>OX411552.1:53103032-53703032 GCA_948146395.1 Fragum whitleyi | reverse complement strand
GATGTATCTTGGCAGTTGGTGAATGAAAAATTGTTTCTTTTCGTTTCCCACACCGAAAAATCACAGGATTTCATCATATCCACCAGCTACCTGCCAAATTTGGGGGTACTATCTAGTATCAATCCAAGTGTTGTAATAAAGACAACTGTTGTAATGGCTTTTGTCAACAGATTTTAATTCACAGTGTTAGCTGTCCAATGAGTAAGGCCTGCTGACCAGGATAATTGAATTTAAATTCATTGAGATATGAAACTAAAACCTAATAACGCCAAAGTATGCATATTCATATAGTGTGATTTAGTTATTAGTTTCATATCTCCATGAAAAAAATCCATTTGTAAATTGATTATAGAATAATCATTGAAACCGAGGTAAAAGTATCAAACATTTTTTTACAAAATTATGATAATAAAAATGTTTAGTAAACATTTAATAAGTAATTTTGTAAAACATTTGGACACTTTCAACTGCATTGAATCACACGGAAATTTCACGACAGCCTCAGGGGGTGTTTGTCCATCGACATTGTACGTTGAGGACTAGGGCCGAATAATAAACTGGTAATTGGCGCTCGAACAGGGTTAGCTAGTTCTGCTTTCATTCTCAACAGTAAATTTGTCGCACAGTTGCAGAACATAATCATGATCGATTTTTCTGGAGAAAATAAAAAGAGCCATACTCCCTCGAGTGTCGAAAAATCGGACTAGAAACTGAGATCAAAAACTTATTATCTAGCCTATTTCCTACCTTTGTCAACGAAAAAATGGATGTGCCGTATTGTCTGTGTTTAATTAGAAAATTCAAAGGCATATTCTTGGCGTTTGAACTTTATTTTGGAGAATCTTCTGCGTTTCATTTGATTGCGAAAATTTACTTCCGTGTTTATTTGTTTACAGATAAAGTCGCGCGCTAGGCAGGAAATACGTCATCGAAAAGTCAAACAAATGTATATTTGACTAAGAAAAAAACTAAGATTAAGTTTCAACTTAAACTTAGATTTCCACTAAGAATTGGCTAAGTCGTTACTTAGTGAAAAACTTAGCAAATATTTTTCACTTAGTAGAAAAAATTTCAACTTAGAAAATTTCTTAGGAAAAATCTAAGATGTTTCGTGGATACGGCCCCAGGAAACTATCGTTAGGTGCTCTAGCCGCAGCGATATAGCTGAAATGTTGAAGGCGGCAAGAAACTCTAACCAATCAATCAATGCTCAATTTCTGTTAATCAGATAAATTTTGTTTGTAGAAATTAAAGTTCCTTTGAAAAGGGTAGGTTTTTTTTTGTGTTGCAAAATCTTGATTGAATTTGCCTTTTACAATTACGTAATTTGGATACAGAGGGGGTTCGTTTGAGCCCCCCCCCCCCCTCTGGATCCGCCACTTCAATTTTTCCAACATACTCCTTTGTCTGGTTTGATTAACCCTTTTTATGCTATTCACGACATATTTATTCTGAAAGCAAATGTATGACAGACAACATAGACTAAGATCAGCCTGCACAGACGTGCATTCTGATCTTAGCACACACTGTCTGCCCTTTACTCAATATTTATGGACCAGATTTATCTAAATAACACAATATATGGCAATTTGTTTGAAACAAACTTTAAATTAAGCAGGATAAAGGTTAGAATTTATGATAGAGATCTGTAGAGGCCTGTTTTACCAAACATCTTACGATAATTCTTTTGCGTAAGTGAAAAACTAAAGTTGCTTCTTTAGTAGTAACTAAAATGGAATTCTACCATGCATTATCTCATTGGAATCGTCTCATTCAGACGATTCAAATGAGATATTGCAAGACAGAATCGAACAATGAATAAAAACACCAGGTACGATTTGCGATTTTTGACTTACGATTAATTTTATCGTAAGAAGTTTAGTAAAACGGCCCCCTGATCTTTCACATACATATCTTTTAGTTACGTCTATCGATCAGAATAAACGCGTGTAATCCGATTGGCTGTAAACTTTTCTCGATACCTGAAGGAATAAAGATATTGGCGAGCAGATATTTTGTAAGCTACAAGTGCATAAAACGTTTTCAAAAAAAAAAAAAAAAAAAAAAAAAAAAAAAATATCAGCAAAATACATTTTTTTCAATCGATGAAATCTTATTTAAAATAAGGAAGACGTTTTTTTTTTATCCCATGGAGGTTTGATGATAAATTCACAATCATACTTATGTACGAATCAAATTAAAAATGAAAATTAATATTAAGTATTTATTCAACCGATAACGAAAAAGTAGTAGTCTTAGGGAATGATCGCCAAAAAACCATATCTTGAGACTTGTATGTTTGACCACTTAATCCTTATTGCATCGCATAATGTTATAAATCATTTAGATAGTCTAAATGATGATTTTAATTGGTTCCAAAAACATGGACTCAGCAACGACGATTTCTAGTCCCAAAAACCCCACAAACAACGGCAACAACAACAACAACAACAAATAAGTAAAAAAAATAAAATAAAAAAACCAGCAATAAAAAAACAATCCAAAAGACAAACAAAAAAAAAAAAAAAAAAAAAAAGAAAAACCCAAAAAAACCAACAACTTATCCAAGTCATTTTGTATTTTACTGATAATTGTTGCTTTATGAAGGTGGTCATTTTTGTAGACTTGATCGAGCAAGAATGACTGTAGGTGGTCTTCCTTGATTTCTGAATTTCATCTTGACTGTTGACCAGTTATTTGCCGAATTTCAATGGTGAGCCGGGACCCATGGGTCTTCTTGATCCGCAAACTACCCCAAACTGAATCCTGCCCTGCGTTCAGGATGAAAACGTTAGCGAAGTGCTTTCGAAATGATACTTCGCTTTGCACGTATGTGCACGTGCAAAGCGGAATATCATCTAAAAGCGCTCGCGAAACGTTTTTACATCCTGAACACAGGGCATATTTCGTCTTGTCGACTTTTAGATGAACTCTTTTCCGTATTCCCACCGGGTAAATAAATAAAAATAATAATATAAAAACAAACAAGCAAACAAACAAACAAACAAACAAACAAACAAACAAACAAACAAAAATAATGAAAAAGAATTATTCAATACAAAGACTTTTTTCCTCTAATACATGACCTTACAATTATTCTATTTTTTGTTCGAACCAAAAAAGATGTCGACAGAAACATGCTTACCTTATCTTTAATTAATCTGCGAGAACATGTTACAAAAATACTGTAGTCCATTATTTTTACCAGAAAAATTACAGTTAGGTATGTGTCGTCATTTATCACTCTACTCAACTTATTTCAGAAATTGTGATTCGTCAATAAAAAAGGGCCGTTTAGAAAGTGAGCAAAGTTTCGACCCTATTCAGTTGACGCAAATTGCAGTGGGTCTACAAAAAGCTTTTTCTTAAAACCCATTTCCGACAGAGCAGTCTGATATGGATCCAACAATGTCGTTTAAAGAATATCTGAATGAAGAGGGCCATTTTACCCTACTGTAATTATTATTCCGGGTACTAGATAGGATGACTCGGTTATTCGTTAGAGCACCAAAAATGGTGGAACGATTCATTTGGTTAAATTACGATTCTTATTCGTCACATAACAAATGTCACTTACAATACACATATCTATAGATACAAATGTATATGTATCTATAATTCTGTTTTTAAGATCAATCCATGTTGGATGAAAACGTTTTAAACTTGTTTCTCATATCTCGCACAAGTGCACATGCATAGCTTGGTCCAAACAGTTTTTAAAACATGAAATATGGCAAACTTCCTCACAAAACTCTCCTAAAATGCATTCTACCCGGTCCTGCTTTCAACTATTCAATATTTCTTATGGTTATGAAAACGATTCTCAATATCTTTTTAAACGTATCTGGGCCAGGGGTTATAAAACTTTTCTTAGGCTCAATTCAAAATTTTCTCAAATTTCAATTTGAGATTAAAGCCGTAACTCTGTTAATATACTCATTTTAATGTTTTAACATAAAAGATAATATTAAAAAGTTGTTATGAAAAACAGCTTATTAATATTATCTTTTATTTTCATTCATTTATTTTAATCTAAAATTTTGAGAAAATTGAGTCTGAGCTTGAGAAAAGTTTTATAACCTCGGGCCCAGATGTTTGTTTCAAGAGGAATGCGCTTTCGAGCTTGACGTTATTCTGATAGCACGTTTGTGTGCACGTATAAATACATTCTATTCTGTAGTGTATAGACCCGCAATTTAGTGAGTGATCAAAGGTCAATTTTATCTATACAGGTATAGACAAAATTGATCTTTGATCACTCATTTAAACTTGTGGATCTATACTTACATTTACGTAGGAACAAATGACCTATAGAATCATATCACGATGTTTTGAGAATGTAGGAAAAATAACGGCCAAACGTCAAACAATTGTAGAGCCATTTATCATGTGGTACAGGCAATGTTTTTGCTTGTCTGAGATTCGTTTTACCTCATTTAAATTTGAAAGGCGAACAACTACAGAATTGGGAGAAGTTATTAATGGCGTTTGGCAGAATTGCCATGCAAAAACATAACGACAGATTTACATACAAGAATATATCTTTCTTTTTTTCTGTACGAAAGCAGGCTCGATGATTGTTATCTTTATTACTTCTGTGGATAATCACACCAACTCCAGCTTGTCTGTTAACAGATTTTTTTGGCTCAATATGCATTCGATTGACAAAAATACAGACAATAGTTTAGATTGGTTATATGATACAGAAGTATTCGTTGTTATTTTCACCTCGCACGACGTCGCTTAAGTGTGACGCAATTTTGCAAATTATCTTTTCAACATTTTGGTCTATTTCAAAAGTTATTTGACAATTATCGTTAATTTTCCAAAATAACTAAATCCTCAAATTTAAAGGTTTTTGTGCTTCAAATGTATAAATGAATAATTAAATAATTGAATAAATAGATCTAGATAGATAAATAAAACATTTTCCTCGTTGGATTACCGAAACCTTGTAACTTCAGCTTGTCCCATTGACAAAGATGATGGACAAAAGGATAAGAAAAGAAATTATTTCTAAATCGAAATGAATAATGTTTTTGGTCATTTGATTTTTTGATTGAATTCTGCTATTCGTTAATCATTGGTAACAATAATACAATTATCTTTCTTCGAACTGAAAATTATTTCTAATAGTCCAGATAATCATATGTAGTGGTACTCATTTCAATCGTCTCGTGAAGACGATTCCAACGAGTACCCAAAACGTATGTAATATTCAAGTATCTTTTTTTTTTCAAATGTACAATTTTACCTATTACGCGTATAGGACCATCTGGGAACTAAGTTACATAAATATTTGAAAAAGATATTGGTTCTTGTACAGGTCAACCAGAGGTTGACTTCAAAAAAAAAAAAAAAAAAAAAAAAAAAAAAAAAAAACTTTCACGGTAAGGTAGATTGATTATTCGAGATTGAGATCGAGAAAATTATCAAATGGCGAAAAGTCCGCGCAGTCTGGCTAGGACCGACACTTTACGCACTACCCAGATTGTCCCTTTTCGCGTGACGGGTCACAAATATAAACTAGTTTACGCATTCGAAATGTATTTCTTATTTCTATGTTTCAGGTGTTTGTCCATTACTGGCGACTGTATTTATGTACCATATTTCTGCCCTACAGAACGGAATAGATCTAGGTAAGTTGTGTGTGTTTTTTCACGCTTAAGTCAGCGGCTGATTTTGCAGAGAGTCAGATGAACTATCTTCTTCTGGTAAATAAAATGGCCTTAAAAAATTCATACATCTTATAATTTCATTTCATTCTCAACTGGAATTCTCAACTGGGATCCAACCAAGATGACCCAATTTTACGTGAATCAAAGAAGAAAACAATTGTACTTTTGACAAATCGTGGTCCTATAGATACATTGTATCTGATTGCATTCTTATCATTGAGGAATCGCATTGTTAGCTTCATCACCATTAAACTGTTAAAATCGGCGTTTAACCCCATTTAAACAAACAAAAACCGCATGTAGGTTTAAGAAATTAAGAGAGTGGGTGGCAAAATCACACAGTTTATATATATATTAAGTGTGCTTCACAGAACGGAAAAAAGACATGCGGCTGTTGATGTCTAAACCTACTGATGTTTTCTGCTCGGCCGTCCGGAAAAGATTTACCTAGGTGCTGCAGCACATTGTTTATATCACATTTCTGCTTTACAGATTAAGAGAAATCTAGGAAGGACGTGCATCGCATTGGGCGTTTCATATGTGACCTGTCATGCTGAAAGGTGTCAAAAACTGTCAATAGGGAAAATATTCTACCCTAGTCAGTCTGGGCAGTCTGACACATTACGCAATGCCCTTTTTACGACGGACGGGTCACATGTTTGTCCTTAAAAGAACAGCAAAAAATTTAGCATGATGAATAAAGAATATGTTATACTTATGAAAATATTTTACCTGCTTTAAACAGAAACAAAGAAGGAAATATCTTAAGTTAATCTTCCTTTGACAACAACAACAACAACAACAACAACAACAACAACAACAACAACAACGACGACAGCAACAAAAATATTCGAGAAGTTTTAATTCGGTATATTTGCCATCATCTAACGGTCATATTAAACTTATTTAAGATTTGTAACTCTCATTTCCCTTTTTTGTCTAGCTCTTTTTTACATAGCAACAAAACGAATGGGTTCTTAAAGTTCATCTTGTGACAAACCCAAATCCCTTGAGGGTTTTTGATATTGTGTTTTATCTTGTAACTACACAAATATCCGTGTAAACCGTATGATAGTTTATGATATAACATTGATATTTTTAGAACAAGACATAATGCTTAGAAACATCGACGAAAACAAGGCAAATATAGGTTATAAGATAAATTTAATAAGTACTTAGTATATTGTATGAAAAATATCTAACTCGGTTGTGGGAATTGATAATTGTCTCTGCAGAGCCTGGACAATTATTAATGCCCCCAACCTCGTTAGATACTTTTTTCTTACCGAAAACACTAAGTACGTATTATACATATCGCCAATTGGTCACCAACAAAAATGTACTAAAAATTCAGAAGGCGGTTCCATTTAAGATTAATTCCGTAAGGCAGAAAAAATCACGAAACCTATCACCTTTGAAACAATTTCTTTTTTCCCCATCAAAGCTTTATACCTTATACTTTAAGAATCATTATTGCTTAAAATGTACGTTTTTGGACGTTATAAACATGCGTTTACGGACAAAACTCGGGCGTTAACGGGAGAAAACGTGGATTAATTAATTAATCAGTAAATTTACGTGCCCTTAACGCCCGGCTTTTTAGCTCAATTATACTCAATCATTTTAATCAATTTCAATGATTCTTATATGTTTTCTTCAATACTAGTTTGTCCCAAAAGAATATTCTGTGCATTCTTGATCTAGCATATTTGAGATTTGTGACGGTTTTAATATTGTTTCTTTGAAATTGATCCGCGATTTCTGTTTCAATTTATTCTCTTATCTATCTTTTTATGCAATAGTATAGCGCCAATGGATGTTCGGGTGTAGACATTTGCAGAGACCCTCAAAATGCTTAAACGTCCCCCTGCTTCTTAATCGGGCCTTAAATCATTTTAGGGTCTCTGCAATTGTTAACGCCATCAAAAACATGTATTATTCCTATGTTCAAAACTGATGAATAATCATAGAATCATAGTTTCTCTCCCCACTTTCTCATACAAGCTTCGTTCTAGTGTTGTCATTACGATGAGGAAATTTACTTGATTTATCTAAACAGACATTCGGTTTTAATGAGATAAGTCAATTAGAATCATGTTGTACATTTTAAAAAGCATGTCTAATTAAAAACAGATCGGGCTAATACCACCCTAGTTTACCGCGTATTCTAAACTACATGTACAAGCCGGGGATACGAAGCATGTTCTATAACCCGCAGCGGCGGATTCAGGGTTGGGGTGGGATGTTCAACGATCCACCTATGAAGCCAAGTTATTTCATTTTCTTGCAGAACTCACTCGACCATTCTGCCGTTCACGACATATTCCTATTTTGAACACAGTTTTGCAGACAGTATAGACTAACATAAGACTGCACATATGTGCAGTGCATATATCGCCTGTCTTCTTATCGATATTTATGTATTTAATGAATTTTATTGATTTTGATTTAACAGGATAAGAATTAAAACTGTGTAATATTACTAGGAAAACGAACCCCCTTTTTGTATGTTCGAACCCCCTTTACATAAATTCCGCTGCTGACGCGATACTAGTATTTCATTTCCGTCCCTTTGATGCCGCTAGTACAAGGTAATTCATTTCTGTCGCCACATTCAACGGGAATGACGGCGATAGAAATGGAATCGTGCTTATCATGTAAATAAAAAGGAGACGGATATTAAATGTCATATATCAGGTTATACATAGGTATCTCGATGAAACGTAGTTATCATGCTTAAATGATTTAAAACAATCGTAACGCAACGAAAAAACAGATCGGACTCGTACCACCATTTTTCAGTTTCATGCCTCGATGAAATCAAAGTATATTTTCATTAACTTTTATGATTATCTATACTAAAAAAGGAAATAATTTAAACACTTTGAGATAAATTTCTCATTAAACTATTTTTGTGCGTCAGCATACAAAATAGTTGTGCACTCAGACCCACATTCACTGGACATGAAAATAAATTAATTTCCAACCAATTTGACCGCAAGTTTTTTTTAAATGGTCACGTAAGATTAGATTATTATGAAATATGAATAAAAAATCAATATCCTCTTCTAAGGCAGTGGACCCGTAATAGTTACGTAACGTTTCGGAAGTATTGAGCTTTAACAGTATTAACCGAGGTTTCATTAGGAAACCTCGGTCAACATTGTGAAAGTTCATAAGGTCCGAAATGTTGCGGACCCATTACGGGTATACTACCTTAAATATCTGAAGTGTTGCATTTAATCTATAGATACTACATTTTCTTCTATATGGATGTCCTTTGACTAACTCTTCGTAAAATTTCATATATGTGACCCGTCGCGCGAAAAGGGACCTTTTGGTAGTGCTTAAAGTGTCGATCCTTGTCAGACTACGCCGACTGCGCAGACCGACTAATGGTCAAAATTTTGTAGGACTAAACTTATTTTCTGAATCTTAAATAATCAATATAGCTCCCCAAAAAAAGAATTTTTGAGCTTCGGCTTATAATTGACCTCTACAAGAAACAATCTCTTTTTCATAGATTTTTTTTACGGAGTTCCCAGATGGTCCCTTTTCGCATGACGGGCCACATTTATAATAAGTACCAGTGTCAACCGAACCCATAAGTGATACTACAAAATGCCATGGTTATAGTTGAGTGTCCATTCAACATTAACCAAGTCCGTGTCATATTTTCCTTAATCTTGAGAGGACATAATATAAACATACACGAGGGGTTATCAAAAAGTTCTGAGACAATTGAAATTTCTATTAAAGGTTTATATACGCTTTGGGTGAAAATGTGTGCAGTTCTTCAGTTATAAAAACGATACTTCTTAAATATACCTGGATTAAAATGTGGCAAAATTTACCCTCCACTTTTTAATATACTGGGCAACTTTAAAAAAGCAACAAAATAAATTTGAACCTAGAACAAGGAAACGTTAGTATGTTCTAACTTAATAATACTGTAATTTCAAAGATGATGCTCTGTTGGATCACTTATCCAGTCCTGCGTTCAGGATCACCAAACGGTTCAAACAGTTTTCAAATTGTACCCCGCTTTGCACGACATTGCACATGCAAAGCGGGGGTACAATCGGAAAACTGTTTGCACCGCTTGGTGATCCTGAACGCAGAGCGGAATTTGATCCGACGCTTCGGTCTGTACTGGCAAAGTAATCCACTGTTCAATATTTTTTTTTGCCTTTGTACATTTTAAAGTCGATTGATTCAGTTAGTCACCAGAGTGAAGGATACTTGGAGATTAACATGTCAAAAACTTACTGTTTAAAAAAATGAAATCAACTAACTCAGTTTGAAATGACTGTGCTCTGCATTGAGCATGTCACAAGGGCAACTCTTCCTTCGTATCGGAGAATCTTTAAGGTAGTGGACCCTTAATAGTTCCGCAACGTTTTGCGAACACACGATCGTTCACAATGTTAATCGAGGTTTCCTAATGAAATCATTAGGAAACCTCGGTTAACACTGTTAAAGTTTATGAATCGATTCCGGAACATTGCGGAACTGTTACGGACTCACTTCCTTAACCTTAATTAGACTCACAAATGCTTGATTTATGTAATTAAAATTTACAATTCTATGAAGCAGGACTATTCACAAAAAGAGTTTTAGAACATTGTTCGCGAACTTAGTATCAACCTGAACTAAATATTTGACGGAGGAACCTCTGAAAATGACTCCATTTTAGTTGAAATGTGCGCACTGATCTATTAATTATCTATAATGATTAATTACAATGTGAAGCTTAAAAGATTTTCGTTAATTTTCGATGAAATTCGTTTTCAAAGGCATTAAATATCATGTCCTGTAGATTCCCAGTTTGATACCGGTACAAATTATACAAGTCAATTAATGATATAGTAAGATGAAACCGCTTCATTTAAGATAAGTGAAATTTCTCTTGTATTAGTGTGGAAGCTATGGGTGATTGATTGGTTGCATGGGTCTTAACACGATTTTTGCAGTATTCCCAGACATATCGCGGCGGCTGGAGCACATAATCTTGTTCATGTAGTTCATGTAGTTTCCGAGGCCGGATGCACTAAGTGCATAAGCTGAACACTTCTAATGGCCCTTCCTTGTAGCGATCATCTTTGATATAAAGTAGATCCTCGGATTTTCTTGGATTAATAATGTTTCTATCAGTTCTATCCAAATATCCTATCCGAGACACAAGTTACTCATCCTATTTAAACGCCTGTCGAAGGACCGGGAAGTAGAATGTTATCACCCCTGGCGTCCTGGTGTCCGGCGGGCTTGCAGCGTCCAAAACTTTGTCCAGAGCATAACTCTGTCCCCTTATGTCAAATTAACTTGTTATGTTTACGATTGCAGGGAGACAAATTACGAAACCGAAACATTGAATTTAAGGGCCAAACAAGCTATCAACTGCGATATGGCATCGGCTCACTAAGCGCCGAGTTATTAAGGTAGTGGACCCGTAATAGTTCCGCAACATTTCGAAAAACATGATCTTTCACAATGTTGACAGAGGTTTCCTAATGAAAATCATTAGGAAACGTCGGTTAACATTGTTAAAGTTCATTACTTCCGAAACGTTGCGGAACTATTACGGCGTGACCCTCCAGATTCGCTAATAATCAAATAGGAAGCTTGAATGATTATTCTAGATTCAAAATCTACCAAAAGGTGAAAAACCTGGTAAGCCTGTGCGTTCTGTGCAGTCTGACGGGATCGACACGTTTGCATCTTTAATATGGCTGGCTCATCTTTGGCGTCATGGATCACAAATCTCAAGGATAATTTTAAAAATGATGATAAAACTAATCACTACAAATCTTTATTTAGTAAATTCAATTTAGACATCATAATACACATAAATTAAACAGATAATGGCTAGCTTACATACAATATGGCCTCCGAATCACGAATAAATCACACACTTTTAAAACAGTATTACAAAGTGCACCCTAACCCACAAAATCACGCACGCACGCACGCATACACAAACTCACTCATGTGCTTTGACGTGCGACTGTCGCCATTCCCTTTCATGAATATTTATTGCAGAGACAAGAATTTCCTTCTCGTCGAATACCGAGATGTACCGGATTGTCCCATTCTACTTGACGGGGCGTGAAATGTATAACTTCAATAAAAGATCGTATCTATTATTTTCACACTTATCACGAGCTTTAAGTGATCTACCCCGAATCTAATGCACATGCATTTTTTGAAAAGCCTAAGGGAAGATTGAAAATTTATTGTCTGCAAACTCATAAAACAGAGTATTATCTTGCTTGAACGCTTTTTGCAAGGACCCACTATATATAGGGTGTGAAAGTCTTCGTTTTGACGAACATTGAATTAAATGCATGCCTCTGTTTTAGTGATACATGTTGATAGGAGAGAACACGTTGATTGGAGACCGAAAACTCGCTACTACAGCTTCAAAGGTGTAGTTACGAAGTTTTTGTCACACAACAACGGATTATGAAATTGATGCATATAGTCCTTCTGTGAGCACAGCGTTGTGACTTCAGCTTAAATTAAACTGCAATTACAAGGTTTGTGTCTCCAAACGACGATAAAAGAAATGGCAAGTAATAGCGATGGCTCTAATAAACGGGGAAATTTAACGGCTAAATCACAAAGTTTAATTCTGTGCCGTTCAGCGACCAGAACCCATTAACTACTATAGTAACGAGGTTTTGATCGCCCAACAGCAAAACATGGGCTCTGAAGTTACAAGGTGTTGGTCGCCAAACGACGGAATGAGAAATTAATGGAAACGTTTCCTTCGCCAGTCAATACGCAAAAGTTTCAGTGTAATTTAAACGACGGTAAGGTGGTGGACCCGTAATAGTTCCGCAACATTTCGGAACTTATGAACTTTCACAATGTTAACCGAGGTTTCCTAATGAAAATCATTAGGAAACCTCGGTTAACATTGCTCAAATTCATTACTTCCGAAATGTTGCGGAACTATTACGGTTCTACAACCAGAAAAGAAATGCCATTTCGGTCCCTCAACTGCGACCCAGCAGTTCTTATCCAGTGCACGTCTTTCTGCAGTATGATGGATAGGGCGTCTTTGCGAGCGATATGAGGCTGTCAACTCGAGCTATGATAACCAGTAATTTACTGTGCAGTATGGCAGTTCTTCAAGATAATTGTCGACGGCGCCCTGTTGATTCTCGTATGATCCTAATCTGTAATAGGCATTTCCCATTCTACCTTCAAATACTCCTGATTTGAAGTATTCAAAGTTTTTGTATGGGTGAATAAGGACCTTTTCTAGCAATGAATTAGCAGTTTATTAATTTACCATGATTTGCTGATATAGAAAGATATCGAAAAAAAAGATGTGTGCAACTACAGTTAGTTACATCTTGAAATTGAGATTAATCTCAATCAAAACCATTTCAAATCGCTCTCTCAGCGCTCCATTGATTCATTCCAAACACTCACTCAAATAGTTCAATAACGCTAAAAACACTAAAAAAGATTACAACAAAAACTTCAGTCAAAATAAATTTATCTAGAAAAATTGCGATTTCACCGACATAATTGAAATTATTAGTGACTGATTGGTTCTTGGAGAAATTTGAAGCTATCTATAATAAATAATATCTGAAATAAAAAATATATCTGAATAAAATTAGCAATATAAGATTACCTCCCTTGAATTTCACCAAAACTCGATCCACACACTCATTCAATTTCATTCCAAAATCATTCAATTTCATGATGTTCTTAACTGTACCATGGGGACGAGGTCTAGGAAAATAAGGAGAAATAGAAAAAAATGAAAAAAGAGAGTGAACAGTTTTCTTTTAATTTGAATTCATGTAAATATGAAAAAAAAGATCCTTGTAGGTAGATCTCAGCTTAAATTTGATAAGTACTACAAAGAACAATTGCGGACTGTCCCGGCGAAAAAGACTATTTAGAGAAATGCGTAAAGCATTAATCTGAACAGCCCTGTGTTCAGGATGACGACACAGTGCAAACTGTTTGCCAATTATACGCCGCTTTGCATGTGCACTTGCATTCAAACCGGGGTATATTTGGCAAATAGTTTTACCGTTTTGTTATTCTGAACGCGGGGCATGCTGCGCGGCCAGTGAAGACCGACCAAGGTCGGCCCTTTTTGTTTTTCGGAGATTTTCTGAATCTAGGATTATCATTTTAATATCCTATATATCAATATTTTGAAACGAAACACCTACTTAACCTCTGCAAAACCCAATCATTTTTTCAAATACATTTGACCCGTCACGAAAAAAGGGACATTAAAATTTTCTGTAAAATATTTTATTCAACTTTTGCTAAGGATATATTCCGAAAAAATGTATTTTTGCTCCCATACTATTTTATTCAATCAATTTAAATATAATGTTTACAATCTTCTATTATTTTATTGACTAGGCTTTTGCGGTCCGATCATTCGTTGCAGAGGCTATTGTCATCACTTTGGTGTTCTTAGCATGTTTAATAGTATTTGTACGTTCGTTGGAGTTGGTGAAGGTGTGACAGATGTTGCTTTGATCATATATTTGTTCATTGAATATTTTTTCTTTAATTTTGCATGTCTGTTCATCATGACATCCAGGAACTCAAGAGGCATTACTTTTGACGCATTTTTGTACGAAATATGCCCCTTTTTGAGTAAACTTTTTTGCATTATCCAACACTTTTGACAACATGCGATGCTCTTATTGAATCTATGATGATATACTGCACACGGAAAAAAGGATAGATTTGACTTCTTTTTGTCAGAATAACATTTCTTTTGTGAAATACATCGTATTTCATATTGATTCCTAGCAAGAGTAGTGTTGTATATAAATATTTGAAAAAGAGATTGTTTCCAGTAGAGGTCAGACAAACGGAGTTCGCATTTTAAAATAATGATTCAAAAAACAAACCATATGTAAAAAGTTTCGACCTTTGTCAATCCGTGTTGTCTGGCTAGGGTCGACACATTACGCACTACCCATGGGTCGTCCCTTTTCGCCTAACGGGTTACATATCTATTGTTATAAGTTTCCTAATGACCTATTTACCAAGGGGACTGCCCTGCGTTCAGGATGGTAAAATGGTGCAAACAGTTTGTCATTTATCCCCCACTTTGCACACAAGTACACGTGCAAAGGTGCAAAGCGGGGTATAATTAAAAAAAAACTGTTTGCACCGTTTATGTCAGCCTAAACGCAGGGCTGGTGAGAACTAAATTAATGCAGATGCATCGATAGACTCAATTCATGTACATCCAGATTAACCGTCATAGACATGTTTCTCTGTAAAACATAGTTTATTGGTCCTTGAACTAATGGTTTATCAGCTATTAAAATTAAATTATTTCTGATCGTTAGCAATGATTTTAAGTATTTGTTGTTACTTAAAAGAGGTACTTGAATATTTGCGATAAAAGGACGCCTTCTTTCGCTCAGAGGTTTATTGAAAAGCCTCAGACATTATAGTAATGAAAGTGAATTTGTAGATAAAATGTTTGTACTCTTGATTTTTATTTTGCCCCCATGTTGCAAGCGTAGGAATGGGTTCAAATATGAATTCATGGATTAAGAATAACAGTTTTGCTTTCACATTCCTGCAAACCCTTGTCACGCTGAACCCGGAATATTCCTGCTTTGTCAGGAACTATAGACAAACATCAGCCTGCACATATGTGCAGTCTGATGTTAGTCTACACCACCTGTTTCTCACTTTCAAACCACAATTGTCAATATATTTAGTTTTTTTTCATGTAAAAATTGACCTATAGTTGATACTTTCATTACTTGTTGCCTTTTGATTTTTATTAAAATTTTTAGCCAAAATTTATTCAGCATGACAAAGGTTAACATTCATGAAGAATAATGAAGAAAAAGAAAGTCGGGCTTTCTTATCCTAGAAAGTTCATAGCAAAGAGGTTTTATGCCTCTGCCATTGGATGCTCGTTAGGGACTTAGAAAGGTAAGGCAATTTGCGGTCCGATCATTAAATACAGAAGATCATCTAAATAGTATGTAATATTTCGACCCTGGTCAGGCTGCACAGCCCGCGCGGGCTGATAAACGACGAACATTTTTACTTTAGAGAAATTCTCGTGATCTAGGATGACTATTTTACCTTATGAAATTACCACTTTAAGACGCGGTCCGTTTTTCGGTCTGAATTAAGAAGAGTTCGATTGACAGTATGTCTACTAAACTTAACAGACTTTCACCGGCGTAAAATGCTCCATTCCTATTCAAGAAAAAAATCCATATTTAATGTAATGGTAGTTTTTATCGAGAAGCAACTTTCAATATCTTGGTTCAAGGATATGTGAGAGTTTCAAGTTCAAACATCAAGGTTAAATATTTTCAAAACTTAACCAAATACTTAACATTTTCATTTTTCAGGAGAGGAAAGATATAAAAGTTGTCTTATAGATCTACTAGAGTTTGAATAAAATTTAATGTTCTCCATTTCTTGAATTTTTAACTTGTTTCACTCGAAAAGCACTTAAAATAGAAAACAATAACATTGGTTTCAGAGGGGTTGAGAAAATAGCTTTTGAAGTTTCGAAAATAAAACGTAATGCCCGTATTTACCATTGTCGGCTTTATTGATAGGTCGTTGGATAATCGACTTAGTTTTGTTAACGTCATTTGTCTCCCAAAGATATGTTTGAGGACATTAAACAAAAAGCAAGTCGTGAGATTAAATGTTGTAATCACGAAAAGAAACTGGCGGAAAATGATAGACATCAACTGACAATATGCAGTGAAATCGTGTCTAAATGCACAATTCGATTGGTCAATTCAACCTCCATTGAACATGGAAAAAATATTCATTTCTTATAAGAATAAACAAAAAAACACAAAAAAACTAAAAAAAAAAAAAAAAAAAAACCTCCCACACAAATATGTGCGCTTGGCTGCTTTCTCGCAATTCTTTTCATTATGTAACTAATTTTTAACCAATCAGTCTGCAAGTTTTTGGTAGCCGAAAATAAAAGATTAAATCATTCCAATATATTTTCAGGTGTGACTCACTGTAAAAGAGGCTCTCGTAACACAGGCGTCACAATCAAAGTGGAGAAAGGAGATTTTGGTTACATCACGTCTACAGGGTACCCGGCTAATTACACCACCGACTGGAACGAGGGCCACCCCTGTAACGTTGAACTACAGGCCTGCAGCACATGTAAAATACGCCTCACGTTTATAGAGCTGAGATTTCCCGACTGTGTGTCCCAACAAACCATCATTGTTCAGCAGATTAGACGTGTCTGTGTCGCAGGGTAAGCTATTTAAATTGTTTTTTTTTCCAAGTGGCAAACATTTAGCCGTTGTTTCGCCGGTGCGTCCGTCACTCCGTCTTTACCGATTGCGCAACGACGATGAGGACTACGACAACGACATCACCAGGGATAGAGAACAATACCTCGGGTTTTCTCTTAATAAAAGCCGAGCTCAATAAACAAATATACCCTAATTATTATAACAAAACTTTGTGTAGCATACGCTCAATTATTGAGATTAAATATCAATACTTATTTCAACGTTAATGCTTCTATATAGTAATGGTGAGCTATTTGAGAATTATAAAGATAAGAAATTGAAAGGTTCAAGTGCCTGTATTTTTATAGGTAATTACTCTAATTTTGCATTTAGAATAAGGATTATTGGCGTACGTTCCTCGGGAATTTCCAAAATGCCAGATCTAGCAAATTTCATTAAAATTGGTCGATTACATTCCTTCGTTATACCTTAATACATTTTAAGCAATCAAAGGATGAAATATGGAAAATAATTCATGCCACTCATAAGTTGTAAAATTTTCATGTTAGAAAACAAAAAGAGAAAAGGAGAACATGCTTGTAATCCACATTTCTTGTCCCGCAATATTTCAAACGAACCTTAAAATTAAGTTTTTTCCAAGTAGTAGTTACAAGAATTTTGTCGCAAAAAGACACCATCTTTATTTCTATATTAACAGACAATACAGAGTCTTAGTGATATGTTTACATGTATATGGTATGATGGCTAAGACAAAGCAGCCATTTCTGATAATATTGCAAAAAACATGTATACTCCCTATCTAAAGAAGGTTAACACTGCTATTTTAAGAGGTTTGATATAATTATATGGACGGCTTTATTTTCAAAACTTTCGTTGTATCGAACTTAATCAAATTAGTATTGAACCTAGGCTAAAATGGTCTTAGCCATCTTCCGGGCCTTTGAGTTCAGTCTTAGTATTAAGTGCATGTTAAATGACTATAATAACGGTTAAAATAATAATGATTAAAAAAATATACATGACGATTATACCCTTTTTAATAGAAAATCGTCTCCTCCTTGATATGAGATGTAGGATCCGCCTATATGTTTGTGTTTCAGATGTGATCACTTACGTTTATTCGAGGTGGACAGACCGTATATAACGTCAACCCGACGTAACTTTTTTGCGGACTCGAAAGGTCAGACGTACGATACAATATCGTCCGGCGTTGTCATACAGCATTGTATGACCAATACTACGGCCACAGACGGAAAACGGTTCTACGTCAAGTATGAGGTAATTGGTACGTGATATTTCTAACTTGTAGAAAGGAACTCATTCTGAGCATAATCAGGACCAATACTCTATTTATATCAAATAAAGCTATCTGGGCCCAAGATAATACAACCTTTCTCAGATATAATGCGAATTTACATTTAGCTTATAAAGGAGAGTGTACAAGATTGGTGCATTTAAACGACAAGGCATGTTATTATTGAAAATATTGTTGGAAAATGAGAAACTGCTTGCAACAGACAGTGTCTTTTTAAGTTGGAATGCGGAGCAATTCCAACTTAGATTTAACAAAACCGCAAAATGAACACAAGATAATTTCATTTCGGGTTTTTTTGATAACACACATCACGTGAACAGGATGTGAATACACTTCGGCCTGTTTTGTATATCTCAGCTTGACATAGACATATAGTTTATTTCATCAAGAAGTAATAATGCTTAACAATTACACAATAAACACTTCATGTAAATTATTAACACGCACATTTATGTTTTAAACGATATTTATCGAAACTTGCGTACGAATTTACTAGTATCACATGTTTGCATTACTATATTTGGAAATCATGTGATAAGTCAAGTCCAATAAAGTCAGCTGTTGACAATAGCGCTAGCCAATCACGTGATCTGCTTATTTGGTAATGTCGCGACCTGTTTTTCGTAGAATTGTGGCAATAGTACAAGCCAATCACGTGATCTGCTTATTTGGTAATGTCGCTACCTGTTTTTCGTAGAATTATGTTATAGCTTCTTTTGGAGGTCTAGTTTCTCTTTCTGAACGCCTTTATTACACACTTCAACAAAAAAAGTTATCAAATTGTTCCGTAAACCATCATAAGAAAAGCACAATATCTACAGATATTTATCTGCATTAAAAACCCGATCCAATAAATATTCTCTTTTTATTACTTCTCTAAAAACGGAACCCCATTTCTAAAATCGCGCGACAATTTAACTTGATGGTGGACGCAGCAAGGATCGATGAAGGTCCACAAGTTTAAGTGAGTGATCAAAGGTCAATTTTGTCGATACGTGAACACAACTCCTCCCTCATTTATGGACAGATTTTGATGAAACTTTCACAGAATGTTCCTAGTGTCCTGACCTTGTGCATATTGTCCGTGTTTAGTGAATATTAGCCGCGTCCTGGAAAAGGGGGCATTCATTCAAAAGGTCTTGTGAACACAACTCCTTCATTGTAACCTGAATTTGTGCATGTTGTTGCAGTTAAGTGAATTTCAGTCGCGTCATGGAAAAGGGGGCCTTCATGTCAAAGTTCTTGTGAATGCAACTCCATTGGCAAAAATGGCCGTATTGTTACTTTTCTTATTATACAAATTGTACATTTGAGATAAAAGTTAACAGTTCTCTTTTTAAGGATTGCTTTGGTTGATACTTTCAAAAGTTATTCTTCATCTTATTATTATTGTTATTTTTATTATTATTATTATTAGTTGAAGTTTAAAGAGGCATTAAACCCCATTCAAACAATCAATCATAACGAACAGTTTGAGCTTAACAATTTAAATAAGTAGTCTGCAAATGTTTTGAATTGTGTTCTGTCAAAAAAAGAATAGTCTACAAGTATTTTTGTGAAACAGCAGCAGAGTAGCGGCGTATATTGTGCCTATGGGACTCTTGTTACTCTAGCAGAGGGTTTCCGATTATTTAGCTTTAATGATACCAATTTTCCAAGTGCAATATAGTAAAATAAAAAAAAAAAAGATATACCGGAAAGAATGGATGCACCATCATTTTGTAGTTTGATTTAGCTCTAAGATAATCATACGATTGTCGCAAAATATTTATATAATGGTATCAAATTGTTATATCTATCGTAGGACCTAACCCTATTTTGATCGTAGCAAAAAACGATTGCTTAACCTTAATTGGTTTAGGGGGGCAAATAATAAAGATTCACTAGATTTTATTTAATTATACGTATTTAAATTAAAAAAAAGTTGTATTAGTAAAGACTCCGTTATTCCATTCTCCAGCCGAAACTTTGATTATTGAAATTCCAGGGTTTACAGTGAATCCTCTACAAAGCTGCAAAATTGCAAACAATAAAAAAGGGAGTATTTTCTATTAGGTAAACGCAAAGTGTGAACCATCATTTCAAACAGTGAATAATTCTATAGTAAAGGATTGAAATTTCAATGTATCAAAGTGTTCTGTGTAGTAACACTGCTACGACAACGACAACTTAGGCATGAAAGATTAACTATAAATACTTTCATCTGCAAGCGGTAGAATGGGATAACCGAAATTTGGTACAATATGTTCCATTCAAACGCAAAGTAATAGTCAATGAGAAACAAATCAGGGTCTCTGTTGTTGCATCTATCCATTTGAAGAAGTTTGTATGAAATTAAAGTAGAAAAAAATTACCCAATAAACGAATCACAATAATAATTGAAAATGATGATAACGATAGAAAGATTAAAAGTTAAGACCTCGAAACATTCACCTAGAACTTGGTACATGTGATCATGCCCATTTTTCCAGGAGGTATCAGGTACAATTAGTCGTGTAATGCTCCACACATCCGGCGCGACAGCCCGGAGTCGTTGTACGCTCGTTGAAATACACATTATTTCAGGACATACAAGTACAATGTAAACATCTTTTTTGCCAGTATGGTGATTTTATGTTCTGTAATTTAGGGGACAGTCTACCCACTTACGCGTAAGTTTATATCAGATCACCTGCGCGTGCAGATTCAAAGGTTAAATTTTACGATACACATTGTCTATGATTTCCAAAGATTTTTGTGAAGGCCATTAACGACCATCTTTTCTCCT
This sequence comes from Fragum whitleyi, assembly GCA_948146395.1. Taxonomy (NCBI): domain Eukaryota; kingdom Metazoa; phylum Mollusca; class Bivalvia; order Cardiida; family Cardiidae; genus Fragum; species Fragum whitleyi. Next base: position 53,682,008 of record OX411552.1, on the reverse strand, counting down.
CGATTCGCGCATGGTAATTATATCATCTGCGTTTACATTGATTTAAAGTGAGCACCAATCTATTTTCTTGCTTTTTTCTTTAGCAGAATTATGTTCTCTCATTTCCTTCTTTTTATCATTTTTCTTTCGTCAGATCCAGGCTTGTATAGCGATTCAGGGGTTTAAGCGTTTCTCGTTGTTGAAATAAATTGATTTATATACGCCCGTCAAAAGACGAGACATATTATGTGATCACCTGTGGTGGGCGGGAGGAGTCAGCTTCGTAAGTTGCTTGAGGTCACCGTCTCTTGAACGCATTCCAACTTATCAGTACTTTCAGTACTTTGATTTATACATTTCAGCAGGTGTAAAATCACAGCTCAGCGTAAAATCTATCAGGTTATGTATAGGAATGGGTTCTTAACTATGACAAGTTATTATATAGGCCTATAGGCAAAAAATAAAAATTTACGATGAAATAACATACAATCTATTTTTAATGTGAAGAGTCAATCGTCCTAGTAACAAAGCCTTGGCCATATGATGTCCCTTCGGCATGAAACAGTTTTGACTGTATTTTGTATTACACACGTAAGTGGTGTGCGTAATGATAGTTACGTCCTTGCTTAAGGCTTACGATTAGCGAATAATCTCTATTTCAGACAAGATGGAGAAGATAACAGGCACAGTAACCTCCCCTGATTACAGCGTGGTGTCCGGCGTCATCAAATCTCCCAATTTTCCTCACGGTTACGCGTTGAACGGTGAAACGTTTACGTACGTCATACAGAACCTTGACCCATATGGGCACGTACAGTTGGTTTTTGATGATTGGGATCTCGCAGAAAAAAGTCATATACAGGTACTAGATTTTATGGAAAACCCATAACTTTCACCCATATAGGTAGGGGGCACTCAAACCTGCACTTGGTAATTTGGATCTTGCAGGATTGATCGATTGAATGGGGTTTCACGCACATTTCAACATTATTTTATTGATATCGCGGCGGCTTGAGCACCTAACAATAGATTCCTGTTATTTCTCACACCAGTAATACCACTACTTCTTTACTAATGTCAAGCTGCTATCCCACACAGAGGATCTTGCAGGAAATAGCTATACAAGACATCAACGCGAAACAAAACAAATGGCCCATATGGGCACCATTATTTGATGACAGTAGTTCGGGTGTAGTATGTAGCATTTGGTTTTTTCCGTTTTCACTCTGTTCTCCACATAAATCTGCTTTACACATAGCTTTGGTTGTCAGTATAGACTAATATCAGCCTGCACATACGTGCAGACTAATCTTAGTCTACACTGTCGGCTTTCTGCTTAATTATTGAACTAAACAAAATTGACGGAATGTCCCAAGTATATGCAATATGTTATAAAAAAGAAATTAAAGTCAGCTGTGACTTTGTCCCATGAAAGATGAACAATTTGGATTTGGAAAAAAAAAGTTTTGTGAAACTGAATATGAACAAATTTGTGTTCTGATCGGCTGAAAATGCTTTCATGCATAAACGACATTGAGGTGACCAGTTAAAGTAAATTAAAAAAGCACTCTTCTTGATTGATGTTGATACTTTAGTATATGAAATAAAGATATGTTTTAGCTTTCATTGAGGTATAAAACGAGAAACATAACACAGACGTATAAAAATGCAAGTAAAATCATGAAAAGGTTTTTCGCTTAAGTTTTTTTTTTATATATTTGTATCTCTATGGAAACGAAAATGTTCTCTTAATCTTTAAATAATGTAGGTTTTGAATCATCTAAAACATAGTAAATATCAATTACGGGGGGGAAATATTTACTGTTTATCCAGGAGATCGTACTTCATCTTCTCCAAAAAAAACGACAGAGTCTCCGTATCATTCCCTTCATTAATTTTGTTTGTTGATACAAGATAAATTAATTTCACATTTTAAGTACATGATAGGTCTACCGGTATTTACACCTGTTTGATGGCAATCTATATAACCCATTAACAATATGCAGTTAACAGCTGGGATATGAAGCATAATAATTAATATGTGAACATCTTAAAAATCATCAGAAATGCAAAGTGATGCATTGCCTGATCAAAACAATCACTTTCAGATCATATCAAAAAGTTATAGACCAGATTACATTTGCATTTGACATTATACAATATAGAAGCTTTTTATATTTGTAAGATAATTTGTCATGGTCAAATAATTTTGTTCAAGTTGGTTCCACTAGAATTCGTGCATTCTAGTTGGCTGAAAATTGTTTTTGTTTCTCAAGCATTCAACAAATATTCTCTTCAAATCTTAAAAAGACTATCACAAAATTCTTGCTGCGCATGTTCGGCGATTACGTGGCAATTGGATGCTCCACATGCGCAGGCCACGTGGATTTTTTTCAACTGGATCCTATTTCTATCGTTTGACCACCGAATTATGCAGTCTGGCTGATCGCAATTCGTTCCAGAAAGCATAGACTACTATACTGTAAGGCGTCCGTAGCAAATAGGATATCAAGACGGTGCAAACATTTTTCCAATTATACCCCGCTTTGCACGCGAACTTGAGTGCAAAGCGGGGTATAATTGGAAGATTGTTTGCACTATTTTGTCACCCTGAAAGTTGAGCAGGTTATCACTTTTAATCGAGCTGTAGTTACAAGGCTTTGTCATTGCACCAACGCTTTAATTATGTCTAGCAGATCAAATTCTGACTCGTGAACGTGTGAAATTCTCTACTGATGACGGATTGTTATTCAAAAAGTTACGTCCAAGAAAATCACGAAAACGTACCGATTTCGGATCAACAGTATCAGGATGAAACATGATACTTTTGTATGTCACTTAATATCGATAATTCATCCGGACCAACATTAGTCTACGAGCCTTAGCCATGGCATCGTTTCTCTTTTCAGGTTTACGATGATTTATCCGGACCTACCCGAGCGACTATTTACGGACACCGAAAACGGCCGACCATTATATCCAACACGAATACCCTGGTACTGGTGTTTAATGTCGGACTAGATAAGTTTGTCTCCAGCTACTCCATAGGATTTAAAGCAACTTATAAATTCGTATCAGGTAAATACACTTGCTTTCCTAGAATTTCGTCTGTTCGAATTGAGCGTTTTGATTGGCGAACAAAAGAGTTTCATACCAAAATGAAAACAATTTGGGCACGCAGCTATTTTGTATGTTTTCGCATAATGTAGTTTCATATAAATGCATAAAAACTTAACGAAATTTTCTTAAGCCCACCAGTCAGATCATAAAATTGCGAGCAAAGTTTCACCCACGTAGGAAGTTGTAGAGAATGCATGACCACTCTACCCATCGCACAAGTACACGACTTCCTAAATACCACTGTGGTTTATCTAGAAATAACGGAAGATAATCACTTGATAAACACATCGTATTAAAAGTAACTCTTTCGGAACTACACTCTGCTATTTGCACATTTTGTCTTATTTTTGCAAGAAATATACTTAGTTCCATAAGAAAGTGTGCACTTTTGAATTTTGAATATCTCTGAAATTACACAATCTATCGTTATGAAACGTCGTATGATTATCCAAAAGAGTATGTGCAAACGACATTTGAAAACAAAAATCGCGGAATGAGCAAGGATTCTCAGCTAATTTTAGACATTTGATTTTGCATGATTTGCATGTGCATCACGCGTTAGACGTATAATTAGTCTGAAAGTGCATTCAGCTGAATGTTGTGGCATTGCTAAGCATAAAATCACATTTTCAATATAACTGTGCATGATGCTTCAGCGCTGTTTGACTACCAAATAAGCGTCATTGATCAAAATTGAACCTTCAAATTTAGAATGTCATTAAAATTAATTGAGCATTCATATTCCAATAGAATTCGAGGTCATCATTTTGTAAGGCCTTTGATAAGCAAATCCAGATGTCATAGAATGCCATGGCACCATTCAACGACAAGTTACTGGCCTAACAACTTAGCAATGTCTTACGTTGACGTACACGTAACGCCGGCATAAAAACTAAATATTTTGTTTGGAAATGGTTTGGAATGGCTTCTTAAACTCTATAATGCAAAATCAACTTATAGCTCTTATCAAAGAAAAAAATGTAAGGAGGTCAAATCTTAACAATTTAAGTTCTGCCTGCGCGTATACAGCAAGCGATACTTTATCCAAATCTGATTTGATTTTTAATTTCAAAATGTATTGACCAAAGTATGGTACAAATTTACTCCTTAATTTTCCTCCACCTTTATAAAAATCAAGAAAAATGCAAAAAGCGAAAGTACACACTTTCTTATGGAACTCAGTATAGAATAATTGTTTGTTTCTTTTCAAATAAGATCGATTGATATTTCGTTTCAATAAAAACATAAGCTATATTTTCACTCGTGGCTCAGTCACTCGTGACAATATAACTTTCGTTAATCACCCAATGAAATATAAATCGATCTTACACTGAAATAAACGATCATCCTCTATGTATCTTTCTTATTTCAGACGATGTATGGACAGAGCAACCAAATACAGGTAATCAGATTTTTTTTAAAAATTAAATTCCTCTACAAATATAGTGCGGTTTTATTGACTTGAATCTGACCCCTGTCATTTAGATGAATAAAAATCTGATTATTCCTACTCGGCCTTGCACGTGCTTTCAAAGGAATGAATAACAAACGATATTGAAAGTATTATACATTTTGTTAATAGATAAAATATGTCGGTAATTGTTATTTAAGCATTTTTTCCACGAGGTCAAAGTCGGGTCAAATTAACCAGACTATATATTTGAACATAAATGATGGTTTACTGAAAATTTCAAATGTGTCTGCTAAGCAGAACTGTGTGTTTTTTTCGCATCATCTATTGTTTTAAATGCAAGTTGAATTAGACAGGAGTCATCCTTAGCTGGTAAAGCCAAAGAGATTCTTTTCAATACTCAACTAATTTAATTGATGTATGTACGAATACAATTACATTCGCAATACATACGTTGCCTCTGAAGTATCCATTTAGGAGTTTTTTCTTTATGTTTCAGATTGCAGTGAGACTTATACCCTAAAAACAGGTTTAGTTATAGAATTTGTGACGGCAAAAGCTGAATTACCACAATGGTATGATTGTGTCTGGATTGTTAAAAGATCGACTGAACTACCCGATACACCGGATGGTACTATATTACGGATAGCTGAAATTAATTTGGGGAAAGGTAAAATTAAGTTACTTTGACAGAAGTAAAACTCACGTGTAATGATGTTATTAGCTGGTAGATGACCAAACTTGACACCCCCGGTCTTGTAGGAGCATTAGTCAGTGGCGTAGCCATGTTATTTACATTGGTGCGGCAAAACTGAGCTCCGAAGGAGCGAATGCGAGCGCGGAAGGCGCGAAGCCCTTCTAGGGGGGTCCGGGGGCATGCCCCCCCGGAAAATTTTTGAAAAAACGGTGCGATTTGGTGCATTCTAGACTATACTTGATCACAATTTCAGTAGGGAAGAAATAGTGTGGAAAAGGAAGAAATTGCTTGTCAGAAGCAATTTCTTCTTTTTTCACAATGTTTTCTCAATCATAAAATCACAGGCACGTAATTATAAGCAGGGATTACACAGGAAAGGGTTAACCCTAGTACGAGGACTAATCGGTAATGACATTAACAACTCACCATGTACTCACGGGGAATCGCATGTTTGACATCAACACTGTATGGAAACTCTGTACGGTAGTTTGCAACGGTATATTCAAAGTGGCGGATAAGCGTTCGTGAAAAAGTAAGTGTTCTTTATTTTTGTTCGATGCTGATTTAATCTATCATCCTGTAAGATAATGACAACATTTACGCAATCAGATTTGAATACATTATCCATCGTACCTAATGATTAAACGTCCTATAGCACCGTCCGTGTGTAATACAGCTTCAAACATTGTGTTTTGATGACATTTAAAATTGAAGCGCAAAACGAAAGTAGAAATGGCTATATTTTCCTTAAAATGACCGCACCGGCAAAATCAAATGTGGCGGTGGATGGGGACAAGATATCTCCCTAAATATGACCCAAAATGTATTGGATCTAGCCCCTTGTCTAGGAAATATAGATGGTGTACGCTACAGTTAAAACCGAAACTAAATCGCTGTACAGTGCGGTATATGGATATATTTGTACTCACCGGTTTAAATTTCGAATGAAAAATCTGTACGCAACGGTTTATATAAATTATCATGTGAAAATCGTTCAACGGGTTGAATGGCACGAAAAGGTGAAAGGTGACTTTGATACTATTTAATCTTAGCTAATACTGCAGAAAGACGAATATATTCTTATTCTTAATTTTATTTGTTTTGCCTGGAAATGAAGAAATCGTCGAAAGTGTATCATTTAACACATTTTTAAATTCTAATTTTATGTTTCTATTTAATTCTTCTGTCTTTCCTCAATAATTTTTGTAAGACCCTGTACAAATCGTTAAGACTAAAGCGCTTAACAAAGGCATCAAACTTTAAAAATGTCGGAGTATATTCCAGACATTCTTCTCGATGATGTAATATTAATTTATGATTCTTTTTTGTTGTTGTTTTTTGTTTGTTTTGCATTGAAACAAAGAAAAATAATTGATAGAGTATCATTACACACCATTTTAAATCTAATGTTATGTATCTACTTAATTCTATGTCATAGAAAGTTTCAGTTTAGTAATCAAAATAGTTTTATAAGCTTGAACCTAGATTATTGTTTCTGATATCATACGAAATGCTTACGGTTTTTTTTAACTTTCAGCTTTAGAAGCTTACAGTTAGAAGAAATCTTATCGAAATAAATTATTTAATACTCAATAGTTCTGATACACATAAGAAAATAGTTTTATTTCTTTTAGTTATCTCTTTCAGACAAATATCTTGTAATTTCCTTCCACAACATTTTTTAATTAAAAAGAAATTTTAAATGTTTAGAGAAAATTCATGGAAGCATATAGTTGCCAAGCTGCGTGTCTTTCCGTCCTTCCAATCTTCCAAAGTTATTTGGACAATTGATTTATCACACTCATAGGGGAGACTAGTATTTCGTCAAATTGTTGTGCATCGGCTTTTTTGTTTTTCGAATTGAATTAATACAGTTAAAAACGCAACCATTTCTTTCATAAAGTTCGAAAGCACAATTAACAATGATCGATTTCACATGCCTTACCCGCGCTATTGACTGTCACGTGACATCGTTAAAAGCACCCCCGTAGAAGCAAAAGATAGCTCATAAATTCGCCCCTAAGAATATGAAATTACAAAACAAGCAACTTACACCCTAACCAGTGAGCCAAAGAAAATTTTATATAGATCGAGAAGAATGTCTGAAATACTGATAAGTTTTATGCCTTTGTGAAGCGCTTTAATCTTAACGATGTGTACAGGGTCTTACAAAATTATTGAGGAAGAACAGGAGAATTAAATAGAAACATTAGATTAGATTTAAAACTGTGTTTAATTACTCTTTCGACGGGTTTCTTCATTTTCAGGCAAAACAAAATAAAATAAGAAAAAGAACATATTCGTCTTTCTGCAGTATTAACTAAGATTAAATAGTATCAAAGTCACCTTTCACCTTTTCGTGCTATTTCATCCGTTGAAAGATTTTCACATGATGATTTATATAAACCGCTGCGTACAGATTTTCATTCGAAATTTAAACCGGTGAGTACAAATATATCCATATACCGCACTGTACAGCGATTTAGTTTCGGTTTTAACTGTAGCGTACACCATCGGAATTTTCAAGTGTCTATATTTCCGAGACAAGGGGCTAGATCCAATACATTTTGGGTCATATTTAGGGAGATATCTTGTCCCCATCCACCGCCACATTTGATTTTGCTGGTGCGGTCATTTTAGGGAAAATATGGCCATTTCTACTTTCGTTTGGCGCTTCAATTTTAAATGTCATCAAAACACAATGTTTGAAGCTGTATTACACACAGACGGTGCTATAGGACGTTTAATCATTAGGTACGATGGATGATGTATTCAAAACTGATTACGTATATGTTGTCGTTATGCTATTGGATGACAGATTATAGTAATATCGAACAAAAATAAAGAACACTTACTTTTTCACGAACGCCTATCCGCCATTTTGAATATACCGTTGCAAACTACCGTACAGTGTTTCCATACAGTGATCAACAGAAAACGGAAGTAAACAGAATTACCATTCTACAGACGCTTGGAAGTTTAGATTATTGATGAGTCATCCCAGGATGCTGGCATTTCGTTGTGTATGGTGGATTAAAAGAACTATAAGACATCATGTTTTATAAACGTTTTATTCATCCGTTATATGCTCACATACATTTTCAGTCATTTAGCGGTCAACATAATCCAGTTTTATTGTAGCGGCATGCCGCATCTAGTAGTAGACTACGGCAATTATTGGTGCGGCATGCCGCATCTACGGCAATTATTGGTGCGGCGAATGCCGCACCTGCCGCACCCGTGTCTACGCCCATGTTAGTTACAATGTTTTCAGTAGATTTACCCCCTACATACATGTAATTGAATTGTTCCAAGCATCTAAAATAGAGTTTGCTTTCTATTAATTAACGCTTCTCCTAAAAAAACAACAACAACAACAAAAAAAAAAACATGTGACTGTATTTTTTTCTAAAATTAGGTTGGTTGAAATAGTGACTACTTTTAAATTGAAAGGTCATTTCAGATCTGATAATTAGAGAGGTAACCTATGCTTGAAGGCATAACATCATTTGGAAATTTAAGTACCGAAAAGAATTATTTTCAAAACAATTTGTTAGGTTTTGACTTCTGACTTAATATATATTTCATGCCACACTACGGATTGTATTCCTTGGCAAGTAGGTCTATAAGGTTGACCATATAGACGTTCTCCAACAAGATCGATATACTTGCGGACAAAACGGTTGTTCTAGGTAAAAATGCCATCTTTTTCTTACGACGACGTAAAATATCAATGAATAGGTTAATATGCGCATAAAATACGCATCGTTCTTTTTTGAATATTTTTAATCATTCTAGGTTGGGCCCAAGACGATGTAAACAGCATAGAAATTCTAAATGATGTGACGTCACAGGGTCCAGTACTATCAAAGTATACGTCAGACAATTTTACGGCTGGCGAAGTTATTTATAGCTATTCTGACGGTCTGTATATCCGACTGAGGGGAGTTTTCCGAAATGCGGACAAGTTACGGATGGTTCTTACAGGAGTGAATAACGTCACAAGCTGTAAGTAGTTTGGGGTATAACTCCTATTACGAAAATGCAAGGCGACTCGGACTTCTAACATATGTATTCCTATTTCTTGCTGTTTTTTGCGACTTTCGGGAGAATGTTCGTGAAAAAAACTCAAAACTCATTGAAAAACCAAAACAAAACATTTTTTCTCGAAATTCGACCTTGAGGAATTACCTTGAATACCAACGCCATTGACCATGAATAATGCGTAAATTTAATCAGATATAATATTTTCATGCCAAACATGAATATTTTACAGTGTAGCCATACATACTTTTGAAGCTATAAGAAAGGAAACGTCGCAGGTTAAGATTTTCGAATTAAGGTTTTAAGATAGGTCTTTAAATTTTGACCTTGTTGATAGGACCCTACGCTGTTGGATATTGTTGTAAGCCAGCTACATCCCCGATATTAGATTTATAAAATTAAAAGGATTGGAATTACACATGTACTGGAAAATGTTAAGTTCACATATTAACATTTTAGCAGAAAGAATAAAAGGACACTGTTCAAACCATATGTCCAACTCTGTCGATGCGGAAAGGAATCATAACTGCGCGTGAAATCTCAAATTGACGTTTTCTATGTATCTTCTTGTTTGAAAGCTTATGTCCGAAGTCTACGGTACTATGGGACTAAATTGACCTTTGATGTCTCACTCAAACTTGCACATCTATATGCGACAAGTGTTGTATCCATACCATTGGTTGTTGTCAAGATCATTTCGCTATTGCAATATTTACAGCGGGCTGTCCTAAATCTACCATACTGTGTGACAATATGTGGTGCGTCCATTAAGATCTAGCCTTGTACATCTATATGCGACAAGTGTTGTATCTATACCATTGGTTGGTATCTAGATCATTTCGCTATTTCAATATTTACAGCGGGCTGTCCTAAGTCTACCATACTATGTGACAATATGTGGTGTGTCCATAAAGATCTAGCCTGTGATGGTATAGATCATTGTGGAGATAATTCAGACGAGAATCCTGTACTATTGTGTGGAATAGATGAAGAAGATTCGTTTGGTAAGTGGCAATAATAACCGGGGATTCAGAGTTGTCCAAAGTTAGCTTTATTCATCCCTTCTTGTGAAATTTCGAAATGTAAATAGAGCAATATGCGAGGGGTGGTCAATACATTCGAGTTATTTTCAAATTGAAGTAATAAAGCTTATAGTGCCTAGAAATTAAGTTACATGTAGTCCCTTCATACAATAGGATTCTGACCATCGAAAGCACACTTCATAACACGCGCTTACCTCGACGCAAGGTTATTGATTTCGAAAATTGGATTTAAAAATGATCCGTAGATAGGTCAACCTACGCATTGTAGTAGAATTTTTCGGCTTTTCGATATGTTAATTACGCTTAACTCCACCCAAGACGCAACCTATTTGCGTCGTAAAGCGGGTTCAACGAAGGATGACATCCGACATGATAATTGCGAGCGCTTTACCAGTTGACCCGTTTATGGCCGAACACGAAATATACGAGAACGATGGTCAATATGGACAATAGTTATCGCAAAGAGTATTTAATTTGGAAAATCTCACAAGCCTTTCGATAATTTCATTGTTTCTAATTCCCCAAATACGTTAAAATAGGGTATTTTTCGCTTTTAACGGGAGATAAACTTTATAACCATTACTGTACACCTCATACACAGTGGGCAATAAACGATAAACTCGAATTTATCGATCACCCCTAGTACATATTTTTTGTGTGAGAATTTTTGATAACTTATGTTAGATGTGACTCATCATAACAAAAGGGACCATCTGGGAAGTGCGTAAAGTTTCCACCAAGTCAGACTGCGCGGAGTGCACAGTCTGACTATGGTAGAGACTTTTAGAACTTGGTAAGTTCAGTAAATCATAATGATCATTGTAACTTTTAGTATACGAATTGAAATGCAACCTCTGGTTGACCGATGGCGGACCAAATCCCTTTTTCAAATATTTATTTATAGAGTTCCCAGTTGGTCCCTTTTCTCGCGACGGGTCACAAATATATTTAATTGGAAAAATATGTTGTTGTAAATGAAGAAAGCAATAAAAATAGATCTAATAAGCACGACTGGCTGTCGTATAATTAGTATAAACATTAAATCGGAAGGTTGAGAAATTGAGAAATCCATGAATGTATATTTTCTACTAAACTATGACAGCTATTTCTTCGATCGTATTTTTTACGATCATAAGATTATATAAATTTCTTATTCAACAGGCCAGTCTAAGTTTTATTACGATATTGGTCCAGCAACGAAAGCTTCATGTAACTTGAAAACTAAAAGGGTTCTAAATGACCAATCTGCATGGTCTTTTAATATCTATTTCTTTTTCAGTGGAGTTTGACTGGACTTGGTCTAACCAACTACAAATAGTAACTGATAGAAAGATACATTTCACAGGTAATGTATTTCTTTTAGATGATAGGTTAGCTTCGCTGATACGCCGATATGCCTCGTGAGTATGCTGCAGCTTGTCGGCGATCGGTTTGTAGCTAAATATGTTTTACTGCCTATTTACGGTAAACAACTTTCATTGCTGAACGAACGACGATCGGATGGGTCGATTTTTCGTGAAGTTTGCGTCGATCAATCTATGATTTGTTGAAACCTTTCGTGGATTATGCCATACAAACCGTGAAACTGACAAGGTGAATAATTTCGGAATGATATTTGAATGATTGTTCGGAGCGAGTTTTGAATGAAATTTAATGAAGATAATACATTATATCTAATTTCGACCCTTTGAAAATACCCGTTCATTCCATTTTTGTGTCTTCATGTACCAATCACGAGTTTTAAAATCCACACCAGGCAAACAAATCGTGAAACAATTATGCATGTTTGATCTTTTTTTTTTCAATTAAATGCTGATAGTTTGATAGATTTCCAATTATTTTTAACGATTTCGGCGCGTTTTTAAGGGATTCTTTGGAATGAATGAATGGAGCGCTGAGTGAGCGATTAAGAATGGTTCTGATCGAGGTACATGTCAATTTCACGATGTTCTTATCTGTATGATGATTAGTAACCGATCTGCGCGTCCTCGAAATTTAGGTTAAACCTTTTGGGGATTGATCGTTGAAAGAATATCGCATAGAGTCATACACTCGGTGATGCAGAGTTACCGTTTACGAAATAACCGAGCTTTGTAAGAATTGTACAGCATCTCCAGCCTTTAATCACAATTAGTTAGGCATACGGTTGCTTCACTAAAATGGTTACATACGAACGGTCGATCCATCGGATATACGATGACGTTGCGATCATGTGGTTCTTCGCTCTCATCGTTTTAAATACTCGCATAGGTTTTTTGTATGCGTGTGCAACTCAAAAATACGAAAATTGATAAAAAGGCATAAAAAACTACTCCTTTGTAACGTTAATTTCTATCATAAGAAAAAACATAATTACTGATTGGTCGTATCGCATGCTACGTGTTAGAGAGGCCTTACATTATGAGCGCTAGTTAACTATTGAAATCAGATATCATAAAAAGCTTGCAATGAAATTGAAGAAACTTTAAATAAGAAGTTTTTGTCGTAGTTATGAATGATAATAATTTCCTTAAATTAGAATCAGTTTTCTATTAAGAGATGAAACTCAGGCCTACTTTCAGTATAGTACATGTGTCACAATTCCACGGAATTTAGTGTGGATTTCTGTCATTCTCGTATACATTTGAAATTGTTAGAGTACCTAAAGTTGTTTACATGTATATGTTGTTCTTTTCAGTTCCAATGACAACAGAAGCTACATGTTATGGAAAGTTTCGTTGCCATGACGACTCAGCGTGCATAGATACGAGTCAGATGTGTGATCAGGTTCCTCATTGTTTAGATAGATCAGACGAATCAAGTTGTAGTAAGTACATCTATCTTTTACAATTATGAGATAAAGATAGTATTTATTGATTTCATGTAGGTATGAAACTAAAAAACCTAGTCACACTGTATGAATAGTCATACATGAGTGTGATTAGGTTTTTAGTTTCATACCTAATGAGGGATATCGGTTGGTTATCTCCCTTGAAATACTCCCAAAGGAGGAAGGGTCCAAATCAGTGGTTACCTTGGGTCTTATCCTTATTTTCTTTGCACTATAAGATTTAAAGATAAGTTGCAAATCAAATATTGCGCAATTTATTAGATAAATTTGGTGTAAAATAAATATTTATTTTCTACTCTTCTGTTCAAAACTTTAACATCAATACAAATTACATAAATAAGTATTTTGCATTTACAAAAATAAAATTCGCAACTTCCCTATACAAACCATGGATAAAATCCAAGGAAAATATCTCAAAGGACCGCTAACGATTTTGGAGCACCTTTGATTTTATCCACAGAAAAACAAGGGAGATAACACACAAAAGTCCCCCATTGAAATCAACACATGTTCTGTTCATATCTTGTAACTTAATATCATGAAGCAAAAGTGTAAATATTTCTCCAAATGGGACAGATTTCTTTCAGGACTACTTTGTGTGGAAGCTTACAATAAAGCTGAGAACTTAAAGTGGATTTCAATGAAGAATGAAGCTAATTTTCTATCCAATCAGAATGCAAAAATACTGATGGGATCACCAAAAATCAAATTATTGATCAACCGATCAAAGTTTAAAATTTTTAAAAACTGTCATGTATTTGGTAAATACATGATCATTCAGCTATGTTTCTTTTATCAACAAGATGTGTTTGTGAAACACTAATGCCCCGTAACAGCAATTTTTTTTCAAAGTTTGACCTTGACAGATGACCTTGACCGTGTCACATGACCTTGACTTTGGTACCAGCAGATGCAGATCATTGAGATCTATCATCACGCCAAATATGAGCCTTGTATCTTGAATAGGCTTGAAGATATTGCCAATGTTAAGTTTTTTGGTTAACTTCTTGAGTTATTTAACCTTGACAGATGACCTTGACCTTGTCACATGATGTTGACTTTGGTACCAGCAGATGCGGATCATTGAGATCTATCATCATGCCAAATATGAGCCTTGTATCTTGAATAGGCTTGAAGATATTGGCAATGTTGAGTTTTTTGGTTAATTTTTTGAGTTATTTGACCTTGACAGATGACCTTGACCTTGTCACATGACCTTGACTTTGGTACCAGCAGATGTGGATCATTGAGATCTATCATCATGCCAAATATGAGCCTTGTATCTTGAATAGGTTTGAAGATATTGGCAATGTTAAGTTTTTTGGTTAACTTCTTGAGTTATTTGACCTTGACAGATGACCTTGACCTTGTCACATGACGTTGACTTTGGTACCAGCAGATGCAGATCATTGAGATCTATCATCATGCCAAATATGAGCCTTGTATCTTGAATAGGCTTGAAAATATTGGCAATGTTGAGTTTTTTGGTTAACTTTTGCAGACAGACAGACAGATGGACGGACGGACAGACGGACAGACAGAAGGACAGACGGACAACGGTAAAACAATATGCCCCCGATCTCTCGATTGGGGGCATAAAAATAGATGAATAAACAAATAAATTAAACAAATTGGGGTATACTTCCATTAAAACTATTTTTCTTAAGCATTTTGTAAGCTTGCTCATAAACTCTTTCCATTATCAGATTGTGCTAATAATTAATAGGAAGGGAAAAAAATAGTTTTCTTTAGTGCAGAGGTTACCGGTATAATTAGGCATTTAATTTCACACCTCCATGAAATAAATCCAACATTATTCATGAGACACAGTACATACAGACTCAGGGCAATACATGTACATGATGACATATACAAAATACTTAGGTTTCTTAAAAAATCTATACATCTTTTTTCAGGTCGTTCCGTGTTCCACAATTCCCAAACAAGAATTCTTCCATTCCCGACCTTATTGTTATCAACAATATATACAGCCTGCTCTTTACTTTTTGTGGTATAATTTGTACCATAGACAAGTTATTTATAAATAAATTATTTTTGTTAACATATTTTTCTATATATTCCATCTTGTACTTTCCTCCCAGTAAATAAAGACTGTCCATGTTTGCTGTAAATTAAACATCACTTTTTATACGCCCGTCGAAGACGGGACGTATTATGGGATCAACCGTGGTGTCTGGCGTACGGGCGTCCCGTGGCGTCCACTTCTTTGTCTGGAGCATAACTCTGTCACTTGAAGTCCGATGGACTTCAAACTTGGCAATTGTATTCTTCTCATCATTACAGAGTGCAGTGCACAAGAACCATAACTCTAACTGGCCTATTTTTTAAGTTATTGCCCTTTGTTGTTTTTCAGACTTGAATCTTGTCCGGAGTATATCTCTTAAAGTATGATAGCTAGGATCATGAAACTTCATGGGTGTATAGATCTCACCAAGGGGGAGTGCAGTGCACAAGAACCATAACTCTACCTGGCCTATTTTTTTAGTTATTGTCCTTTGTTGTTTTTCATATCAGAAATTTGTCCGAAGTACATCTCTAAAAGTATAATAGGTAGGATCATGAAACTTCATGGGTGTATAGATCTCACCAAGGGGGAGTGCAGTGCACAAGAACCATAACTCTTCCTGGCCTATTTTTTGAGTTATTGCCCTTTGTTGTTTTTAGACTTGAATCTTGTCCGGAGTATATCTCTAAAAGTATAATAGCTAGGATCATGAAACTGCATGGGTGTATAGATCTCACCAAGGGGGAGTGCAGTGTACAATAACCATAATTCTTCCTGACCTATTTTTGAGTTATTGCCCTTTGTCGTTTTTCAGACTTGAATCTTGTCCGAAGTATATCTGTAAAAGTATAATAGCTAGGATCATGAAACTTCATGGGTGTATAGATGTCATCAAGGGGGAGTGCAGTGTACAAGAACCATAATTCTACCTGGCCTATTTTTTGAGTTATTGCCCATTGCTGTTTTTCATACTAGAATCTTGTCCAGAGTATATCTCTAAAAGTATAATAGCTAGGATCATGAAACTTCATGGGTGTATAGATCTTACCAAGGGGGAGTGCAGTGCTACCATACTTCTACCTGGCCTATTTTCTGAGATCACCTGTGATGTTTGGCATCCGGGCGTTTGGATGGCGTCCACTTCTTTGTCTGGAGTCTTACCTTTGTCCATCTGTCTCTCTACACAAAACATGACAAAAAATATTCATTCAAAATAACCTCAGTTCTATTCAAACCCCCAGTTAATACTAAGCAGTGTGACAGGCGTATCTTGTGACAATTTGGCACCTTGTTGACTGTTGATATTACTGACCTTTGAATAGAAGAATGATGATTTTACTTTCATTTGATTTAGCATCAAACCTCTTATCTTAAACCTTTTCAAAAATAAAATAAAAAGTCTGAACCCATTCCACATAAACCTACTTTTGGAAACCCCTGAAATAAAGGGAGAATCACTGTAGTGATGCGCAGTTGAATCGATTAAAATCGATAATCAATTGGTTTGGGTTTCCGATTGTGAAAATGACTAAGAAATTTCATAATCGGTTAATCAGTTCCCAACACATAAATGAAAGTCATTATATATTGTTTTCCAAACCGACATGTTTGATGGCTTAGCGTGAAACACTTGTAACTGCCTATATATTTGTTTCATGTTCAGCCATGAAGTTAGTAGAAAAATCTGCGTGAGGAGTCTTTAGGTAATGAGTTTTAACAAAACTTTCACATTCTATTCTTCAATAGAATACTGGGAGTGCTGTATTAATTCCTAAGAAAACAATTGTACAACCAATCAGTAGTTGATTTACTCTTCCAACTAAAAAAACGATTATTGATTGTGATTTGAAATTGATTGCCCACCACTAGGAATCAGTGAGGAAAATAAAGAAATTATTCATTAAAATTGTTTTCTTCCCAAACACAAAAAATGAGTATTAATATTCTGCAGGTGCTAGATAATGCAAAAAAATTAAACTTTACTACGGGTTTCACTCTTACAACAATGCTTTCAGAGTTATCCACCCTTAATAGTCTAGATAGCTCTTGTGATGGTGAACACATGCCAAGTATTATTTTATTGTTACAACAGTCATTAAAAATTTTCTGACAGTAATAAACAAGAGACCCAAGAGGGCCTGTCTCGCTCAACTGGCTTAAATATCTCAAGATTTGAAAGACAGAAATAGAAGGTAATGAAATTCACCAAAATTCATCAGGAATTTTGACTTTTTCAAAATCGATACTAAGCTATCAGAAGTGAACTCATATAACTAATGTGTAAAATGACATGGAAGAAAACTATTAAGATATCACTTAAGAACGAGAGGGCCAGGATGGCCCTAACCCGCTCATCTGAATTTAATTGAACCAGTGGATCTCATCCAAGTAACTTTCAGGCAAAGGGTCATTCACATTTGCCCAATTGGCGAGGAGGAGATATTATTCCAAGAATTTAAATTTATAATAGACCCTACCCACCCATTCATTACTCAGAAGACTAAAAATAAGCCCTGCCCTGCCACGCCCCTATTTATCAGATAATCAAAATTTTGCAAACAATTTTTCAAAAGGGTGTTGACAAGTTTCATTCAAATTGGCCTGGTAGTTCAGGTGGAGATGCCATTCAAAGATTTAGGGCTCAAATAAGCCCCACCCTGCCATGCAAATATATGGAGTCAATCAAAATTTCTTGACCAACTAAAGAAGAGGGTCACCAAAGGTACAATCTGGTAAAGTTTCATTTCTCTCAGCCCAATGGTTCATGTCAATCAAAGATGTCAGGCTCAAAATAAGCCCCACCCTGCCACGCCTATATTTGGGGGGGGTCAATCCAAATTTCTTGAACAACTTTAAAAGAGGGTCACCCAAGGAATATTCTGGCAAAGTTTCGTCAAAATCCACCCATTGGTTTAGGAGGCGAAGATGTTTAAAGAAAATTTTACGACCAGACGCACACACGACAGACTCTCTACCATGACAATAGCTTGCTGGCCTTTGGCCATTGGAGCCATAAATCAGAAGTTCAGTAACAAATCTTCTCAATTTCTGATTCTCAATCACCCATTTATTAATTTCTTTAACATAGGAAAAAACAATAAATAATAAATAGACATAAGATGAATGACCCATTAAAGGCACACAAAATTCATTAATTTTTTAGTTTGATTTTTTTTGATGGATAGATGACCTTGATTATTTTTCATATAGCTTTGACCTAATGCATGTCACTGATGAGAGTCATATTATGGTTTTTGTAACTTGAATTATCTTTGAGTCATCTTATATGTTCAGATTTGGGGTAAACTTTCAGACTTGAGAGATTTTACAAAATAAGTTCTAAATTTGTTCTAGAGTTTGACAAATGACTCTTACTTTCTTGACATGACAAAAATCTTATCCAATTTCAACCTTCGACCTCAAATAGGATAGAAGCCAATGAAAATATATTTTTTATCAGATTTTGTAGACATTATCTAGCCACAGGCAGATAATAAACTGCAAAATAATATACAATTTAAGCATTTTGCTTGACATAATTCCACATGAGCAAATATAAGACTGATCAGTTGGTACATCTGCATAGTTTGATCAGAGTCCTCACTTTGTGCTTTGTAGATATATACTTTTATTAGTCAATGAAGCCTGTATTGACCTGATATCACCTGTCTGATAATATAACATGATATCAGGTAGTTTATCTTTAGAAACGATTTGCATACACTTTTACCTGAATTTCTTGGATTTTTAAGAGTTTGTTATAATTAAGCACTGAAAAATGATTTGCATGATAAATAGAATGACATGTAAGTGTCTTAAAATATCAATGTTATCTGGTCATAGCTGCTTGAAATGATCATGACTCAGCAGAGCCTCATCATGATAAATTCTACCAACATCGACCAGACAACATTGAAATTTCAAAACACAAACATATATTCTCCATTTACTGACTGAAAGTTTCCGTAAATAGTTACAGGGTTTATATAATACACTGTGTATCCATCCAGGCTGCTCAATGTTTGTACATCACCCCCACATGAAATTGTTGGAAGCAGTCACACAAGCTCAATTGTGATGGAGAACATTCTAAATTAACTGTGTGGATGTCTAAGTTGCTAAATGTATGCCACTAAATAATTATTCCTCATGAAATAGTTGGAAAGTTCAAGCACAAGCTCAAGGTTATATAGAATGTTTTGAACTAAAAAGCCATGAATGGATTGAGTCGCCCCACAGGCTTGAAATTCTTGTAATAGCAAACCAAAGTTTTGACTAGATTTTAAGATAATTTGGGTTCTACTGATGTTGAAGATGATTTTCAAAGTTTCCACTTTATAACAAATAGAAAATTGATCTTTACCCATAAAAGAAATATTTTTCATCCAATCACAATAATTTTTGGCTGCATGATAGTTGGTCGGTCACCCAAAGATCAAACTAATGAAGTTTGATTGATATTCATCTGTTACATTCTGAGAATATGATTTTCAAAGTTTTCACTATAAAACATATTGAGAAATGACCTACGCCCATAAAATACATATTTTTCATCCGATCACAATAATTTTTTTAGACTGATTACCGGTCACCCAAGGATCATTCAAGTGAAATTTGGTTGATATCCATCAATTTTATTCTGATAAAATCAATTTGAAAGTTTACACTATTTAACATAAAGAGAAATGGCCTCAGCCCATAAAATACATATTTTTCATCTAATCAAAATAATTTTTAGTAGACTGATAAAGGGTCACCCAAGGATCATTCATGTAAAATTTGATTGGTATCAATCAATTAGAATCTGAGAAAACTCCCTCTTTACCATATTTGGAAATTAGCCACGCCCACGCGCAAGTATTTTCTATCAATTTTAGAGATTTTTGAATGATTTTTGGAGCATTTTGAATGAGAAGTTTGAATGGCATGAGAAAGCAATCTAGAATGGTTTTAAATGCCAATTTCAAAATGTTCACACTTGTATATTTCATAGTTATAAACACCACCTATTGCACAATTATACGAGTACTCGAATTTTATAAGCCTACGAACTTATACTTGAAAAAATATAATTGACAACTCTGTGGAAAGGCCAAGTCCAACACTATTCATTCTTATTTAAATTCAATAACCTTAAATCAATTAACACAAAAACACATCTTTACATCCCAATTTTGTTCAACACTATGAGTATTTTTATACAATATGGTCTTTCAGTTGACTGGAACAACACTGAATAGTTCTTGGTTTATCCCAAACTTGGACATTCTTGAATTGTATTATTTTGTAAAAGATTAATTTATTTACTGGTCTATTTCTTGGAAGACTTTTAATCATTGCTTTTACATATAGATATCAGATGACAAGTTTTTTTTATAACTGAGACAAGCAAGGGCTCTTAAACCTCTGCCAGTAAAGGCCTTTAAGGAAAAGAGCAATGTAGAGTTTGTTTGTCCAAAAGTTTGAATATCACAGACTAGACTTGATCCATCTTGAAGCCAAATTCCTAGTTCTAGTTCATGGACTCTCACAAAAACTCCAGGAATGTTGATTCTCATATCACAGAAATCTTCATCTCTATAAACTTTCACATGGCATCAAAGTGGAATTTTTGTGCTTCCTGTCGTTTTTCTTTCTTGTCCTCAACCTAAAAAATGAGAATGGAAAGAAAGAACAGTCGGTTAAGACACCTTAATTTATCAACTTTCCAAACAACTATCTAATGAAAATAGAAAATATTGTGAGAAAAGGCAAAGTTGCTTGTTACAACAATTTTTCTATTTCCCACATTATTTTTTTACTTTAAACAAACTATTTTTCAATGTAACTTTGCAGTCACTTTGAACTTTTCTTTCATCTACTACAAAACACCTGAAAGGTGAGTATTGGGATTTCTTTAATGCTTTTTGGTGGTTTTTCAAGAAAAAACTGTATATTATCATTTTGATAAACTCACAGCCCCTGACCAATGAAATTAACAAAAATTTACACCCGCTTTCCTTCATTTCAGCCTATCTGACGTTATCTAAGCAACCAAAAGTGACCATTGCATACATGTAGCAATCAAATGCAAAATGACATGCTTTAAGATAGTATTTTGTCTCATTTATGCATTAAAGAAAAAGAATAACAGTTGTTTTTCAAGTAACATCAATTGATATTTCATTTCATGAACAACAAAAGCTATAATTTCACTTTTATAATTTAACTTGTGAAAATATAGTTTTTGTGTATGTTTCTGCTAATAATTACTTACTTTTAACAAGAAATCCCCCTCGCGATATTTACAAAAATATTCGGTAGGAGAAAATTAATGTACGATGGGAGACAAGTAAACAAAATCATTCACTAGCCAAGTCTTTAAAGAACAAAACAGTATACCAAATAAAAGATTTTCTTACTCATATTTAGGATCAAACTTTAGACAACGCCAAATACAATGAAATTTAAACAAACTTTAATGTGGCATTTCTTTAGTTTTTGGAGTCACAATGAGTGACAAAAAGAATTTGTTACTAGATTTCCTCTGAGACAACTGACCTTAAAAACGTATTTTTCAATAGAAGACTTGGTCAAGATCAGTGTCCCTCAAGGAAAATATCATGGTAGATCCTAAACATACATGTGTATAAGGATAAGTAAGGGCCAACTGATTTCTGGACCAGATCCTGCTTGGGACTAAGCTGGCAGCCCAGTAAATCAGAGTATTTTTCAGACGGCCGGCTACCAGTCTAAGCCATGTTAGACTGGTCCCAATGTGGACAATCAAAATAGCCTAGAAAGGCTATTTTGATGGTTGACAATCGGACTCGTCTTTGCCTGGGACTGAAATCAGTTGGCACTATGATTTATAAAAATACCTCAAGTAACATATCTCTCCAGTGTAAAATGCCCACTTTACCGGCTATTTAACATGAATTAGGATAAATGTGATAAATATATCTAGAGTAACAACTCAACCTATCTCTCCAATGTAAAATGCCCACTATACCAGCTATACAACATGAATTAGGACAAATGTGACAAACAATAGTATCTAGAGTAACAACTCACCCTATCTCTCCAGTGTAAAATGCCAACTATACCAGCAATAAAACCACAGGTTCCTAACAGAGCGGCTCCAGTTAATAACATTAAACGACTCGGAGTAACAAATAACTTATTTGTCCAACTGTAAAATAAAATAATCAAGGTGAGTTCCTCAAACAAAAATTCCCCTAAACAGCAATTTTTATTCAAAACTTTCATCTTCAGATATAATCTTGGCCAGAAATTTATCAACTGTAGACGGTGGTTTTAACTCTGACATGGCACATATGCCACATAAGAAATACTATAAGTTCGAACACAAGGCTAAATATTATCAATAAATGAATGAATAGTGGACAACTAAAATGTTTAGCTGCAACGTCAATAAGCTTTAGTTACGACATTAAAGTTGCACAACCTCAAAAAAAATTTACATGACTGTTTTGGGTTAAAGGTTATACATGTACATCAATTAAGCCAGCAAGTGATAAAATCAACCTTTCCCCCAAATCCTCTTCAAGTTAGTGTTTTCTGGTAATAAGTTGAAGTTGCATTATCTAATTTCCTTACCTAGAAGGTTTATCTATAGGGTATGGTATAACAACTAACTGAGAGTTAGGAATTATGGAACTCCAACTTTTTGTTCTTCTTATCTGAAAAGACAATATTTATAAACATATTGCTAGGCCTAAATTCAGAATGGCAAAGTGCTCATGGCACAAAACTAAGCAAGATGTGTTTGCAGAATGCACCTGGTGTTACAGTTTTTTTTTTCTTGAAGCTTTTGACCTTGATAAGTGAATTTGAACGCCCTAAATGACATTGAACTTCAAAGATGTGTATTTATGAGAGAAAGATTAATGCCAAATATGAATGCTGTACAGGAAATTGTTTTAATTTCTTTTTACATACACATGGCAGGACAGATAGTGCTAAAAAATATTCTCCCAACCCATTGATGCGGTGCTATAAAAATTCTATTTAATGCCTAAGCATAATTAAAGCCTATTCATAATTGAAGCCATTAAAACTTACCCACATTTTAGTCAGCTTATTAATTCATGTTATTTTACTCGATAACAATGGCAAAAACAATGTCAAGCCTGAAGCAATATTCTCTGAGCTAAAATGTCCTTTCATTTAAATCTTAATAGAGACATTAACTTTTTTACCTAAAGAGACGATAATTTGGTACTGACATTTCCTTATAATGTACTTCTTTCAGGGCCTGAGGTTATAAAAAATTTCTCATTCTCAATTCAAAATTTTCTCAAATTTCAATTTTAGATTTAGGCCGTAATTTTGTTTTAAAACTCATTTGAATGTATTAACATAAAAGATAATATTTATAAGTTGTTATAAATAACAACTTATTAATATCATCTTTTATTTTCATACATTTATTCAAATTCAGAATTTGAGAAAATTCTCAGTTGAGCCTGAGAAAAGTTTTATAACCCTGGGCCCTGATAGTTTAAAGCAGCAATTTTTATTCCTTGATGTTGCATGCTAGACAAAGATGATAACTTTGGAGCCTCCGCTTTACAGGCTTTATTTTAAGAGAAAATACATATTATACTAACCGATGTATAAGTGGGTATACCAACTTCTAGTTTAACAGAAAATACAAATCATACTAACTGATGTATTAGTGGGTATACCAACTTCTAGTTTATCTACAAATTATACTAACCGATGTATTAGTGGGTATATCAACTTCTAGTTTAAGAGAAAATACACATCATACTAACCGATGTATTAGTGGGTATACCAACTTCTAGTTTATCTACAAATTATACTAACCGATGTATTAGTGGGTATATCAACTTCTAGTTTAAGAGAAAATACACATCATACTAACCGATGTATTAGTGGGTATATCAACTTCTAGTTTAAGAGAAAATACACATCATACTAACCGATGTATTAGTGGGTATACCAACTTCTAGTTTATCTACAAATTATACTAACCGATGTATTAGTGGGTATACCAACTTCTAGTTTATCTACAAATTATACTAACCGATGTATTAGTGGGTATACCAACTTCTAGTTTATCTACAAATTATACTAACCGATGTATTAGTGGGTATATCAACTTCTAGTTTAAGAGAAAATACACATCATACTAACCGATGTATTAGTGGGTATATCAACTTCTAGTTTAAGAGAAAATACACATCATACTAACCGATGTATTAGTGGGTATATCAACTTCTAGTTTAAGAGAAAATACACATCATACTAACCGATGTATTAGTGGGTATATCAACTTCTAGTTTAACAGAAAATACACATCATACTAACTGATGTATTAGTGGGTATATCAACTTCTAGTTTAAGAGAAAATACACATCATACTAACCGATGTATTAGTGGGTATACCAACTTCTAGTTTATCTACAAATTATACTAACCGATGTATTAGTGGGTATACCAACTTCTAGTTTATCTACAAATTATACTAACCGATGTATTAGTGGGTATACCAACTTCTAGTTTAAGAGAAAATACACATCATACTAACCGATGTATTAGTGGGTATACCAACTTCTAGTTTATCTACAAAGTTTGGTGTTTGTCCTAAACCAAATACAATATACGGGAGTTGTAATTGTAGATATGCTGACTGGGTCATTTGAGTACCTGCAATAAATACATAGAGTTTATAATATGACCGACCACGCGGGAGTGAAATAAACCCATTGAATATTTTTGTATTACACAGGTGTTATTACACTAGTGGAACTACAATGCAAATGTTCTAAGAATATATAGCAATGTTATAGTTTCGTTGTTAAAATGACCTCATAATACATTTGATAATGTCAATTTGCAAAAAGTATTATATGTTTCGCAGAATAACTTGAAATCATAAATACAATGTTGATGGTATTTCCTCATTTTAGTGCGGTCATATTATAAATAGGATATCTAATTCGTACTCATAAAATACCAAATTTATTAAACTTGTCATCTAAAACAGATAAAAACTTGCTCTCAGCCTAGATTTTATCCATTTATAGATGACTCGTTTGATAAATTGGGTACTCATGACCACTCATTCAATATCCTCTATGTCTTTCAAACAAAAAACCTGTTAGTGGCATGAAAACTTAAACATTTTTGACAAGAACAAACAGACATTTTGACAGACAAATAAATCCAAAGTCGAGAAGATATAGAGGATAATTTTTGTATCAATATATCTTAATAGAGTAAATAAGAAAAGATTTATTAATGTAAGTGAAAATATAGATTCAAATGTTCACTAAGTTAAAGATTCAACAATACTACACCCCCAGTTATTCCATTTCTTAAATCTGAAAATGAGATGAAGTATGAAAATGAATAATCTTCTTATAGCATGTCATTTTGCATGTGATTAACAGGTGATGTCATTACATCATTGATTTACTCTGCTCTATTAGATAATCTCAAATTTGGTTAAAGGAATGAATGAACAGAAGCAAATTTTTTGGTAATTTCAAAGCCTCATCATGAAAAATTCTCCAAGCCTCAACTATATAAGTTATTTGATAAATGTATATCAACCAAATATATCAGAAAATTGTTTGCTTCACAGTAAGGTTGATCCATCTTTCATTCTGTGAACAACAAAATCAATATTTTCACAGTCAAGATATAGCTTTAAGTAATCTCAAAATGAAGGATTTATCAATCTTAGTCCAAAAACAAATGATTACTCTATTTCAATGCAAAAATGAGATGAAATGTGAAATTCTTAGGATGAATTCTCTGTCAGCCCATCATTTTGCTTAAAATTGCAGACAACTTTTTGATGGGTCACGCTTAGATGACCTTAAATATGGTTAAATTAACTAAAACAGGGCATAATCTTTTGGTAATTCCACTGGTTTTACGGTTAAATGACAAAGTAATAATCTATCAAGAAATCTTGAAATTTCACTGGCAAGCATTCAAGAAGTTTATTTATGAGTGTTCAACATACCTACTCTGTGTTGCGTTTTACCATGTAGATCTATAGTTTCATACCGTATAACTGGCCCTGGTTGGTTTACACCCCATGGCTGAAAACAGGAAAGTAAACATAGCAATGACCCATCAGTATGTTGTAACTGCCTATCAATGTATAGATAGTTATAATAGTTTCCTCCTAAGCCATATCCATGGCTCAGCGCAAAACAGTTGTAACTGCCAATAAACATATAGGCAGTTACAACTGTTTCGTGCATTTCCATCATTATGTGAACAGTCAAGTCACAAAGTGCCAGAAGTACCATTTGTAGTCCAGCTTTTTGATTTAAAAAGATTTCTGAATGTAGAATAATTGTTCCTTCTCACAATACATACGTTTAGAATTCTGAAATTCAACATGTAAAATTAAAATATTTGCAAAATATTTAAGAGCCGGTACAATGCTTTGCATAAGTAAACCAAAATTAAATGTTTGTGAATTATCTGTAATCCTTCCAATACAAAATAATATTCTTTGTACATGTATTTCTTTCAATTTAATGACATCAAATAAAGTGTGCTAAAACCTAAAATATTTTTACTACTATGAAATATTTTATGTATATTCACTGTGCAGAAAATAATGGCCAGCTGAAAGTTTTGTATGTGGAGATATTATCAACATTTATGGATTATTGACAGACAAAATTAACATTCTAAACAAGGTACCAAATTGTCACAAGATACGCCCGTCACACTGCTTAGTATAACCTGGGGATTTGAATAGAACTGAGGTTATTTTGAATGAATATTTTTTGTCATGTTTTGTGTAGAGAGACAGATGGACAAAGGTGAGAGGTATACTCCGGACAAGAATCTAGTATGAAAAACAACAAAGGGTAATAACTAAAAAATAGGCCAGGTAGAATTATGGTTCTTGTACACTGCACTCCCTCTTGATGACATCTATACACCCATGAAGTTTCATGATCCTAGCTAGTATACTTTTACAGATATACTCCGGACAAGATTCAAGTCTGAAAAACAATAAAGGGCAATAACTCAAAAAATAGGTCAGGTAGAATTATGGTTATTGCACACTGCACTCCCCCTGGGTGAGATCTATACACCCATGCAGTTTCATGATCCTAGCTTTTATACTTTTACAGATATTCTCCGGACAAGATTCTAGTATGAAAAACAATAAAGGGCAATAACTCAAAAAATAGGCCAGGTAGAGTTATGGTTCTTGTGCACTGCACTCCCCCTTGGTGAGATCTATACACCAATGAAGTTTCATGATCCTAGCTATTATACTTTTACAGATATACTCCGGACAAGATTCTAGTATGAAAAACAACAAAGGGCAATAACTCAAAAAATAGGCCAGGTAGAGTTATGGTTCTTGTGCACTGCACTCCCCCTTGGTGAGATCTATACACCCATGAAGTTTCATGATCCTAGCTATTATACTTTTAGCGATATACTCCGGACAAGATTCTAGTGTGAAAAACAACAAAGGGCAATAACTCAAAAAATAGGCCAGGTAGAGTTATGGTTCTTGTGCACTGCACTCCCCCTTGGTGAGACCTATACACTCATGAAGTTTCATGGTCCTAGCTATTATACTTTAAGAGATATACTCCGGACAAGATTCAAGTCTGAAAAACAACAAAGGGCAATAACGCAAAAAATAGGCCAGGTAGAGTTATGGTTCTTGTGCACTGTACTCCGTAATGATGAGAAGAATACAATTGCCAAGTTTGAAGATCGGACTTCAAGAGACAGAGTAATGCTCCGGACAAAGAAGAGGACGCCGCGGGAAGCCTAGATGCCCGGACGCCACGGGTGATCCCATAATACGTCCCGTCTATTACCTTTCTACCACTTGGACAGTCATAGTTACAGAGTCCGCTTACAACTGTGAAAATATAAGAAAATATACACTTCTACTCTTATCATACTGAATCTAAACTTTATTTCAAACAAAATGCTTATTTTAGGAACATTCTTTCCAGTCTCTCTCTACTTTTCCCCACAGATAGATAGCACCAACTGTAGGCTAAGCTTAGACTGCACAACTGTGTGGGCTGAACTTAGTTTATACAGTCTGCAAAACTCTGTGTACAGCAAGAATGTGCTGTGAACAGCATGGGGTTATGACGGACAATAACAACAGTACTTCATACACAAATTTGTATCAATATTGATTTGTAGGTAAACTGAGCTTATTTGTACAATGTCGCCCTATTAATTTTAGAACAAAAAGTTGACTTGATCTTGTTACAATAGAAAAAGTATTGATTCAAAGAAGATCATAACTTTTGTACATAATCAATATTGACCAAACCAAGACCTCAACAGTACCAAAGGTATATCTGATGATGGCTCAGCTACATTAAAGGTAAGACATTGTACCTTTCATTTTGATGCTAGCAATAAAACACAGTCTTGTGTTCAGGTTAAAAAATAGTGTGAAATGTTTGCAAATTATACAAGGGTGTAACTACCATGACCCACATAAGGCAAGTCCACAATACAAAAGAAATCCTCTGTTAAAAAAAATTGTTGATAAATGATCATTACACAGTAACTACAGCTTTTTTAAGCTGTAGTTTTTATGGTGTTTTGACCAATCATCAATTTTGAAATCATTAAATTTTCCCTGCTCTGTCCTCCTTTTCTTGCAAAAAGGAGCAGTTTGACGTAAGTTTGATTAAGTTTTTCCTTTTCGGGTGGTCCCCTAATTTGTGTGTATGAATTTTAAGATCCCAGTTATGCCCATGTTATAGCCAGGAGCTGGCCAATACATTGCAATGACTGAACGAATATGAAAATGAAATCTTACCCATTACTTTAATAAAGCAAGCATCATCAACAAACTGATGTTTTAACACATTCATTCTGGGTACATTACTGGTGTCTTTACTGTTGACTATCACGTCTAAAATGCCCTGTAATATTGATTTTTGTTGGCTATCACATATAAAATAGTATAGCTTTGATTAACTATTTCTTTTTTAAATATTGCAAATCACAATACCTCAAAATAATTCCACAGGGCATAGTTTAAACACAATGTAAACCACTCTAAAATTCTAAAATATCAAATCTTGTGACACAATTTTTTGTTTTTCTTGATAAAGGCTATTTTTGCCAAAATATTGTATTTTAGACTGTTCTTTATTGTACTGCAAAACAGTTTGATTTTTGTTGACTTTCAAAGATCAAATATTGATTTTTATTGACCATCACATCTAAAATATCATAAAATACATCAATTTTTGATATCTATCATATCTAAACAAGAGGGCCGTTGGCCCTGGGTCTCTCACCTGAGAAAAAAGCTTCATTACCTAGGTATGTCCATGCAACCACAGAAAAAAGAGATTTTCACTTATTCAATCAGATAACATTTGAAATAATCCCCCCCCCCTGCTCCTCCCCTGGTCATTATTTATTTAAGCTTTTTTCATAGAAGGTCTGTGATCAGCAAATCTATGCCAGATATACAGGCTGAGTCTGAGACTTTTAAAGTTTTCTTTAATGATTTGAATAATCCATGTCAAATATAAAGGCTGTAGGGATTCAAAATTCTCAACAAAGCACTCCCCCTCCCCCAAATTGCTCTGCACTTGGTGAATCTACAGTCATGATTTTAGCTAATTAAATTAATGTCCATATGCTGATCACCCATACCAATTTTCAAGTCTGTAGGACTCCTTGTTCATTAGAAGAAGTTTAAAGATTTCAAAACTGATCCAAAGTATACCCCCTCCCCAAGACACTCAGCACCTGGTGACCCTACAGTCATGGTTTTAGCTATTTTTATTAATGTCCATATGCTGATCACCCATACCAATTTTCAAGTCTGTAGGACTCCTTGTTCATTAGAAGAAGTTTAAAGTTTTCAAAAATGATCCAAAGTACTACCCCCTCCCCAAGACACTCAGCACCTGGTGACCCAACAGTTCTGATTTTAGCTATTTTTATTAATGTCCATATATTGATCACCCATAACAATTTTCAAGTCTGTAGGGTTCCTGATCCAGAAGAAGAATAAGGTTAAAGATTTCAAAATTGATCCAAAGTACTACCCCCTCCCCCCTAATGCTCCGCATCTGGCAACCCTACATTCATGATTTTAGCTATTTTATTTTAGATCCATATGCTTATTATCCATGCCAATATTGAAGTCTATAGGGCTCCTGGTTCATTAGAAGATGAAGGTTAAAGTTACAAAATTTTCACAAAAGTACTCCCCCCTCCCCACTGGTGCCCTGCACCTGGTGGCATTACAGTCATGATTTTAGCTATTTTTATTTAGGTCTATGAGCTAATCCTCCATGCCAATTTTCAAGTCTGTAGGGCTTGTGGTTCAGAAGAAGAAGAAGGTTAAAGATTACAAAATTTTCACAAAAGTACTACCCTCTCCCCCCTGATGCTCCGCACCTGGTGAATCTACAGTCATGATTTTAGCTATTTATATAAAGGTCCATATGCTGATCCTCCATGCCAATATTCAAATCTGTCAGGCTCTTGGTTCAGAAGAAGATGAAGGTAAGGGATTACAAAATTTTCACAAAAGTACTCCCCCCTCCCCCCTGGTGCTCCGCACCTGGCAGCCCAACAGATATTATTTTAGCTATTTTTATTAAGGTCTATGAGCTGATCCTCCATGCCAAGTTTCAAGTCTGTAGGGCTTGTGGTTCAGAAGAAGAAGAAGGTTAAAGATTACAAAATTTTCACAAAAGAACTACCCTCTCCCCCCTGATACTCCGCACCTGGTGAATCTACAGTCATGATTTTAGCTATTTATATAAAGGTCCATATGCTGATCATCCATGCCAATTTTCAAGTCTGTAGGGCTCCTGGTTCCGAAGAAGAAGAAACTTAAAGATTACAAAATTTACCCAAAGTACTACCCCCTCCCCCCTTGTGCTCCGCACCTGGCAGCCCAACAGATATAATTTCACTTATTTAAATTAATGTCTATGAGCTGATCCTCCATGCCAAGTTTCAAGTCTGTAGGGCTTATGGTTCAGAAGAAGAAGAAGGTTAAAGATTACAAAATTTTCACAAAAGTACTACCCTCTCCCCCCTGATGCCCCGCACCTGGTGAATCTAAAGTCATGATTTTAGCTATTTATATAAAGGTCCATATGCTGATCCTCCATGCCAAGTTTCAAGTCTGTAGGGCTTCTGGTTCCGAAGAAGAAGAAACTTAAAGATAACAAAATTTACCCAAAGTACTACCCCCACCCCCCTGGTGCTCTGCACCTGGTGGCCCAAAAGTTATAATTTTAGCTATTTTTATTAAGGTCTATAAACTGATCATCCATGCCAAGTTTTAAGTCTGTAGGACTACTGGTTGAGAAGAAGAAGAATTTTTAAGATTTTCTAAAAATTTCACCTTTTGTTGCCATAGCAACCAGAGTTTTTCATGGATTTCAATTCTTTTAGCTATTTTTGAAGGGGACCACCTAAGCAACATATCTGTAAAATTTGGAGTTAATTGGCCCAGTTGTTTAGGAGGAGATGTCGTTTAAAGAAATTGTTGACGGACGCCGGACGACGGACGACGACCGACGGCCGGACGAAAGGTGATCACAATAGCTCACATGAGCACTTCGTGCTCAGGTGAGCTAAAAAGCCTAGAGTACATAACCAGGGATTTCTGCTATTTCTCTTACCAGTGTTACCATACATCGTTTCTGAGCCTCCAGCTGATCAGCCTACATAGGTTGACAAGTCTAAAACCATTCTTGGACAAACGTCAGAAAGGATGAGTGTGGCCAGGTATCAAACACATGGGCATAACTACCATTACGCACATTATGCAAGTGCGTAATATGAATAAATCTTCTGAAAAATGTAGTTGATGGATTTCATAATATCAAAACTACAGCTTATTCAAGCTGTAGTTAGGATGTTTTGATCATTCACCAATGCCAAAATCATAGAAAAAGGGGAGCGGACGGAGGACATTCATCTTTAGTCACAGCCAACATATTGCCTTTACCCTATATACTCTATGTTGGTCGCCTTCTGAGTTTGTTTGAATTTCTAAATCCTAGATTACGTCTATGAAACCTGGGACCCCATTTTTTGGTTCTGACATGCTTTCAACTGCACTTTAACTATGGCAGTCTCAAGTATCAAATCACAGAAAGATAAAAGCGTAGGACAGTACAGGAAATGAAAAATGTAGTTTCAAATGTAGGATCCCGAGATTTCACAACTTTGTATATAATTTTCAAGACAACATTGTGGGAAAAGAAGAAGTTACTTCCATTAAGGATTCCTTCTAATGCTACCACAAACAACCTTCACTTTGATATTTAAAATTTCTTTTGAAATTCTGTATTGAGCTTCTTCTAATTCAGATGAATTAAGTATTTTTATTTGAAAGATTAGAGAAAGAAATCAAAGAACAAGAAATTAGTTGAGCAACTCACATCATCGTTTAAATCATAGAATGCAGGTAACAAGGCCTTGTATGATGAACTCTCCAGCCATGTATTCCAGTCTATTGTAAAAGTTCTTGAAAATCCAGCACAACCACCTTTACATTCTTCATTATACAAGATGACAGCTCTGTACAGATGACTGAAACCAGATTCATTCAGAGCAATATAGTTAGGTATTCCAGTCTATAGTAATGGTTCAAAACCCTGCACAACCACCTTTATATTCTTCATTACAAAAGATGTACAGATGACTGAAACACATATATTCAGAGCATTATAGCTAGGTATTCAAGTTTATAGTAAGCTCTCAAACCCTGTGCAACAGCCTATAAATTCCATTATCAGCTGAAACAAAATTTGATCAACTGTATTTTGACCCTTGTAATGCCAAATACATGCAGTAGGTAAAGACTAACATCAGATATCAAATATTAGTTGAATCGCTATTTTGACTCATGGATTATATACCAAGGTATAAAAATCACAAGTCACAATATTCAAGTTATATAGAGGTATAAAATTCTACTAGTCTGTTCATCCAGCATATTTTTTTCCTTTTTCCTTATTTCATATATACATATAGGACAAGTACATTTTGAAGAATGTTTTTCTTAAATTAACAAACAACTATTATTTGAGCCGCGTGTGACATATCCAACAATTTCAAATGTACGTCAAGCAAAGTCGTCACTATTGGCTGTGTTGATAAAGAAAGTCTCAAGGTATCTCTAGACAGCAAGATGACCTAAAAATTGCATTGTGTAACCCTCTGAGCTGCTCAAATGTTTACATTTCACAATCATGTCAAATTGTTGGAAATGTCTCACACAGGCACTTTTATTTTTTACCCTTGCAGAGAGTAAACATAAACTTCTGCACTAACCCCTCAAAATGTGCAGCGTGATCTTAATCTACAGCCAAAGGCACCTGTTTGTCCCGTTTATTTCAGAGTTACTCATTTAATTGATTCAGGAAAAAGAATATAGTCAAACCTGTCTTAGTGGCCACCTGTATTCAGCAAGCAACCTGTTTTAAGCAAGAGGCCACTTAATTCCCAATTGAACCAATCACACTCAAATTGACCTGTATAAAGCAAGCACCTGTATTAAGGAAGCACTTTTTAAACTTCCCTTGGTTGCTTGCTTAAGGCAGGTTTGACCGTAGTCAAATCAGATACTCTGGTGTTTTCAGTGCTATGATCTATATGTAAATTTTTTTTAAAAACGATTCAACTGAGTAATACATGTCGACAGCAAAATAAATTTTGTACCTGTTCATGTTTACATACCTTGTGATATTTCCAACCACAGCAAGAAAGTCGGGGTATCCATCTAAGTTGAAATCTCCAACACGAAGGGCTATTGGTAAATACATATTATTGGGAGCATCACTGTGTTCTGGTGGGATGAAGTTCCAATTTAAACCACCATAGTTAAAACTGACTGGTAAACTTATCCACTGTAATGATAAATTATGACAGATCATGTGATAAAAGTTGTGCTCAATTAATTTGTGTTGAGCCTACGAAAATGTGACCTTCAACTTTAATAGTGACTCTACCACAATACATTTTCAAAATGGAAAAAGTAGCACAAAAGCTAAACTACAAGTGCCAATGAATATATAGTCACTTAAAGTGTTTTTGGGCTAACCCCAAAGAAAAAGACCTACCCTGTAGTTTTATTTTGAATGAGGCAGATCTGCTCAAAACAAGCATGAATTAAACATCTAAAGATTTGACCAATGACGTTGCACATAAGTGCAGTCTGATCTTGGTCTAAATCACCTGATTATCTTTTCTATACAAAAAAAGTTATGAAAATTAATTTTCAAAATTAAAATACACTCAGAATTAGTGGAACAAGTAATTTATGGACTTTGCTTTAGGCAATTTTGCTTTTTTTTCATTTAGCGTGACAAGGATTAAGATTTGTTTTGAAATCAAAAAGATCGACTATAGATTCTGGAGCAGGTTCGACTCAGATGAGCTAAAAGGGTGCGAACACTATGGTATAAGTTTTCAGTATTGGATAACCAATAGCACATACTTGATCATGATAATACAGTAAAACCAGACTTTCTTCACAGTTGCTATCTACGCATACTGGTACCAATATATCTACATTGAGGTCTCCATCTAGAATATCAAAGAGAGGTAAATAATGATAATACAGTTAACCAAGAATTTCTTTACAGTAATAATCTACACAGACATGTCCTATGATATCTATATTCAAGCTTTCATCTAAAATATTAAAGGAAAGTGATTCATGCTTCACAGAAAACAACACAAAAAGGCACAATTAACAATGATTTCTACATTGAAGTCTGAAACGTAAGTGAAACATTTTTCAAATTCTATTTGTGAATGCCAACAAATTTATAGTCATTTAAATCAATTTTACACTGACCAACTAATTAGATATATCAATTAATAACTTAAGGGTATCTTTCTGTCAATTTTAAAACCAGTCTTTTTTTATGCAAACAAGACAACCACACCTAATCAACCCTCATTTTTTCTTCTTTTTCAATTTTCATATAAATGATTTTAGTTAAACCAAAGATATTACAAAACATAGAAGTTTTTGTTTGATGCTGACCACAATGTAAGACCTTAATATCACAACCACACCCCACACAGCAAGGTAATCCCAAGGAAATACAAATTGATTGATTGAATGGAGTTTAATGCCGCTTTCAACATTATTTCAGTTATATTGCGGCGGCTGGAGCACCTAACAATGGATTCCTGGTATTTCTATCACCAGTACAACCACTACATTCTTTCCTAGCCTCCAGCCGCTATCTCACATAGGTCTACGATTGTCAACCCATTGGTGAGAGACAAATAGTCGGAAAGAATGAGTGCCGCCATCGGGGATCGAACCCGCCAAGGAAATACAGAAGATCTTAGATTCACATTCTCATTGTGATCATATGGACATACACTGAAGAACAGCTTCCATCCTGCCCTGCGTTCAGGATGATCAAACAGTGCAAACTATTTGCCAATTATACCCGGCTTTGCAAATGCACTTGCATGCAATGTGGGGTATAATAAGCCAACAAATTTGTACTCTTTGGTCATCCTGAATGTAGGGCTGGTATGATATTCATACACATACCTAGATCCTCAAATGAGAACTGCCCAATAATACTGAGTGTTTTATGATAGGTGACAGGAATAGTCTTGTCTAAGGTTAGTGTGCCATCCTGAAATTCAAATTTAGACAATACATCCTTTACATACTGAATTTAACTATTATTTCAAATACATTGCCAATTTTTGGGCTTTTCATCAAGTCTGGCTCAAGTTATTCCCAAAAAGATTTTGGAGAAAGCAGGCAGTACATATTTAGACTAAGATCATTCTGCACATCTGTGCAGGCTGATCTAAGTCTATACAGTCTGCCAAAGCTTTGTGTACAGCAAGAATATGCCAAAGTCTGCACAAGAAGGCTTAACAATTGGTTTGAGGCCTTCAGACAGTTTCTTAAGTGACTCTAATTACATGGTGATTGTTATTTATGATATCATTTAAGAAATATGATGATCAATCTAAATCATTGCCCATTCACAATCATTGTTTTTTTAATATCATTGGTACATGTACTAAGTGGGCAATATTGTGAATTGTTTAATATATCAGTTCAATGTCATTACCAATAGTATTGATCACATTTATTTTGATCTCATGCAAATATTCTGAACTTTGTCACCCAAAGAAGAATCCATATCTTTGCTCCAATCAGATAATTATCTCTTAAAATATTATTTGAGTCTTATTGCAGGGTTTGGAGTATCTGAGCATAGCTCCCTGTAATTCCTCACACTTTTACTACCACACCATTCTTTCTGAGCCTCTAGCTGCTTATTCAACTTAGGTTTTCCCTTATCTATCCATTTGTTGGAGGCAAATGAAGTAAAGGATATTTACCAAAACAAAAGAATTCCTTTTAGAGGATAACATTTGAATATAATAGATGAAAGGTTGGTAGTCTATTAGTCAATATTTCTTTGTAAAGGTTCTGAGCTAAAAAGGTCAACCTTAAAAGGCCAAAATGAAACTTAACTAATACACACCATGTTTTTCCATACTTCTATTTGAGTTGTTGTTTCATTCATGGATACAACACATAAATCTGAAGTCGAAAAAAATGAATATTAATAGTAATACAAACAATCTTATCTCTCATTCTTATTCATAAAAATCTCAATTAACAATTATCCTGCTGAATTGACATTTAATCTATTTGTGACCTGTTATGCAAAAAGGGACCATCTGGAAACACTATTTAATATCTTATTTAAAAAGAAATCGGTTCTTGTACAGGACAACCAGAGGTTGCATTTCAAAAATTCTTTCATGGGAAGGTAGACTGATTATTCTAGATTCAGAAAATAAGTAAAGTGCAAAAAATTCCATCCCTAGTCAGTCTGCACTATCAGGGCTGTCTGACTAAGTTTGACACTTTACGCACTTCCCACATTTTCTTTCAAAATTACACCCAGGCTTGTTCAAAATTTTCACACAATGATTCAAAAGAAAGCAGGGAGTGTATGCTTAGACCAGGCAGCACATCAGTCTAGGCTGATATTAGTCTACACTGTCTATCAAAGCCTTGTCTTTCGTAGAAATATATCATGAACAGCATCATAAATGTTAAAACCATTTCATGTGCTTGGGTTTCAAAATAAAACTAAAGGACGGAGTACATCTTGTTAGTGACTGAGCTTCCTTTGAGTACTTGATGTACCGTAAAGAGTCTAATAAGAGCACCACGTACAGGTGCCTACACTTTGCTGTAAAGTGCTTGAATGTGGATAAAAAGTTTCCAGCATACGCTTTTGGTAAAACCAGATCTGGAGACACTATAAAATGTTTAAGTCTTTGCACTTAGATAACATGGATGGTGACACCAAGGCCATATGGTATCTGGTTTGAGAAGAGTACATGTAATTAAAAATTATTTCTTGCGCCTTAATCTGAATAATTTCTGCAGTGACCAAATTGATAAATAACTAATACTAACTAATCCTATGTTAGTAGTTCTTACAAGTTCTTACACAGACACTAGATATACTAATATCTGTATTAATCACTTATATATGGATAGAGATACTATGGGACAAAGGGACAAATTACTCAAATTATGTTTGTAAAATGTCTTGTACTTAAAGAATTTCAAGGTAAGCTCAATTATCTCAGTCAGTAAAGCACCTCACTTCAGCACTATTGAAGGTTGATATCGTGGGTCAGATTCCCTGGCTTTCACACTTACAAACTTATTGTCTTTCTGATGAGACATAAAACTGAGGTCCCGTGTGAAGGTGCTTTACACCAAGTAGGTTAGAGAATAATGGCAGATATAAGCAGTAGTTTCATAATGTTTTCTTGCACTATCCCCGTAACAATTTACTGCCTTCTGTGGGCTTCATTCATATGGGCATATGCTACTGTAGCAACAACAAATAAATGGATATAAACACAAGTTTCATATGGTAAAAAAATCCATTTTATTATTAACCACTCACCAGCAGTTAAATCATTGTCCATATCTACAAAGGCACTAGACTGAGGTACTCTAAGATGTGGGAGATTTCCTGATTCATCACCGCCTGGGAATTTATTTTCTGTATAACTGCGATCTTTACTGAAATATAAAATATGAGTGCAAGACTTATCATCATCATTGGTAAATTATACAGCTGTTCTGATTCAGTTATAACTTTATCTGATCACTTGATATAAGTTAGCTGCATTCTGCTTTTTATCACACATTTTATCAAACTAGAAAGCCATAAATGGCTTGTGTCGCTCCACAGGCTTGAATTTCTTGTAATAGCACATCTAAGGTTTGACAAGATTTTTAGATATTTGGGTTCTACTGATTTTGAAATGATTTTCAAAGATTCCACTATTATAACATATAGAGAAATGACCTCCGCCCATAAAAGACATATTTTTCATCAAATCACAATAATTTTTGGCTGCATGATAAAAGATCACCCAAGGATCACACTTATGAAGTTTGATTGATATCCATCAGTTACATTCTGAGAAAATAATGTTCAAAGTTTCCACTATATAACATATAGAGAAATGACTTCCGTCCATAAAATACATATTTTTCATCCAATCACAATAATTGTTGGTAGACTGATAAAGGGTCACCCAAGGATCATTCGTGTAAAATTTGAATGATATCTATAATTAGATTCTGAGAAAAGTCACTTTTTACCATATTTGGAAATTAGCCACGCCCATTAAATCCATCTTTTTCATTGGATTAAAATTTCTTGAATAACTTTGAAAGAGGGTCACCCAAGGATCATTCCTGTGAATTTTGGTTGAAATCCATCCAGTAGTTTCTGAGGAGAAGATTTTTAAAGAAAAAGTTTACGACCGGACGCACAGACTCACGGACGGATGCACGAGGGACACAACTCCATGATCAGCCAGTGGAGCTAAAAAACAAATAAGAATTTTTTAAAAGGGACACCAAAGGTACATTCTTGCAAAGTTTCATTGAAAATGGTCCATTTGTTAAGAAGGAGTTGTTGTTCACAGATTTCAAAATGAGAAAAAACCTCACCCTGCTTCACTCATTTTTGTGGGCCAATCAGACTTTCGTAAGCTGGTTTCAAATAAGGTCACCATGGAACATTCATGCCAAGTTCGGTTGAAATTGGCCTGCTGGTTGGAGAGTGGAATTTTTATAAAAGGTTTCAAAGTAAAAAACAGCCTTGCACTACCATACCTGTATGTGGGGGATCAATAAAAATTAAGTGAACAAGTTTCATCCAAGGAACATTCCTGCAAAGTTTGGTTGAGAGCAGGCCATTGGTTACAGAGGAGAATTTGTTTTAAGAATAGTTCACGACTTCCAAAGACTCTGGGACAAAAACAAAAACATACAAATGGTGATCACAAAAGCTCACCTTTAGCAAGTTGTACTCAGGACAGCTATAAATGCATTTTGTGTTATCCTCCATGATATTTTCTAACATATTAATGTTGTGATAGCAAAACATGGAAGTTTAATGTGATGCCTTTTGTAAGACCAGCAAAATAATGAAACGAACTTTTTTGGTTCAACACAGATGACAACAACAACTACACAATGGCTATAGGAATACCTCCCGATTTGTCTGAACACAAGCCAAGCTAAAAAGATATAAGCATTGTCAAAATCCCATGCACACACTCACCTGAACACAAAGTAGTATCTTTGTCCTGGAGACTTTTCACCCAACAAATCAGGGATCATGTCACCATTTTCACTGAAAGAAGAGATAAAGGATTATATATTTTTGAAAAGGGGCCTACAATATGAATACAAGATTTATCAATGGGCTATTTTAGACTTTCAGAAAGTTTCTAACCTTGTGATAATGTGCATATTGTAAAGGATGAGTGACTAATTTCATTGTTACTACGACAGATTTAAGTCCAACATTAACATGTTCATATAAGTAGCAGAGACTCCAAAGTTAGGGCCATAAGTGCCCTTCGAAGGCTTTTGCTAAATTATATTAGGGAGTCATTGAACAAATTGAAGTCTAAGTGCTCAAAAGTTATATGCGCTATACAATCTATTAGTAGTGGATGTCATAATGTTAAGTTGACACTCAAGATTATTCCCTTTGGCCTTCCAGGTCAGAATGTGGAAAAATTATTTGACGCAAATTAAACTCGAATTTATGGTAATACCTACTCTAGAAGTAATGGCTGGTCGACCAAGTCAGGAAGCTTCAATGGTGAATCTGACAAAAACATATCAAGAAGGCTTTCAAACTTAATTATAATTAATAATTCTAATTAGTACCATAACTTCAAAAAATAATCAATTAGTCATACATTTGTCAAAGGTGAGTTTGGTGGAACAGAAAAAATTTATTTTCTGAATCATCATGAACTTAAACGTGATCATCAATTTTGAAAAACAGAATTGGAAAAGAAGAACCTTGGTCCTTTATTGGTCTTTTATAACAATAACATGGTTCACACAATTCTTGAATAACTTGTGAGTCTTTATATTTGCTAGGCTATATTGACAATAATAGAAGCTTAATAGGGAGTCTCCCCATGGTATCTGAGGATTGGTATTTCACAGCTACTCTATGGAAAAACTTTAAATTTACTATTAATGTCTACAAAAAATAATGAAATATGGGGTAAGTAAATGTTCATATTGGTCAGCAAAAGAAACAATTGAAACCTTTTGGAAAGCTTACAATTGTTTCATTTTTGTTTGATATCAGGATTTTGGAATAATTTACTTAATATAGTTTTTAAGGTTTATTTAAGGATATCTTTAGAGCAAACATAAGACCAGTGTTATCATAACACTGTGCAAGCTGACTAGGATAAAAACTTTTCTGAATCTAGAATGAATTGATCATTCTACTTCAATGTATAAGAATTTTTGAAATATGTCTGTCAGTTTCCCTCGTTAAAATTAACCCTTTATCAACATAATTGATTGAGTTCCCAGATGCCCTTTTTGGCATGATGGGTCACTTATACAGGCTTGTGCTAGTGTTTGAAATAAGGGAGTATTTGGCCCTTTACCCGTTAAACTCTGGGGGGTCTCAACAGAGCAAATTATCAGTCAAATTTTGTAGGTTTAAGAGTCAATTTGCCTTTTCTTGTAAAGATAGGAAGCATTGTCTTGTAAAATTTTAAATAGTCTTTAGGATCAGGATGCATCAAAAAGTTTTGACTCTAAGAAACTTCTCTCAAGGGGGTCACATGGGAGAAATTTCTAAGGGTCAAAATAAGATATTTTCAGATTTTTGAGGGTCAAAACCCTGGTTTAAGGGTCAAACACGAGCCCTGCTTATACCAACCTTGGTCGACAGAACTGGCTTTTCCCCAATACACAGTTAGAGACACCACGTCTGATTGAGCTGCTGAGTTTTTCTGTATTAGAAGGACATCCATATACAGGTCACCATCAAAGTCTGCTGGTATAACGCTGATCACCGGAGATGAGGCCTGTCCCTTAGAAACATTTACCAACAAAATCTCTTGAAAAGTTTCCTCTGGATCAGCCAAGTAAACCAGAACTGAGGTACCTGAAAACAATAAAACATAACAAAGCCTGTGCATGATATTTCAAACAATTTGAAATGTTTGTAAGGTGCATACATTGAGTAGAGTTGACAGCCACTTAAAGTAAATATAAACTTACCTGATGGCCTACAGATACTTTGATAATTCATCTATCTACTTTATGCATAGTGAAGACTCTGGTCAGACTGTGCGGATGCACAGGCTGGTCGGAGTCTTTGCTTTGGGCATATTTGAAATTGTTGGAAATCTCACACACAGGCTCAATTAAGAAATTGACTGGATTTTATTGAAGAGATTAAGGTTTTTATTTCTTGATGTCTTTGGTTTAAACCTATTTATTTTACATCAATTGGCAAATAAGTTCTTTCAACTTAGATTAATTCCTCTTAATTCTGCTTCCTGGAAAATTCACTAATACTTGCGCCAAATGTGTGGGCTGATGAAAGAACCAAAACTGATAGCCACTCCCAGGAATCAAACTCAGGATCTTTGGGTTAGGAGGCTGACGCTCTACGTATACCACAGACACCACATGTCTTGATGTCTTCATGAGGAAGTCAAACAAAAACCCTTATCACTCTGTTTCAAAGTGCCAAGCAGATTAATGTCAATTGGACCATTTTTTTCCCTGTATATAGGTGTGGTTGGATTGTTTTTGTTCATTTATTTTATGTTTTCATATTTAACTCAATCAATCAAATTTGACTGTGGTCCTGTGGATTTGTGGCAACAAATACTTTGTGTCAGGAGTACCAACAATAACATTAATTAATTACAATGTAACAATTGTCATGCTAAACCATGGATGTTCCTGTTTGTACAGTCTGATTGTAGTCCACACCTGTTTTTCTTACCAAATTAGAATTATATGTAGGTCTTAATTTTGAAAGAAATATTGGCTAATATCTTGTTCTTCCATTACAGTGCTTTGATTTTCTGAGGTGAAAATTCACGTTTTGGAGGAATCCACATTTTCTTACATCATTTCTGTATGGCTAACTCATTTTTCTAGGAACAAGGGACTTATAAATGTACTTAACCACAATTTAAGCAGCCCAATTAGTTCATTTGGTAGAGCACCAGTCTTCAAAACCATTGAATTTGAAGTTTGACCACATGCATTCAATACCCTAGCTTGTACACTGACAAAACTAATTGTCTTTCTGATGAGACCCTAAACTGAGGCCCTGTGAGACGGTGCTTTACACCGAGCACGTAAAAGAACCATGGCAGATCTCAGAAGTAGTTTCGTCATGTATCCTTGCATTAGGCCAAAAAAAAAAAAAGTGTTGTGTTTCAGGTTCCTGGTCAAAAAAAATTAGGGTCGGTAGGTAGGCTTTACTTTTTTTTTTTTTTACTTTTTTTTTTTTTAAGTTCCTGTAAATACTGTTTGGCTCAATATTTGATGCTTCAGTCCTAGTTTATAACTTGTAGCTGCCTTATTACATACAGCTCCAGAGATGTTAAATTGATATCAAAGCAGCTTGCATCTATTTGTTTCTAAGGATAGCCAAGTCTGTTGATTCAAAATGGATTCAACAACATACTATTTCAGAAGAGGTACTTGGTTCTCAGGGCCTCTGGCTTACTGTGCGAGCTCTCTGCAAACTGAGCTTCTAAGCCACTTGTCGACAGTTATGCACTAGTCATTTGTAACGAAACACCCCCCCCCCCCAGCTCCGGGGAAGGGCACTGTAATGAAAACATAGCGGACAGCGGGGGAAATTTAAATAGCCATGGTTTAACCAACCAGCTGTCCACCCAGGGCATGGACCAAAAGTCAAAATCCCCGCTATTCCCCGGGGCTGGGGGCCGTGGTTACGAATGACATCCGGCTATCCCCCCGGGCTGGGGGCCGTGGTTACAAATGACAAGTGCATTACACTGCATAAAACTTTAGACCAATATGCATCCGACATCAAATGTAAACAGTTGTAGGGTGTATAAAACAGGATTTTGAAGCCTCACATTCCTGTGGACAGGAGCAGGCCATATCCTTCTAGGTTCGGCTCATTTTAAGCTCTACTGGCTCGAATATATGTGGTAGGGGATAGTATTGGCTTTGCAGCTTAACTACTTCTGTCCGAATCAAGGCACCAACCAACTCACCTTTCTGGCCGACTGCAGTCATACGTGTACCCTTTTCTGGCGCTGGGTGAAATTTGCGCCAGATACCTTCCATTGTTGTTGCATGCGGAGAGGAATTTAAACACTTTAAGCCCGCAAAATGCGGACATTTCGTTAAAGTCACTGAAAGAATAGCAGCCGCCATTCCGTTCTGTTCTATTTTTAACCGCCGGACAAGTGTTTTTTACGGCCCCTTACGGCCCTATCTGAAATTTACGGCCCCCAACTTTGATACGCTTTTAAATTACTAAAAGTGATTTCAATTCGAATTTTTGTTGAAATTTTAGCCTTGGTTTTGTATGCGAGACAGAGAAAAATAATTTGTTGGCATTTACGAGATAATTGAGTTTTATAAATCCCCCCTTCCTGAAAGTTTACTGCTGATTAAAATATATGGCGCATTTATACATATATTAAATTACAAAGTTGAAGGGAAATACTTAGAAAAAGAAAAAGAAAGAAGTTCTAAAATTAATTTGTCACATCTTTAAATATTTACTCTCCCCATTGATTAAGAAAAATATGTTGACAAGCATGTAAAGCCGTGATATTTAGAATAATTGTGATCTTTTCAATTTCGTTTTACTTTTTACCTGATTTTTTTAAAATTTGAGATGAACTTGAAATTTTATTATATTTTTTTAAAACCATAAAAGACATTTGTTTCATCTAAATGGTCTAAAGTAACTTGAATTCGTTTACTAATTGGTATAAGATAAGTCAATAATGATAAGGTTATCAAATCGAAAGTAGATCGTCCCGAAAACTGCAGTGTTCTGGCGAGGAAGAAAAAAAGTATGGGACAAGTGTCTCATGCTAGCTAAAAAGTTAGGGACATTTTTGGAAAACCTGAGACACTTTCTAAAAACTAAATTTTAATTCAATTTTTAATTGTTTCAAACGACTGTTATACTAGCTGTATATGAAATTATAACTTTA
Source organism: Fragum whitleyi (assembly GCA_948146395.1). Lineage (NCBI taxonomy): Eukaryota > Metazoa > Mollusca > Bivalvia > Cardiida > Cardiidae > Fragum > Fragum whitleyi. The sequence goes on along the minus strand of OX411552.1, from coordinate 53,637,272 downwards.
TAAGATGTTAAAAGTTTTCAAAAAGAAAAAAAAACAAATACCTCCAGTTCTCTTCTTGGGTTTTGATGAACTGAACTCAGTGAATAAACTAAGGCCTCGGTCTACATTCCAGGTCATGATCTCTCAAACAACTTAAGTCTCAGGCTATCAAACATGATTTTAGCATTTTCTTATGTCTCTTTGCGAGTCTTGAGTTGAGCCGTAATGTAGAAAATGCAGACGAATTATTTCATCGCCGCGATTTTTCGTTGATGAGTCCTTGCCAGAACTCGTCTGCTTCAATCTGTTCATCCTATTTGAATCTCGAACTCGGAACTGTGCGATGTTTGATGGAGAAAAAAAATAGAGAAATTGTCGGACATTGTTTAATTACTCATCGACGGAACAGTCACGAATGATAAAACCCGATTTCTATGCAGGTTACTATGCGACGCAAAACGATGGCGTGTTCGATTCGAAATCAAGATACAATTCGTTCTTTCGAGTATTTCTTAATTTTTGACGACTTGAAATAACAAATAATGTCTACGAAAAATTAAAACATTTTGAATTTGAATATTTTTTTTCTAATTTAATTAATTTTGACATCTTTAAATTATATCGGTCATGCATATCGTGTAAACAGTCAACCTCACCCGCGTTTAAAGTTGGTAATCAAACTCGACGTCAAAACACCCCGGGAATTTTATTTTCGCACGTGAGGACAGTGTTGACGCGTTGAATTCTTGGATAGTATGTAATTTACATTTGACCTTTAACCTTGCTGCAGGTGTTAGTTTGGAAAATCCTTGTTACTTTCACTTTAAGTACAATTGAAGTCGTTCTAGGCCGTTTCAATTGAAGCTCGAGCGCATATTTACATGGGACAAAAGTCGCATCTTGCAAAGATTTTATGGGACATGTACAATTTTAAGCGAGATTGTCGCAGAATCGCGGCCTCGCCAGATCACTGCCGAAAACCGCGAGTGTGAATAAAACCAGGTACTGTTCCGATACCGTACTATTTCTACCCCTATTTCTCGGACTTTTTGCCGGTACTTTCAGGGAAATTTTTTTTTTGAAAAAAAAGTTCAGAGTCGGCCCCAAAAATGTAGAGTCGGTCGGGGAACCGGAAACACAACACTTTTTTTTCCTGGCCTTATCCCCCTTAACAACCAGCCGTCTTCTAGGGGCGTCGCTCATATGGGCATGTGCTACGGTAGAGACGATAAATAAACGGAAATACACACATTTAAGCAGCTCATTTCATCAAAAAGCAAGGGTAATCAAATGAAATCCTTACCATCCTCTGACACAAGAAAGATGTCAGTGTGCTTGTCAGAGTTAAAATCGCCAAAAGCAGCTAAGACACCTCTATTATTTGAACCAAAAACTTTATCCGTCACGTCATGTAAACAAGCTGATTGATGTATTATTGAGCAGAAAACGACCAAAAAGATTGTTTTCATCATTTTGTCAAAGTAGAAAAATCACGGAAGTTGTTGAAGCGCTTGCATTTATTCAAACAAGCTGTTTGGTGACTATGACTAATAGCGTGGACAGTTTTAGGCTGGAGGTCCTGTCCTAATCTTTCATGGAGTGACCCCACCGGACTTTTGGCCTTCTTTGTTCTATATAAAATTGCTCTCTTTTCCGGTGCTGTGGTCGGTTCCACAGACAGGGTTGACCTTTGACCTCTTTAGCCCTTCATCTCCGTTCAATGCCCTACCTTAAAGTAACAAAAAACCTCGGGAAACTCCCTTCAACTTTTGGGGTACCCAAGCTTAAGTAGAGGGACCGTCTTTTTTCCACCCATGAAGAGGACAGCTACTTTGGGTACGACCCCCGCCCGTTATCCGTCCTTTCGCAAAGGAAATCGTACACAGAGAAGGTTAAATCAAGGTGAAAAGAACAAAAGTGAGCACACGGGTTACTATTTTACCCTCAAAAATAACGTTTCAATGTCGCACTACTTTTTCTAAAGGATCTACTTTTACCAGTGAGGTCACTCCTCATACAGTTCATACAGTTCTTATTGGGCGAATGCGGCACAGACATAAGCACTGGTGCTTCTAATGTCCCCTTTGGTGGATGCTTTCTCTTTTGATATTGGGGTTGGCATTCCCGGTGCTCTAGACCTTAAATGATTGGTATTCAGCTCGTACAATTCAGTTCGCGGTAGAAACCGTGTTATTTAAAAAAAGGGGGGTGGTAGATCAAGCTTTCCATCAATTGATGCATTTTCGATGCAATATCTTTTTTTGACTTGTTTAAAAAAGTTCCCTTTGGATATTTAAATAATATGAAATTAGGCAAAGCCTAGAAAATTGGCGAACGAATGAAAAAAAAAATGTAATTAGACATTTACTGGCTGGTGACCAATTCTAGCCGCATACTATTTTTTGCATTTCAAACTGCTTCAGAAATGGCATGCACTGAGAATCGCTTTCCAGCCAGCAGGACTAGTTTTGTCTGTCTTTTCTATTAAGGGTGCCTGTCAACTCGTCATATCCACAAAGCCAGGTGGTGTCTATGCGACAGCTTACAGTGTCCATTGAATTATCACAAAGTTTTACTGGTGTAATAGACATATAGACTATGGGCTACTGGGACCCCTGTTCCCCCCCAAGGGGGAATTTTGTACACTATGATTTTCTGAAAGGTACATGTATAAGCAACATTTTAAGACATGTTAGCACTCTGGCGAGTGGGGCTTTTGTAAGATACGTTACTTTGAAATCACCCACCCTAGATCCTTATTAAATGCTTCAATTTGCTCCAATTTTGTAAAATTCTTTGGGCAAATTGCGATTTTTAGTACTATCTCATACATGACTCTTGAGTATGAGTGATAAAACATCCACAGAATCCTGTATGATTCATGATAAAAGGTGAAATATACGTTACAATTACAAAATTGTCCCTCAATATTCGCCTATATAAAGATGTTGGCATTTGGGCACCAAAAATATTCAAAGTCAATACTTGTTGGCAAAATTCACAAGATAATATGATGAATTCATATTTATATAGTTTTTATTGGCCTGCAATTTACTTGTTTTATACGTTTTAATGAAAAGATTTGAGCACATGTCATTTCAAGCCCTTAATACAATGTGATTTTATATGCCTTTCATAAACAGAAAGGAGAATGGCAGGTGCAATTCACTACTCTGATTATGCATATTAAAACAAGAATATCATTTATAACTGATATCCTTATAACATCAAATGCTTAATGTCTCTAAAGGAATGTTGTAACATACGTTACCTCAGAATATTTTACCAAAACCCGTTAAAACTGTTTTATTTTTTATCAATAAGGATAAAAATTCTTTGAATTTATAGCTCTCGCATCTGTTTCTTAGAAAATGCATCGATACTGAATGCAAATGCGCGACCAACAAAAGATCAAAGAACCCCTAGCACTTATGGTATTAAAATTTAGACCTTAATTGAGAAGTCAATATTATTTCTTTGAACATCCAAGAAGGAAATTCTCATTAAATGCTAGTTTTTACATATTGTCTTTTAATGTAAAGTGATAAATCACAAAATTGAAGTTAGTATCATTTGCAGTATCCCATCCCACAAAGTTAAAAATTTGATAACAAGATTTGAGATCATAATTTTGAAATAACCAAATCATTAATACATGTATATCCAATTGCTGAAATCAAAATACCTACACCCTTCTAAATCAGCACAGATCGCGATAATCATTTTACATTAGAGATTACAAACATCCTGAATTATTCAATACAAATACTGGCTTTTTGATAGATATGGATATGTACTTTGTGTTGTACTATACTGATTGTTTAATTTCATCATAGGGAAATATCTGTTCAGAGCAATTACATATCTATCAATCACACAATGCAGCATGACAGCTAAAAGAATTTAATTAATTGAAACTTTTTTTCAAAATTACTTAGTCACATGTATATCATTTATCTCTAATTTCGTGCATGGGTTTATTCGTTGCCTATAGATGTTTTGACACAATACCGATGGTCATAATCTAGTAACGTATGTTACCATTTGTATGAAACAAGTCGCAATTACCTTAAATGCACTTCAGTGTCAATACTGTAGCCATTTAAAACAAAATTATTGTTTCTATTTGATTAAGATGGATATTTTGGTTTTACTGCATGCTTTTTTTTTCAAATTGTTTGTCTAGAATTGTGACCAAATACTTAGAATAAAACTTAATGGTTAGTAGAAGAGTCTTGTACTTGTGCACATGAGAAAAATATGAGAGTTATGCCCAAAAACCATGAGTTTATTAATTAGAATGGGCATTTTTCAATTCTTTTCTCTACTTTAACACAAACTGCATATACATGTATATTGAAAGTCAGCCAGCCATGTCAAACAGGAATGCAAGTTGAATGTTAAATCACCAGCCATTTACACATAAAGCTCTTAAAAGCATGTGACTTATAGACCCATCATGCAATTTTCTTATTTTTATGAATCAAGTCTTCGGTTGTATTTGAATGAGGGCTTGATATTGATAAAATCCTATTGTTTAAGCAATTTATCATTATTCATTTATTGTTTCAGAATGTTAAGATATAAAAGAAGCTCTGATTTTATCTAAGATATGTTTCTTTCTGCATAAAAATTACTTGTAGTTTGTATCTAGTTCAAAGTTAAAGCATTTTTAAGCTACTTTGTTTTACTAAAATCTTTACTTTTGTAAGAACTAATCATGTTCAAGAGTATTACAATTGCATCTAATTTTCCTTTGGAAGCAGCAATAATATTTGATTTTTTAAAAAAAGGGTCTTTTAAATGTAACATATATTACTCTCTTTGATAGCTAAATCAAAATGTATATGGCAATGTTCTATTCATTTGAACATAATATGGTCATACTCATGTAAATTTTCAGTATTGAACTGAATTGCGCAGTTTCTTGGCAAAACTAGGATGGCATGCAATGTACTTTGCATGCAATTGGAAACAATAGAGAGCTAAAATGCTTCAAGGAATTTTCAGGCCATTATAACAGTATAACACTTTTATCGAGGTGGCTTATCCACCTTACCATGAATTCCTTGTATTTATCGCACACATCATTCCATTCATCACACCATTCTTTTAAAGCCTCTAGATGCTAATACAATGAAGATGAATGATAATCGACTTGTTTGTACTGGCTGATGAAACCTTGTATCTCTGATATGGAATCAAATGCGCTACCAAATCCAATGTGCTACCAACTGGGCTACAATCATGATCAACTCTTAAGAAATATCTTTAACTTTTCTGTACTAGATTGATGGAAATATTGCTTAAAAAATATTGTAGGAACCGCTTTTTTCATCTATTTGGTCATCATTTTTACAATGAAAGCTGTCGCTTATCATCAGAAGTAACATATATAACTTGTGTTTTATTCTAAAAATGTAAAAACAAGTCTCAAACATAGAAGAAACCATAAGCTGCCTCAACATTGTGTTTGGAAGCTGCCTCAACATTGAATTTGGTGCATTTCCATAAACTATGATAGCATCTCAATAATAATTATACCAATAAATAAATGGTAACGTATTTTGCACGCTTTTAAAACTACAATGAGTTTTGAAATGATTCAGATTTATATTGATACCTTAAAAATACTTTTAACATGTGTGGTTTAAAGTTAATTTTGACAATGAGGGATTTTACAATAATTGCAATCAGATGAGATATGAATAAACCTATGGTAATTGATGGGTAAGTTGGTTACTGAAGAGTAACGTATTTTGCAAATAGCTTGATTGCCAGATGCATTAAAAAAAATAAAATCTCCCAAAGAACAGAAACTTATAGAAAAACACAGTAGAGCATTGATGATTATAACATTTCTTTTGAATACATTAAATCGAAATTTAAATGTAACGTATTTTACTCCCATGCATTGCTTGTAAGGGCTATATTTTTAAAGTCATAATGTAAATGGGCTTCAAATATCTCCAGAATCACAAATATCATTAACAAAACACAATATTATTTAATTTTTACTAAATTACAGGTAATTTCTTTAACAAGACAAACAACTGAAATTGTTTAATGAAAATTTTTTGGGTTGGTATCTTTAAAGTAACGTATCTCGCATTTGCCCCGGTGGCCAGACTGCTAACATGTTTCAAAATGCTCAATATTGCATAGGCTTTAAGAAAAGCAATGTTAACAATCTTCCCAATGGGGCAGCTATGGAAAAATCATTCCTATATATGTGCCTTTCTTTGAAATTCAAAAGTAACGTATTTTACTTCCAAATCATGCCTTCAAGGGGGATTTATTTACAAAGTATTAGTATGAATTTGCTCTACATACATTCAGCAACATATATTTTGGTATTAAAAGATCACTTCTGGTCATTTTGACTCATTTTTTCACTGTACAAACCTAAAATCTTGTCTTGAAGAATTGATAGGTAATTTACTTTGAGGTAACGTATCTCACTAACGCCCCACTTGTCAGAGTGCTAACAAGTCTCAAAATGTTCTTTATACCATGGACTATCAAACAAGCAATGTTAACAAAATTCCCAGTGAGGCAAGGATAGACAATTGATTTCTATATTCATAGTTTTCTATGAAATATAAGGGTAACGTATTTTACTGCAATATCACGACTCTTAAGATGACCAGATTTTTGAAAATATTCCGTAAATGGACTCTACAGTTAATCAGCAACACAAATATATGTATAAGAAGTCAACATTTTGTCATTTTGACTTCAATTTTTTGGGTACTCTTTTAAAATACATTTTCAAAATTTTGAGGGGTGTGCTACTTTAAAGTAACGTATCTTACAAAAGCCCCACTCGCCAGAGTGCTAACATGTCTCAAAATGTTCTACATACCATGGACTTTTAGAAAAATATGGTCTACAAAATTCCCCCTGGGGGGGAACAAAACCCATTCTGGCTCATGGACTAATAGCCATTTAGGCCTAATTCAGTTTATTTTATTTTTTTAAATAAACCACTTTTTTTGTAAGGTTTAAAAGAGAATGCCATGTAGATGCCATAATCTCATTAACATTACAGAGACATTACACTGTAACAATACAATATTTTTCTTGTATATATTTGAACAACTTTATCCTTTTTTCTCTGTATACCGGTAGTTATCATAAAGTTGCTGAATTCTCTAAGTAAGTAAGTAAGTAAGTAAGTAAGTAAGTAAGTAAGTAAGTAAGTAAGTAAGTAAGTAAGTAAGTAAGTAAGTAAGTAAGTAAGTAAGTAAGTAAGTAAGTAAGTAAGTAAGTAAGTAAGTAAGTAAGTAAGTAAGTAAGTAAGTAAGTAAGTAAGTAAGTAAGTAAGTAAGTAAGTAAGTAAGTAAGTAAGTAAGTAAGTAAGTAAGTAAGTAAGTAAGTAAGTAAGTAAGTAAGTAAGTAAGTAAGTAAGTAAGTAAGTAAACTTTATTTAAAGTCGGCGAGACAATTAACAAATAACATAAGCTCAAAAGAGCTCTCTTATATAAATCTAAATTATTAATCTATTTATCTGTGTATAGGGACTATTATATTACTTGTGAATGCTGTGCAAACACGTCAAGAGCACCAAAAGTGAATTATCTTAAGATAGAAGCTTTTGTTCTTGATTATCTGGTAAATGATGGCAGATCTATGCCATCATAAGAAAAGGAAAAATATCTTGCGAGTGGTGGCACTGCTGTGCAACCATAAGATAAGCATGTAAAATTACAAAGGCATGGCAAACATACCAAATTCGCTTTTAACGCAGCCTCAACCATCTGTTTATGAGTGTAAGCACACTAACAAATCAGTGAGAAATACAGCCATATTTTAACACAATTTTTCACATATATACTGAGTTCCATAAGAAAGTGTGCACTTTCACTTTTTGCATTCTCTAGATTTTTACAAAGTTGGGGGGAAATTATGGAGTAAATTTGATACCATACTTTAGTCAAGGACTTTTGAAATTAAAAGTCAAATCAGATTTGAATAAAGTATCGCATGCTCTATACAGGCAGGCAGAACTTAAATTGTTGCGATTTGACCTCCTTACAACTTTTTCTATGGTAAAAGCTATGTGTTGATGTTGCCATATAGAGTTTAAGAAGCCATTCCAAGCCATTTCCAGACAAAATTTTTAATTTTTATGCAGACGTTACGTGTACGTCAGCGTTAGACATTGCTATGTTGTTAGGCAAGTAACTTGTCGTTGAATGGTGCCATGGCGTTTTATGACATCTCGATTTGCTTATTGAAGACCTAACAAAATAACGACCTCAATTTCTATTGGAACATGAATGCTCAATCAATTTTAATGACGTTCTAAATCTGATAGGGTTCGATTTTATTCAACAGCGTTTATTGGTAGCCAAACTACGCTGTAATACCATGCACAATTGTATTGAAGGTGTGATTTTATGCTTAGGAAAGCTGCAAAGATTGAACTGAATGCATTTTCAGACCAACTATTCGTCTAACGCGTGTTGCACATGCAAAACATGCAAAATCAAATGTCTTAATTAAGCAGAAAATGTTTACTCATTGCGTGATTTTTGTTTTCAAATATCGTTTGCGCATACTCTTGGGGATAGTCATGCAAAATTTCATGACGGTAGGTTGCATAATTTCAGAGATATTCAAAATTCAAAAGTGCACACTTTCTTTTGGAACTAAGTATAGAATATTGAATGGCTATTTTAGATTTATAATAGAAAAACAATCATGTTTACTAGAAGAGAATATTTTGGTACACAGGATAACATGTTATTAATAATTGGCTTCCAACAAAGAATAACTGTCCATATATTCTAGAGGCTGTGTACTGTTTTGTTACATTGAATCAAGATAGTAGTGAAAAGGAAGCCTAAATGTAATTGGCATCATATATACATATAAACAGTTGTTCGCAAGTATGTCTGTCTTTCTTAGTTGCTCTAAATTTCTTCGGAGTTGTCAAAATTGAATAGAGATGTTATAGTCTGCATTTAAAGCTATAATCAGTGTATTTTTTTTCCTTTTTATTAGCGTACCTATTTTGAAACATTACAAATTACAATTGCTTCGGAAAATGCTCTTTCCGATTCCTTCTTTTAATTCTAGTCAGGCTTATAACGTAGGCGTTATGGGCTGTCGAGTCAGCAAAAAGGCCCCCCTCATGGCATTCGGAACATCGCTCGGACTTTTCCGTAACTTGAAAAGTACCTCGGACGTAAGTGTAGTAATTTTAGGTCATTTTTACGTAATTCGGCTCCTGGTGGTACTTCGGTTAATACGCTTGAAGAAAATCACATTTTGTTAATCCTTTCCGATCGTCTTTCGAGATCTGTAAGGCATGTTATAATTTGATGACTAAACGCAGTAAGACACTTTCTTTAATGTTTTTCGGTGGTTTATCGAGAAATAACGGTAGATTATCACTTGATAATCTCATCGCAAAAGCAGTGAAATTATCAAAAACTTATACCCTGCTTTGTGCATTTCATCCTATCTGACGTCATTTATGCGGGGCGAAATAAGTGACGTCACAATGAACGTTGCATAGCAATCACGTGCAAAATGAGGCGCAATGCGAAAATATGTCCTAGAAATTTCACATTTTGTCTCATTTTTGCATTAAAGAAATAGAATAATCGTTTGTTTTTCGAGTAAGATTGATTAATATTTCATTTCGTGAAAAACAAAAGCTATATTTTCACTCGTGGCTCTGCCACTCGTGAAAATATAGCTATTGTTGTTCACTCAATGAAATATAAATCGATCTTACACTTAAACAAACGATTATCCTCTATGTGTAGTGTTTTGTTATCAAATTATATTATGCTCATTTTTATTCTTTCGTTGATTTTGTTTTATGCAACGTCATCCTTGACGGGATCGTTTATGTTTGTGACGTCATATTAACCCACGTGCGAAATGACGCGCTTTCATGGCTGCGCCCGTAGTATTCCCGAGGTCTATTCCGTAGAATCGTCGAAGGACCCGTCCCGATTGCCCCTTATGGCGAAGTATTAAAAAATCTTCTTCTCTGAAACTACTCGTCAGAATTCAACCAAATTTCTTAGGATTGATTCTTAGGACATGATCCTCCATATTCTTTCTTTTAATCCTGATCAGGCTGATAACTTGGGCGCTACGGGCCGTCGACTAACCAAACAAGGCCCTATATTCGGTATATTATAAAAAAAATCTTCTCAGAAACTACTGGTTAGAATTCAACCCAATTTCACAGAAATGAAGCTTAAGTCATACTCTTTGAGACTTCTTCCTGAAATTATGATTAAGGTAAAACACGGGTCTTTACGAGTCAGCTATAAAAGGTACGATATGACAAAATAAAAGAAGAGTGCCATAGTCACAATATACGCCGCCACTTTGCTGCTATTTCACTGAAATAATTGTAGACACTACCTATTTTTGCCGAACCAAATTCAAAACATTTGCAGACTACCTTTTTAAATTGTCAAGTTCAAACTGTTTATTATGATTGATTGATTGAATGGGGTTAAACGCTTTTTTAAACTGCAACTAAAAATAATAATGAAAAGAAGTTTGACATGAAGGCCCCTTTTTCCATGACGCAGCTGAAATTCACTTAACTGCAACAACTCGCAAAAATTCAGGTAACAATGAACATTTCCAAGAAATTTCTGCAAAATAAGTCCATAAATAAAGGAGATGCATTCACAAGAATTTTTACAAGGAGGCCACTTTTCCCATGACGCAGCTGTAATTCACCAAACCTCGACTTTATTGGCAAGGTCAGGTGACTAGGAACATTTTGTGAAAGTTTCATCCAAATAGTTCCAAAAATGAAGGGAAATTGCTTTCAAAAGAATTTTTTGAAGAAGGCCCCCTTTTCCATGACACTGCTAAAATTCACCAAGCCGTGACAACATACGATAGGTCAGGTGACTAGGAACATTTTGTGTAAGTTTCATCCAAATCGGTCCACAAATAAGGGAGGAGTTGCGTTCACAAGATTATTTTAACACGAAGGCCCCTTTTTCGATGAGGCGACTGAAATTCACAAAACCCTGACTTTATGTGCAAGGTCAGGTGACTAGGAACATTCTGTGAAATATTCGTTATAATCGATCCATAAATGAGGGAGGGGTGGCGTTCACAAGATTTTGTTACACGAAGGTCTCTTTTTCCAAGACGCGGCTGGAAATTACCAAACCGTGAGTTCATGCGCATGGTCAGGTGACTAGAAACATTCTGTGAAAGTTTCATCAAAATCGGTCAATAAATGAGGGAGGAGTTGCGTTCACATCATTTTTTACATGAAGGCCCCTTTTTCCATGACACGGCTAAAATTTACCAAATCGTGACATCATGCGCATGGTCAGGTGACTAGGAACATTCTGTGGAAGTTTCATAAAAATTGGGCAATAAATGAGGGAGGAGTTGCGTTCACAAGAAAAGTCGACGTACGTACCTACGGACGGACGGGCGGACGGACGGACGGAGAAGATGATGCCAATATACGACCGCCATCGGCGGCGTACAAAAAATCTTCTTCTCTGAAATGTTTTTGGATATATAATAATTGATGTTAGGATTGTTCTTTGTATATACCTCTCTCTGATTTCTTGGTGATTATGTTGCTGTGTCATGGAAAAAGGGGAGTATTTGGAATGCAACGTTTCTTGTAACCACAGCCTTTACATTTTTGACAGATTTCACGAAACTTTCATAACATGTTCCTTATCTTGACTTTAAACTTGGATATTCAGATTGGTTAAATAGGACCACCATGGTCTTCTTGATTGATTTAAAACACGTTTCAAACATTTACCGCTGCATTGTATATAACGAGTTACTGTCGATATCTAAAGCCTCGTTTACCTTTGGCCTACGGAGCCCGTACGGCGCCCGTATCTAGCCGTAAACATAAATTCCTGCGGCGCCCGTGCGGTTACATTCGGTGCCCGTGCGATCATCGCACGATCTTACGGGCACCGCAGACACCTGCGATCTCGTTTAAAAATATATTATACACATCTTTAAAAATCACAAGCTCGTAACCTTGTGCGGACACCGCACGATCGCCGCACGGACATCGCACGGAAGCCTTGCGATGATCGCGCGGAAATCGTACTACATCTGATCTATCAAACGTCCAAAATAAAACCCGTAGAATCGTGCGATGACCGCACGGCATCCTCTCGATATTCGCACGGGAATCTCACGATTACCTTGCGATATCGCACGGTACCCGTACGGTCGTCTCATTAAGGTAATGTTCCCCCTCAAATATTTTCAAAATCGCACGGTCACCGTGCGGCATTGTGAACACATACACCGCAGACCGTAGCTGTCTGCGATGTCTAAAAAATCGTAGGAAAAATCGCAGGCTGCAATATCGTACGGCGACCGTGGCAAATGTAAACTAGGCTTAAGTGAGTAAAATCTCATTGTCTTTTCGACTCCACATACTGATTAATTGGTCGTAACCTTCTATTATGACACGAAAACGTAAAGCAAAAAACAAAAAATAATAATACAAAAAAAATAAAAATGAAATAATATAGAATTTTATTCGCAATAAAATTCATTTGTCATGTGTTTTTACGATATACACAGATAGCTCCGTCCAATGCATGCTAATTTTGTTGTTGTTGTTGTTGTTGAAGTTTTATTACTTTAATTCATCTTTAGTTTACAATAGACACAGTAGTTATATACACATTATATACAAAAATACAACATTTTATACAAACAATTATTGATACAGTGTATAACAGGGTTTTGTCAGTTGGTTAGATGTGTCTGTTTTTTACATGTTTAACTGATTACAGAGTTTCTAAGGATAAACAAAAGAACATGAATTTTGAATGAAAAATAAATAAATATGAGAAATAAAAAAAAATAATATGAAAAGGATTTTTTTCCAATGACCTATATGTCTCTAACTCGTTAGTGATTTTGTACCAGTCTTTTTACAATAGCCCAATTTTCCTTATATCTTTTGTTGAATGATAATTCGCTCATGATCAAAGAGGAAAATTATAACGATTTTATAAAGCCGTTGACTGGTGGTGAAAGTCGGGGTGCTATTCTCTGAGACTATTATTATCTATAAGATTAATTATTAGTTAATATTTTATCACATTCAAAAAACAGATGTTTTAAAGTTTCCTCATTGCGTTGGCAAAAGGTGCATAAGTTATTTTCAACAATATTCAACTTAAATAACAGTCGTTTCGTTTGTAATGTCCTGTGTATTATTCCTGATTGTAACCACTGTATAACTCGAATACGGTATTGTGACCTGTGATTACAATGCAATTGTATGTAATCGACGAGTCACAATAGCGAGTTTCACTTATATATGTGTCGTTTCTTATTTTGACATGTTTAAATAAACATTCTTCTAATCTCTATCGAAATTTTTAAAGAGTGCAATGCACTCAAACAATGCATGCGTGTTAATGAGGCAAACATTTTGCTTTCAAATATATAACGGTGACATTCTATTTAACTTATTTCCTGTCAGTCTCTTACCTCAGAACTTTTTAAAAAACTAGTTAGTGAAACGATAGAAGTCAGATTAAGTCATCAGTTTAAAGTTTGAATCTAGTTTTCGATGGTTATATATTTTATTCGGCATTATCTTTTGAGGGAACGTTGAAGCTTTTGACGTCATAAAACCCGTGCGAAATGATAAGCTCTCAGAAAAGGATTATAAAAATATTTTACACCCAGGAAAGGCAATTAAACTAGGCTCAGGATTGTGATCGTGTTATGATGGATATATAATTTAATTTTAGCGTTGATGTGTCCACCAATAAAGTCTGACGGGGGAGGAGTTACATACAAAGCATTGTTTTTTATTTTAGCATATAACTCTGAGCCTCGTCATGAAAAAGTCTATCTACCTTAGCCCGATAACATTCACATTTCAAGATACTAAAATGTTATAATTTATTTACCACGTTCTAGTTATGACGTTGCGCTACAGTCTTTGTAGATAAATAGGACATCATAATTCTGTGCGCTGTTATAAGTAAATCAGAAAATTTGATAAAAAGATTTATAGTTACTATATAAGTAAGTGTTTAAGGCTATCAGACACAATTGGAAACTAGCAAAAATATTACCCCCCTTTATTAAAAAAAATATCTCTTTCGCTATTTTTGTATCAAAGATTCGAGCATTTTGGTAGTTCATAGTTATGTTGTTTTGAAATTTTGTTGCAATGAAATGATTTTTTTCTGCTGAGGTTAAAAGTATTTGGCTATAAAATTGTAAACCTTTTCGAAAATTGTGTAATATTGATTCAGGGGTAATTTTTCCTTTTCAAAGTTACAAGTTCCGACACGGGCATTGGAATAAAACATGGTAGGTAACAATGCCACAGAAACTTAAATGGCGAACGTTTATTTCTTTCATAGCTAACGTTTTGAAAAACCGGGATATTGCGTCGTTAAGTAAGAAAACTTGTTGCAAGCAATGTTTCCTTTTCTTTTAATGTCATAACCTGACTTTCCTCTTCTCTGCCATTGCATTATCTTTCAACTGTCTTTTGTCATTCGGTTCATTTTTATCTAGAAGATTCAACAAATGAGACATTTAGTATGACTTGGACGCTTAGAAGTTGTTGCCTGAAATGCATCATCTTGTGACTGATATACATGATGATTGGGGCTGATTATCATTATTTTTTTCTTGGATATGTAGTTTTCTTGGTAAAAGTAAATAAGAAGTAGAATCACCCTTCCTTCTCAGTAATTATTACACGTGTAGAAATCGAATTTTATTTTGTCTTGTAGGGAAATAAGAGCCCCAAAGGAATAAGTCTTCATCTATTTAAGTCTTTGAAACTTAAATAGCAGTAATACAAATATCAAAAAGGTACATGTTTTGTATTACAGCGAATATTATTTAACTCTTTTGGCTTAGTGATAATTATTTACAGAATACGAAAATAGGCAAGCGCCTGAATTTGGAGGGTTGGTGGTTTCAAGGAAAGCAAAGTGGCCAAAAATGCCTGGATACACCTACTTTACCCTACCTTTTCTAATTCTTCTAATGTTAAACCAATTTTTTATTCCATTATTTCAACTATATTTAATGTAGGAGTATGTTTTGTGTTGATTTTAAAATAAAAATAGATTTGGGTGAATAAAAGAGTATTTTTTCGATAACTTTTTTTTCTGCATTTTCGCCTTGTAAGTGTTATTAATCAAATATTTTACGATTCCTTGTATTCAATGAATCATGTGTACCGACTCACTAGCATTGAAGGGTACCAATCGGCTTCTTATCGTCCTTTTCTTGGCATTTTTCAAAAAGAAATGATTTTTTCAAAGTATCCCATTTGCTCCGAAAAATGCATGGAAAGCTATGCTGATTTTTTGGTCACATTTGGTCGGAAAGGTACAATTTTCGAAAGATATTTATTTGATGAAGGCATACACCTTCTTCAGAGTACCCTTTTTTCTTCTTTATCAAGGTTTCTTTTCAAATTTTAAAAATCTTACAATCAGTATACCATACAAATAAATGCGCATGTTTCACCTCCGTGAAAAGCCTGTTGCAAAAAGACAATAATAACTAAGATGATTTTGTATGCGATCATTCGTTTCGTCAATATCATTTCAAAAAAAGTGATTTTTTTCGACTTATATTGCAAGTGTTTAATTCAAAAGCGGGGTCAGAATTGCCAAACAAAATTAACGCTTTCATTTTGAACGCAGAACTGGATCACCAAAACGGTGCAAGCAGTTTTTCAATTGTACCCCGCTTTAAACGTGAACTTACGTGCAAAGCGCGGTACAATTGGGAAACTGTTTGTAGCGTTTGGTGATCCTGAACGCAGGGCTGTTTTCATGCTATGTAATCACTTCTTCAACACAGCAGTTATAAATCTATTCATCGTGCTTGGAAACGCTGAACGTGATCCTTGTTGACCAAACCCATTTCTCGCCGCATTGTTCATCGCATCCATCATGGCGGATTCCTGTGTACGACCGTCACCACCGGGTCCATGAAAGTGTATACCACGATTTCTTGGTACCATGTTTTGTCGCATTGTCTGAATTTCTGCCATCATTTCGTTGTTAGCGGCAGTCATTGATTCTTGGGTTACGGGCATATTAGGGGGAATGACAATTCTCGACGTCCCCACGCATATACCACGAGATCGGTCGCACTGTATGGGTGGACGGCCGTCTGTCCGGCGACCACAGCGTGGACATGTTGGACTCAACTTGTACCCGTAGAAATTCTGAGTCCAATAATCCGCTAGCCCGTCGCCGTTGATAAAAGGTGAAAGAGCTACCATGGTTGTGCCGAAAGCGTGGCTTCCGTTCGCTGAAGCTGGATAATCAGTAACCGGGTTGACACCGCATGCCGTTCTTTGTCGCTTTCGAAACATTTCCCAAATATAATCCACAAAAGCGTGATGTAGATAGAAGGCGGGATCGTAGGCAGTGGTTCGACCTGCGGCCATATCTCCTCCGATCCAAACGTGCGGACCACCATGGAAGACCTCGAAATCAAACATCTGTTCGGCAGTCGGTATCGAAATTTCCTAGCAAAAATAATGTATAAAAGATATGTGACTTGTCCTGTGAAAAGCTTGATTGAATGATCGAGGGCTACTCTACATGCTGATGCATCTTTTGAACATAAAGTAGGATAATTCAAATGTAGATTTTTCTCTCAATTTTCGTGCATTCTTTTTCAATAAAACAATTTTGGGGACTCCGCTATTTTGGAAGCAAACACCAAAAGTAGTTCTGTAAGAAATCTGTTTCATAAATGACAATCCTTTTTAGCATTAAGCTTCATTATAGTCCTTTTTAATTATAATTTATGAAGTGGGTATTTGATGATTTCATGGAAGTACGAAACGAAAAACCATATAACACTTATGTTTTAATCCTCTTCACATCGACATACATGGAGATTAGGTTGTAAGTCTCATACCACCATGAAATCAACATACACTCTCTGGACCTCTTCAATAAAGAAGCAACCTCTGCTGGATAAGGTGTAAACTTCTTTGTTTTGACGAATTTGATAAATGTTCCTCTTTTAACATAAATGTTTTTAAAAATACAACAAAATACTTGTTTGACAGTGAATACATAAAAGTTCGAGATTGTATATCTTTTAATAATAATTAAATAATAATAATAGAAAAAAAACTCTCGTACGATATTTTACACATAATAATAAAAATAATAATAATAATAATAATAATAATAATAATAATAATAATAATAATAATAATAATAACAATTATAATAATAATAATAATAATAACAACAATTATAATAATGATAATAAGAATAAGAATTTCATTAAACATAAGCATCATGATTAAACGTGGAGCGCATACACCGAAATAATGCTAAAGGAAAATGTGTACGAAATATTTCAGCTTTCACACATTTTTGATTGTTCACACGTGTTATCAAGAAATGTTCTTAAAATTCTAAATGTGTTTCAAATTTGTCAAAAAAGCTCTTTTCACATATGAATCTCACCTCTAAAAGACAGCGCGTCAACACGTTTCGTAAGTCACGTCTGTGGAATAGCCGGCTATTTCTCCCAATATCTCTTTCCAAGTTACCTTGATCCGTCACCCAACCGGCGAACGGACCTGTGACCACCGGTCCAATACCATTACCGAGGTATTCCGGCGTCCAAAGGACGGAGTTGACCGGGTTATCCATGGCGTCATCAATAGACGTGTCTAGGTACGGAAGGGAGACAGAAGGATCCACTTTACGTAATAGTTCCTCAAAACTGAAACGGGTTGTCAAGATCTTAGTTAAGAATGTCACTAACGGCTACCAAGAGAAATATGTAAGCCCGCCTTGGCCCCACACATTTGCAGAGACACTATGAATCTTAAGTCCATCAAGACCTGGCATGGCCGTATGTACAGATTTTAGTCAATATATAATATGTATGTAGATGTAATTAACCAATGGTAATACGTTACATGTAAGTGCCGCATCAGCTAACATTTCTCGAAAGTTCTCAGTAAACTTATAAACTAAAAAATCAAGTAAGCTATACCATGTTATACTAAGAGCCGAAAGTATTCTCTTTGTCGGGAGAACTTGGGGAACTATACATGTCTTTCATCGTGGTTATAAATGCTGTAAATCCAGTAAAGTTTTAGAAAGCCATAAATCAGGGTCAAATGTTAAAATTCACAGTTGTTGGCGTTTTTATCTCCACTGGTCGAAGGCCAGCGAGCTATTTTCATGGCGCAGTGTCCGTCGTGCGTCCGTCCGTGCGTCCGTCCGCACGTAAACTTTTTAAAAACATCTCCCACAAACAAACGGGCGGATTTTCATGAAACCTGGTAGAAATGATGCTTGTGTGACCCTCTTCTTAATTTGTTAAAGACATTTTGATTGACCCCCAAATATGGGCGTGGCAGGGCGGGGCATTTTTTCACCTTGAAATCTTAAAAAATCTTCTCTCCCAAGGCATGAATATTCCATGTGTGACCCTTACCTTAAAAGAAATTTTGATTGACCCTCAAATATGGGCGTGGCAGGGCGGGGCCTTTTTCTGGTTATATTTTTTAAAAACTTCCCCTTTCAAACCATTCGGCCGATTTTAATATAACTTGGCATGGATGTTCCTTGTGTTACCCTTTACTTAAATTGTTCAAGAAATTTTGATTGACCCCCAAATATGAGCATCTCAGAGCAAAAGTCGTGGGTTATTTAAAGCCACTGGAGCGATACAGGCCCTCTTGGGTCTCTTGTCTCTTTTCAAAATTCAAAAGTTCACGATGGAAATTACGATTGGTGGCGTTTATCACGAAAAGGAGTTGGATGCCGCCTGTCTTAGAGTAATACTTTAAAGACAAAGATCAGATTATTTATAGAATTACATGTCTTCCAAAATTTATGATAAAAAATTAAGAAATTAAAAGAAAAATAGATTTTATCTCTATTTTTTGTACCATTCGAAGTACGACGCAAAATGGAATAAAAAGACTTACACCACAAGCAGAATCCTATGCCAAGCTAAGAACGAGGCTCCACCATGCTGCGGTCCGAACCCAACGGCGTGAATACGTGCAAATGCTTCTATAACTCCGTCCTGAAATTTAAGTCACATACACTAATAGTTATATTAGGTCATTTCTGTTGGGTTCTCCGTAAATTCCGACTGGATAACTGTCCTTTGCTATATCTCCCCAGTTAGTAATTTGCTGGCCCCGCCTCTTGATCTCCGTCACTCCTCACTCCTCACACATTAAACCATTTTATCATACAATGAAGCCTGCATTACCCTGATAACACCTGCCTGATAACATAACATGATATCAGTCAGTCTATTTTTAGAAACAATTTGCATACACTTTCTCCTGGATTTCTTTGATTTTCAAGGGTTTATTATAATAAATCGCTGAAAATGATTGCATGATAAATAGAATAACACGTTAGTGTCTTAGAATATCAATGTTATCTGGTCTCGGCTGCGAGAAATTATCATGACTCGACAGAGCCTCGCCGGATAAATTCTCCCAACCTCGACCAGATAACATTGTTATTTTTAGACACTAACATGTTATATTCTCTATATAATATGACCTACGTCGCGGGAGTGAAATACCCCCGTTGAATATTCTTGATATAACATAACATAGTTATATTTTCTTTGTGAAAATGAAGTCATAATGCATTTGAGGACGTCAATTCGTAAACGGCGTTATATATTTCGCGGAATAACTTGAGTCGATAAATATCCGGAAATTCCTCGATTTGTCTCAAAATCAGGCAATATTGTAAATAGAATATCAAATGTGTGCTCATAAAATACCGGATTTATTAAACTCGACTTCTAAAACAGATAAAAACTCGGCGCCTCCGCGTTTTTATCTGTTTATAGATGACACGTACAATAAATTCGACATTCAATGACCAATCATTCAATATCCTCTAATTATCTCAAAATATATAGCAATGGGTGTCAAAACAGGACACATTCGTTAGTGGGAGACTAAAACGCACGTAACTTAAACTTATTCACACTACAGAAACGGCGTTCAAGGCGCCCGCCAAAGAAAATCATTGAAACGAAATCGTGGACATTTTTTGAGTTCATAAGTGTATTATTGGCCTTTCAATTTTTTTTCTATTTTTTTTTAATGAAAGCAGCTTTCTGTTAAATGAATATGGTATATTTTGATCATTCAATATTTCCACTTAATACCGCAAGGTTGCGAAACTTTGGGAAAAGAGAACATTATCTTTATTTTCGAGGAATTATATGTGATTATTTCTTGGCATCTGCAATACATTTGAGCCTTCAGAGGCACACATTTTGACTTGCCAAACTTAAAGAAGATTTAGAATTAAAAAAATCTGTGTTTCGACGGGGGAAAACATTGATGACAATGTAGAAATTGTCTGTAAGAACCAATTTCTTAATTTTCCAACGATTTTTTCTTCAGGGGCGTCGGTAAGCAAGATAAAGCAGAAATGGATAAATTCCTGTTCCTCTTACCCGATAGAGTCTGTTCATAGCGTGGTGAAAGCGGCGTCTTTGGCGGTCTGTCAGGGCCCTGTACTCTATCCGGAATCTAAATCCACTTGGAGAGATGAGCGGACGGCCTCCTTCCCTAAACATGTAGACGTTCTTTACCCCGGATACTGCGAATATTTCGTTGATAACCCTCTGGACTGGAGCCAGATCACGAGCAGTGAGGTTACTGTCTGGTACCATATTCCATAGATGTCTCTGGAAATCAGCAACAAAAAATCTGAATGGCTGAAAATACCTTATGGCTAAACTTAAACCAATGACTCTTTTTATGCATTTTGGTACGGATGTTTTAGTTATATCTTGGCGTAGTTCAATTATACCGATCATCAAAAATTACGCATCACCTTTCAATGATGGTTAAAACCTATCTATGTACATCAATTGGGAAATAAGTTCTTATAACTTAGATTAATTCCTCTCGATTCTGCTTCCTGGAAAATTCACCAGTACTCGCGCCGAATGTCTGGGCCAATGAAAGAACCAAGATCGATAGCCGCGCCCGGGAATCGAACTCAAAGGGCCTTTGGGTCAAGAGGCTGACGCTCTACCTCTAGACCGCGGACCCCAGTTTCAATGACAAATATTTCTGCACTATAAATCGATTGATTTGCTAAAATGCCATAAACTTATCTTGGTCGGCTATTAGAGAGATATTTTTGTGATAAAATTTATTCCTGACATCATTTTTACTTGAACAGAGACTTGGATATGCTAAACACGCTGTCCGCTCGTGCAACAGATCGATTGCATCATTCGAATTTAAGATTGGTCGTGTAATACAAGATATAATGGTGGTAACGAAAAACAGTGTATACATTCATAAGACCAAGCTATGTCTGAGTTTGACGGTAGCAATGTCATCGCGACATAGTCATTTTGAATTGATTCATTTACGTGGTTAAAATCAAGGACACTTGCACGTGCCATGATCGGTTATAACTCGACCATCGTAAGGTTAAAACGTCGATTAAAATAACTCTTAATGCTATAGTTTAGAGGCTGGCTCGATGGGAAGGCTGCATTATAATGTGATGTGACCAGAAATTCTTTACTGTCTAAGTCACAGTTTTTTAAGGTTTTCGTGGAGCCGAGTACCGTATCCTTAATTGGCAATAGCCATAGGTTAACTCAAGGAAGCACGTCTATGTTATGGATAATTAATCTGATGGCTTAATGGATTTTAAACAGCTGGTTATCGTCATTGCAATACCTATGATACCAACCAGACTACTTATACAAACGAACACTTGCAATTAGAGCCAAAAAGATCGCAAAACTCAAAGCCAGATTGAGGCACGATGAAAAGCGAATTGGGAGCCATTTTTGGAGTTAGTTTTTGGTAAAATTCAGAAACCCACTGGTCAGCTATTCTTTGAGAGCAAAATCGGACATGAACCCACATGCTATTGACTTTTACTGAGCAATGAAAGCTTACTCTTATTTCCAAATTTTGGTTTTGGGGTTTGTCGCCTCTATAAGTTTGTTACTCTTCAATGCGTATGTATACGGTGCTACCGTTTTGTCACAAATAATTTTAAATTAGGTTATCTGATTGTGATATAACCATTCTTCCAAACTATAGAGTATAGAAAAAACTATATAGAATTTGAGCGATGTGTTATATTTGATGTTGAGTATATTATGTTTATATCCTTTTTTAAGGGATCATTTTTAGGCGAGATATTGAGAGATTCTCTCATTTTTCTGCCAGAAATTTCACAGAAACTGGCTAAATGAGAGAAAATCTCAAAGAAAAAGTTAGAGGCGGATTTAGTAGAATTTATCGCCCAAAATTCTTTATTTCTCATTAGAGAGGGCTAAATGAGATATTTTTGCAGATGATATTCTGATCCAGAATTAAATATCGTTAGTACCATAGAGAACTTGGGCTTTAAGGTAGTGGACCCGTTAAAGTTTTGCAACATCTCAAAGCGATGAACTTTAACAGTGTTAACCGAGGTTTCCTAATGATTTTCATTAGGAAACCTCGGTTAACACTGTAAAGGAATATTTTGTTCCGAAATGTTGCTGAACTATTACAAGTCCACTACCCTAAATGTATTGTCACTAAACATGCACATGCGGCCACTAGCGCGGCCTGGATTCGTACAAACATATTGACACCCTACAATCATACATACGAGGGCTGATCCAGAAGTTCGTAAAATGGGCTAATAACTTTCGCATTTCTGGCTTGTTCAGTATATCATTTGGTGAATGTGAAGTTTAGTAACTGCGGAGTTCATGAATAGTATTACTTTTGCAGAATTTTCTTTAGCGGCCTGCGAATGTGTATAATTTTTATTTTGATAGTAAGCTTTTCTGTAGATTTATAACCTCATTATACGAACTTTTGGATCAACCCTCGTACGCTCGTTGCCTTCTCAAGTGAGCCAGGTAGGCTCCTAAAATTGCTTATTTTTTTTTAACGTTAGTAAGAAAGTTGATCATTACCTGTAAACAGCGGACCTGAGCCGCGGTTGCTGAGATGGGTTTACCGACAAATGACCTTTGGCATTCCTCCATCTGTGGGGTCATGGTTATACACATCTCCTGTGGTCCGAACGTCTGTCCGTCTGTCCGAACTAGGACCATAAACAGGACAAAAAGGAGCTGTCCAACCATCGCCCTGACCTGTCAAATACAGTTGGTGATGATAACCCATGAAACGTTTCATCGTCGGTGGGTAAACGAACCCTCGTAACTTAAGCTTAAACAACCCAACAATGAAACATGTAAACTTTTTTTTTTCACAAAGTTATCCATTGGTTAAAGGATATAGTTTTTTTACCCCTGTTAACGATGATTGCCGATTAAATTATGAGAATAGAATATTCAAAAGTGAACTTGTCAAATTACGTCATTGCTGAGCAAAACCCTGCAAGGTCAATAATAACGCAGAATATCAATGACTTCGGCATGGCAGGGTTGAACATTAGTATGCTGGGCTATTGCTTTTTAAGGCTAAGATTATATAGCTTTTCCACTCACTATGAAAATAGTCGACAAATACAATCTATCTTTCTCGAACGACCATGTCCATTAAGCGACCATCTTTAATCAGCGACCGTTTTCGAAATCCCCTTATTTAAACCAAAATAGCTTTAAAAGTAGATATAATTGTAAATGGATGCTACGTTTCTAAAACTCATTATTTTCGTCTCCAGGAGACGATTCTATTGAGTGTTAACAACATAGGGTAGTTATAAGCATATACATATTCAACAAAAATCATGTTTAATGTTTGTAAACAAAACGCTTTTCTGGTCGCTTAATACACATGAAACGTTTTAAAATCGTCTGTAAGTTGCCAAATCAACGTAACTTCAAGTTGAAATAGAAAAGGAGGGTTACCAATCGACCAGATAAAAAACTTGGAGGAATATTGACATCTCATTAAGAAATCAAAACGTAAAAAGTTCTTTATGAAACATCGATTCATTATAGCCTTATGTACCTATGCGTGGAGAGAATCATAATGCGTGCATTATAATTATGTTTTCACGTAACAAATGATGAATGTGCTTATTTTCACAATTTCACATGATACATTTAGTTTCAAATATTTTTTGAGTTCAATACCCAATTTCTCGTTCAAATAAAACTTGCGTTCACCAGATTTTCATGATGATACAAACGATTTAAGATCATCAGATTTATCATTTTTTTTCGCTATTCTATAAGCAAATGTAATTTGAGCCTGTGCGTGACATTTCCAACAACTTCAAATATGCGCAAAGCAAAGACTCTGACCAGCCTGTGCATCCGCACAGTCTGACCAGAGTCTTCACTACGCGTTTTGTAGATTGATAAGGTCTCAAAGAATCTGTAGACCATCAGGTAACCTTATAATTGCAGATTGTGGCTATCTTTGCCTCTGAATGTTTGAGCCTCACCAACATTTCAAATTGTTGGAAATGTCACGCACAGGTTCATTTGATTACTTTTTTGTGCATCTGTGTGTGTGTGGAGGGGGGGGGGGGGGAGGATAATCTGATAGACCGGTTGTGATGTCTGTACGGCACGATAACCTTATTTGGAAATGTTAAATGTTGACCGGAAGTTAATTTCAGCCAATCAAAAGTGATGTTTCAAATGAAACAACAAACCAGATTGTTTGAAATAACTTAATTAAGTAATAAACCAAACACTTTTCAAAAGCGATAAGGTATTTATTGTTGTTGTAGTTGTTATTATTATCATTGTTATTAAGTAATCATATAGTCCTGTTGATAAAAGTGATATGAAAACGCTCAACACAATGTCCGTTTACACCGTAGCGTCGTTTTTTACTTAGATAACACGTTTGCGTTTTTTTTGCTGGTGTGATTTCTTCTAAGTTAAAAATGTTTTACATAAGGCATGTGTTATTGATGAAATTCCAAATTTTGTGACGGTTAATTGTCACAAATTTTTAAACAG
This sequence comes from Fragum whitleyi, assembly GCA_948146395.1. Taxonomy (NCBI): domain Eukaryota; kingdom Metazoa; phylum Mollusca; class Bivalvia; order Cardiida; family Cardiidae; genus Fragum; species Fragum whitleyi. The sequence goes on along the minus strand of OX411552.1, from coordinate 53,612,357 downwards.
AATAATAGACAGTGACAGATTTCTGCAACTCTTCTTTGGATTTTATTAAAGGATTGGTATATTTGACACCGAATAATATAATGTTGATCGCTGGCATAAAATATGGCCGTGGATATAAAACTCGTCCCACGTTCAGGATGATAAAAGTGGGCAAACTGTTTGCAGATTATTCCTCGCTTTGCACGTGCACTTGCATGCAAATGGGTATTATTTGCAAACCGTTTGCACAGATTTGACATCCTGAACGAATGACAGGGTTCATCACTAACTTATGACAGTAGGGAGTCAAAGAAACTACTAAATCAGGGAGTCGAGGCTGAATATAGCGAGTCCGAATATTGATATTGTTGAGCATTGTTGAATAGAAGCAATTGCTTCAAATGAGCAATTCTTTCCTTTCCACAACAGTTCCTCCTAAATTATAAGATCACTGTCTTTCAAAATACATTTATTCAAATGTTATTTCCCTTATTTTTTGTAACGGAGAAGACTGAAGTTTATGAAAATGAGAAATGGTTGAAACTTAATTTGAAATCTTCTCTGATCATTTCTCTGTGGAAATATGATAAATATTCTGTGACCAGGGAGTCTTTTGGACTCATAACTTGGAAAATAAATGAGTTGGACTCCTGGACTCTCCTTAGAGTAGAACCCTGAAAAAAAGCAAGTCGATATTTTGCGGCGGAAACGTGATATATAAACGGTAGATACGAGGTCATCAAATATCGCCAGCCCGAATTGATCAGTCGGTAGAGTACCCTACTTCAGAACTATTTAAGTTTGATATCGTTGGTTTGATTCCCGCGCTGGCACACTAATCAACATATTGTCACTTGGATGAACGTTAAACCGAGGTCCCACGTGAACGTGCTTTTAATCGAACACGCTCCATCGTGGAACTAAGCAGTAGTTTTGCCATTTTCCTTTAATTATTCCCCGTAAAATTTTGAGCCAACCAAAATATACAAGAGTTCACAAAATGAACCAAATTTAAATCGCGTTCCGATGGGTTATCGAGATTTCTCGATGGTTATCATAAAAAAGATAGAACAGTCGTTTGCTTGTCGAGTAATATCGAAAAATCATTCAACGGGTGAACAATAAAAACATTATTTTCATCTTATGAAAATAAAACATTTATTGTTCACTCAATGAATAATAAAGCGATCGAAACAAATAAACAATCATTTCCTCTATATAAGATATTAATAACATATATACGTAAACTGATATATGTGAAAGGTCCTACCTGATCGCTGTATAGTCACCACGCCTACTGGACCATCAAACATATCTCTTGTTAGACTCTTAACCTTAAAAAAGAAAAGAAAACTGGACTCGGTTGTTATAATTTAACCGAAAATATTTATACGACAAACGTGATTGGCTGAAAATAACTTCCGGTCTATTTTTAACCAATTGTTATCTTTGATACAATTCGAGGCTGGTGTTTTGTTAGCTTGAAAAAACAATTGTATATGCGACCTGAGACAAAGTTTATTACATTCAATACTAAGAAAAGGATAATTACCTTGTCCTGCGCCCAGAATTAAAAAACGATGCAAACTATTTGAAAATAATAAGCCACCTTGCATGCGTGCAAAGCGGGGTATAATTTATTGACAGTACTTTTTGTCTCCCTGATCGCAGCGCTGGTAAAATCGTGCTTGCCTACGCAAGTCAATACAAGAAAGCGTACAAAGCTCAACAAGGGGCCCAAGATTGACCTATATCGCACACACGTCTGAGACCATAGGTGAGAAACTGGGAGGAACATGAAAACAATCATCAATTTACACACTAGCAGTATTTTTACAAGAAAGGTGATCAAAAACTTATCACTAAAGTGCCTATTTTTAAGAATACTAACAGTCAAAATTAAAAAAAAGTAAATGACATGGATTTCACATGAAATTTTCAACAAAGAAATTTCAACAAAGCCTCTTTTCCTGAATTCCCAAATGGAAAATTACCTTTTCAATAAGATTCATGAGAATGATCAAATAATCATTCTGTCGAAATTTCACTAAGATTGGTCCCTGGAATATCACCGAGAAAATAGCCATTTAGACATTTTTCCCGAATTTCAAATATGACCTTCCAAGTGTTCTGAGCTTTCATTGAAGAGCGGGCCATAATTGTTGCGAATAGAGATTAACGATGAAATTTGCGTTTAGGTCCCATTTTTCGTGTTTCCTTAAATCATCCCCGTTTCCGATTGTATTCGTCATTGTGACGTTACAAATACACGTATTACAATCAAGTTTCATTAAGATTGGGTCCCCGGACTGTTAACGGTTAAATTGCCAATAATGTCCCTTTTCCTGTGTTGTTTTACCGTATTTGTTTCGTAATAATATAACCATACTTACCCTAGCTGAAACATACATGAAATATATGCTAGATTGTTTTGTATGTGAAAATCTCGACGAAGAAAAGTACATTTTCAACATGAGGTGTGACGCCCATAAATGTGTCTTTTTTCACCGAAGATAAGTAGAAAACGTGAAACCCCCTAAAATGTTTATTTCGAGGATTTCCCAACTGCAACCAACTGAAATCCTAGGTATTCTGCGGTATTATAAACGCAGAAAAGCTTGGCTTACCCGTGACGTAATTAGGCAAGTTACTTTTCAATGTACAATGTATTGGGATATCCTGAAATTCTTTCGACAATTATATCGTTAGCATGCGTGCACAGTTGTATCCTAAAACCAAAAGGATGGTTGTTCTTAGCAAAAGTTAACGCATTCCGTCTGTTAGTTACCAAAACCTCGTAGCTTGTCCAAACTGAAGTTGCCAGAATTTGGTTACCTATGACAATTAGCGTTTCGAGTTTATTTAGTCGATTATCAATATAAGTGAGTAAATATTTTTAAAAAAAAGCTTATTTCCCATAACCTTACACGCAACAACCCGTTCATGACTTTAACTCCGCCCTGCCAGGGCAAAAATCAAATACTATAACACATATAAACGTGTATATATAACGGTTTACGACAGTTTCCATAATTGGGCCCGATGCCCACAAGTTCATTTTTTTCTTTGAAATTCATTGTGAATGCTATTTCTTTGGTTTAATTTCAAATCTCGTATCTTGATAAGAGCTGTAGCTATGATGTTTAAAGGTTTCTTTTGGTATGGCAAGTCTTTATGAACAATGATTAATTCGGTACATTGTGTCATATTTACGACATAAAGCGAGACGTTCTCGTATTTATGAGCTATATTAAACATGTCGTGTGATCCAAACACCATCTTCTAACGAGACATAGTGACCTTTGTATTTGTTGGTTATACAAATCGTCAGTCTTATTATAAGGCTTCGTAAGTACAGCTTCATCAAAGTTGTAGTTACGAGATCTTATAATTCAAGTCAGATACGATACATATATATTTTAGCTGTGTCGCCCTCATATCACAATGGACTTTCTTGCCAAATTCCATAACAAAAGTTAAGTGGTGTCCTCGTATTAACCATTATATTTATATGGTTAACCCTTTCCTGTTTTACAAAAATTTTGACCAGTCCAAATTTCAAGGTTTTGCAGACGAAAATTTAAACTGCATTTAATTCGAAAAATAAACAAGTAGGGTAGAAAATAGTGTGGAAAAAGAAGAAATTGCTTGTCAGTAGCAATTTCTTCTTTATTCACAATGTTTTCTCAATCATAAAATCACAGGCACGTAGAAAACAGGGATTAAACAGCAAAGGGTTAAACCCGTTACCATTGAACTTCAGCAATTGGGCAAAAATCTTGAAACATTTGGTCACATGTTCCATCTCTTTCGGCGACCAAGATCCTTTAGGTATTTGTCTCCTTCCAAAGTGCATAGAAACAATTAAAAACATCTCGAAATTGACTGCCATTCCGATCAAAATCATTCTCAAACATTCACTCAGCGCTCCATTCATTTATTCCAAACACACACTCAAATCGATCAAAAAGGCTCCAAAATCATTTGAAAACATTTCGAAATCGATCAAGACGATCAACAGTTAATTCAAATTTATCAAATTATTCTACGTTTTTATTGGTTGGCGTGGATTTAAAAGTGTCAGATTGGCCCACGAAGTCACACACACACTGAAAATTACGTAATACTATATTTTATAACAAGGAGGTAATGAATATCGCCAATTTTGTTTTGGTGAATAAAATTAGCGATATTGGGTTACCTACCTTTAATTTACTCAAAACTCGCTCCACACACTCATTCAATTTCATTCCAAAATCATTCATATTTTCAATTTCACGTTGTTCTTAACTGTATGAGTTGGAGGGATAGGAGATTCGTACTAAAATTAATCATGAACAAAGGAACAATAGGTTAATTCGTATTAAGTAAAATTAAAAAGTATACTCCTACTAAAACTTGTGAGTTCTTTAAAAATTACAAAAGGAAATTTCATGGATTTTTCGCAAATCACACATAAATTATACATTTGGAATCAAAAATAAAAAAAAATGTGATTCGATGGAGACCTATCGTCTGTCTGTTTTAGGTGCAACTTTAATAAATTCGGTAAGCAAAGACTAGATATTTTATTTATCAGAAGGCGACAACCAAAGAATATATAGGATAAAGTCGGTATGTGGACTGGGTCAAAGGATGAATGCCCTCAATCCGCTCCTTTTTTATAATTTGAGCGTTGGTGAATAATCAAAACATCGTAACTACAGCTTGAATAAGCTGTAGTTTCGATGTTATGATCATTCATCAACGATATTTTTCAACACATGATTATTTCCTTTACGCACTTGCGTAAATTGCGTAAAGGGAGTTACGCCCTTGATCCAAGTAATTTCCATATCATAATTCGGCATTTCAATCAACTGGATGTACAAAGCGTTATCTAATGAGACGAAGAATTAGCTACAGCGTCTCAGAGACATTTTTCTCTCAGTGAAAATTTGTGAGAATCCTAAATTTTCCCCCGGGCATACTCGTATAAATAAAATTGTTAAATTTAATTTCCTTACGTCGGGATAATTTCATGCTTTATTTGATTAAATTACAAACGTGACTTGAAAATTGTATACTATTTTTTTTTGCTGAATTATTATGGTTTTAACGTAAACAATATGCGTCTTGGGATTTCTGAGAGACAAGAGACCTTTTCTAACATGTATGTAGTAATGAGATAAAATCGTAGGGTTTGAGGTTTTCCTAGACCTCATTAGAGTGCTATGTTACTAAAACTAGTTATCCGGTACTTATAGCTGAGAAGATTGTCTCGATTTTTTGGCCAAATCATGCACTTGGTGAAAGAAGCACCAACTTTTGGACGGACGTTAGGCTAGGTTGAAAAACTCGTTGGCCATTGGGGACAAAATGGTCGCCATTTTTCAAGATTGCCGCCAGCAATGTTATTAAAGTGAAAGGTTACAACGTAAACAACGATTAAATGTGTTTTGTTATTAAGATGCTTGATAATTGATTATTCTTATGTTTTAAACTATATATATATTTTTTTAACTTTGACTCACTTCAGAGAGCGTTATTCAAGATGACAGCCACTTCCATCACGATATTATATAAATTCTATGGTAGTTAGGCAGATTATAAGATGTGTCGTTTAAATAAAACATGAGCTACCAAAATATCAAGAGGGCCACCACTTTTCAAGATGGTCGCCAATTCTCTTATTTCAGTTACAAGTAAATGAAGGTTAAATGATCTTTACATCTGAAATTAGTTATAAGAATCTTGATAAATTAATATTCTAGTGTTTTGATTTGTCTGTTTTCTGTTTTATAATTTTGAAACACTTCAAAAAATATAATTCGAGAAAGCAGCCATTCTATCAAAGATTTTCTATATACTCGACGATGTGCTGATGGGGTCAAAGTACTTATAAGAAAAAATTAGCTCTGAATTCAATTCAATGTGTTTATAAATATTTTTTGGGAATAATTCAATTATTGGCACCAATGCACAACCGCGACATACTGGTGACATCAGTGCTGTCCATAATGGATCCAATTTCTTATATCTTAATATTTTACTATTAAAAGGGAACTTTTTTAACAAGTCAAAAAAGATATTGCACCGAATATACATTGATAGAAAGCTTGATCTACCAGCCCCAAACACCCTCGATCCGAGACTGATGTAAGTTTAGTCCACCTAGCTAGTTCTAATTACAAAAAAAGTAAGTTAGATTTCAAGAATTTGTGAAAACCTTTGAAAGTGGAGACACGTACATCTTATTCTTATGACGTATCTAAGCGTGTCTCGAGGTATAAAGCAGAAAGTTATAAAGGATGACTGTTGGCATTTTTCAAAGCTCTTCAAATCATGCTAGTCAAGAGAGTGTGATTTGCTAGATTTTTTCTAAACGAGAATCAATCTTTCCATGAAGTATTGAAGGATTGTGGCAAACTACATTCATGCAAAATATCTCAATTAGAAACTATACTTGAAAGGATTGTCTTATTTCCAAACAATAAACCGGAGGCCACAATCATTGTAATTGATAGTTCGGCACTGATAGACTCACACCCTGCTCGAGCACATACACCGCAAAAGCAGTGAAATTATAAAAAACTTATAACCTACTTTTGTGCGTTCCATCCTATCTGACGTCATCTATGCGGGACTTCAAAATGAGCGATGCATAGCAATCACGCGAAAAATGACCCGCTTTACAAAAATATGTCCTAGAAATTTCACATTTTGTCTCATTTTTGCATAAAAGAAATAGAATAATCGGTTTTTTTTTCGAGTAAGGTCGATTAATATTTCATTTCGTGAAAAACAAAAGCTATAATTTCACTCGTCCCTTTTGACTAACCTTTAATTAAGTATAAATAATAGACCTCTTTCACAGGAAGGTAGAATGATCATTTTAGATTCAGAAAATTAGCAAAGTGGGAATAGTTTCGACCCTAGTCAGCCTGCGCATTCACTTTACACAAAAAGGTGCAATAGGAAAGAAAGGAATGTCTGGTGAAGAGAAATTGCTTGATTAAATAAATTACTTCTCCCTAATCACAAACTGTTATTTTGTATTTATTAGTACAAAAAAATATATATATATATATACGTAAAACCATTTGACCATTTGATTTATATTTGGGAATCAGTGACATATAGGCCCATTGGGCCGGGTGTAATTTTGTATTTTTTTATAACTGTATTCTTCTATTTGTATACACATTTCACTATAATAAAATATTTTCTTACTCACTTACTTACTTACACATAACCCAGATCGTCATTTTTCGCTTGATTGGTCACATTTATAAGCCATTGGAATGGCGGCACTAACCTTCCGAATAATTGATTTTTTCAACAATAATAATAATTAATTTTTTCTTCAATACCCACCGCAAAACCAATGTTCGAAACCATGCGACACGCCTGATATCGAAATAGTGGGCCTTAATTCGTGGGGTTGGTATAAGCTTAACAGAGCAACGTCACAACCAAAAGTTGACAGCTGTAAGAAGCTCAAACGGTGGAGCCTCAACACTCAATGCTGTTGGAGGTGTAATTATTACGATTTACACTTCCATGTACAAAATTATTTAGCTGTAAACATGAATACAAGTAATATCTATGTTATGAATTTAAATCAATCAGCTGTTTTTCCATAAGCTTAAAGCAATTTAAAATAGTATAATTAATAAGATCCCGTTTTCAAGCATTATTTCTGCACCATTGGAAATAATAATGGAATTCAAATTACAAGAAATACTTGAAATATCACCAATGGCTTGATAATGATAAACCTATGTTGGATAGTAGCTGGAGGCTAAGAAAGGATGTGATGGTAGTACTGGTGTTAGAAATACCAGGAACAAATTGTTAGGTGCTCTAGTCGCCGCGATATGATTGAAATAATGTTGAAAGCGACGTAAAACCCCATTCAAACAAACAAATAAACAAATCTTCATCCGGCTTGGTTCCTTACAATTATTTCATCATCATAGATGCTCTAAACCTATCCGCCATACTAGGAAATGCTGTACGGGACTCTTGTCGACTAAAACCACCATTCAATACATTGTTCATTGCATCCATCATGGCGGACTCTTGCGTGCGACCGTCACCACCGGGGCTGTGAAATTTCTTTCCGCGATTTCTTGGCACCATTTTTTCTCGCATACTATAAATTTCTTCCAGCATTTCATTGTTGACGGCAGTCATTGATTCTTGGGATACAGGCATATTTTGAGGTAGTATAATTCTTGAAGTAGCCACACAAATACCACGTGACCTATCACACCTTATGGGAGGTCGACCGGATGTACGACGAACGCATCGTGGGCAAGAGGGACTAAGGTTGTAGCCATAAAAATTCTGTGTCCAATAATCAGCCAGCCCGTCACCGTTAATGAAAGGTGATAGCGCTACCATTGTCGTATCGAAAGCATGGCTGCCGCTTGCTGAGGTCGGGTAGTCAGTGACCGGGTTGACACCACATCGCCTCCTCTGGCGCGTCCTAAAAAGTTCCCAGATGTAATCAACAAATGCGTGATGTAGATAAAAGGCGGGATCGTAGGCGGTTGTACGACCTGCCCCCATATCTCCACCGATCCAGCTATGGGGTCCACCATGGAATACTTCAAAGTCAAACATTGGACGGGCAGTAGGTATCGAAATTTCCTAGAATATAATCAAATAAACATTGTTATTGTATGTTTCTTGTTCTCAAAGTAACCTTTGATACGATTCAAGCACAGAGAATTATGAGTTAGTGTCTTAAAATATCAATTATCTGTTCGAGGTTGGGAGAATTCATCATGTCGAGGTTCGTTTTGATTATTCCTAGCAGCCGAGACCAGATAACATAGATAAAAATTCTATCTAATATCATTTATGTTATCAGACTGATTATGCCAACACAGACTTGATAAATGATATAATTAGCTCTTTGGTTCGTCATTATATTTTGGCGTCGTCAACGTTGTAGTTGTCTTATTACATGTGTATCAGTGCTGCTGCAGTATAAACTTTAACCTTTGGGGATGTCCGTCCCCTTTCTATTCAAGATATTTCATTGAAACTTGGCAATTAACCAGCGGTTACAATTACAATTGTAACCAAGCCTATCAACTAGGTAATTAGTAAAAGACCTCAATACGATGTAGATTCCTTTTCTGCATAAATTTGTTTTTAGACACCTGTAATCGAGCGTTGGCACATGCATGCAATATTCTCACCAGTAAATCTTGTGATTCGGCTTGAGTTTGTTTTTGTTTAAAAACTAAACACATGTACTGGATCATTGATTAGGAGAGAATATATTTTGTTACCATATTCTGTGTGTAGATTAATTTGTACCAGCTTAATAAATTCCAGCCGAGCTCGGTTAGCTCAGTCTGTTATGTGCTGGGCTGTCAACCCTGGAATGGCCAGTTCGAATTCCAGCTCGGTCGGCTTTCATCCGACATTTGATAAAAGTCATTGTGACAAGGGTCATATGTCTTCCAGCAATGGGCAATTGATAAGTAGTGTCATCATACAACTGTTTTATCCTCAACTTGCTCTTCAGATAATTACCTCTAAACGACAGCGGGTCAACACGTTTCGTAAGTCACGTCTGTGGAATAGCCGGCTATTTCTCCCAATATCTCTCTCCAAGTTACCTTGATCCGTCACCCATCCAGCAAACGGACCTGTAACCACCGGTCCAATACCAATACCAAGGTATTCTGGCGTCCAAAGAATGGAGTTGACCGGGTTGTCCATGGCATCATCTATAGACGTGTCTAAGTACGGTAGAGAGACTGTTGGGTCGACTTTTCGTAGCAATTCTTCAAACCTAAAACAATTCATGACAAATTCGTACTTAACAGCAAAGCTCATATTGAAGACTCAGTGCAAGACTGCATTCGGTAGGCTACACACACTTAGTACAGTTCTGTGTTGATTCCTCGATATATGAACCTTAAGCCCAAGATATGGCTACGTCTATTTTTGGTTGATTTTTAATGTATGAATAAGTGCGTCCAAATGGCCAGAGTCCAATAAAGCTACTAAGCTTTTGTTTCAACCAAATTTTTGTCAGAATCTATTCATGGGAATATCAAAATTAACAGGGGTTCTGCTTCCCTAGAGTGTAGAAATTTGGTTTTTTTTCTCCACATCCATAGGTATGTGAGGGTTTTGGGCATCCTTCTAGACACCGTACAATTTAAAAGCTAGTAAAGTTGTTAGTGACATAATTGAAAAAAAACAACAACATGGGTATGGCAATTATTTTTATAAATCATTTCTTCTCACCGCATCTGCCACGTTGTTACCATACTAGAAATTTGAAGGTAATACGTGAAATATTACTTTCTGTGCGAAAGAATGGCTGTTTTCAGACTTTTTTCTGATAAAAAAAGGTTCAAAGACACTTTCAGTTTTTTAAAGATATTTTTTCCGAATGAAATGACAATAATTTTGAAGTTTCTGTAAAAAGGTTGTATTTCTGGTGAGTTTTGAAATCTTTACAACTCTTTTTAATTGTATAGATCAGTCGACAAAGATGGGTTGTAGATATCTACAAAAGGAATCCTTAAACCCCCAAAGAGCTAGAGGTATAGATCTAATTAGGTTGTTTTAGTTTTGCAAAACATCTAAATTTCTATTTGCTACCGTTTGCTTGTTTGACCAAATAAATCTGTGTTCTTTAGAAACTTTCAGTCCCAGTTGTATAAAAGATAACTATTGGTTAAATATAGACCGGAAAATTATCACCTTTGTTGTTTGAATTGTACAAATCGACACAACAATCCTGATAGGCTAAAATTAACTTCCGTTTAAAATGTAACTATTGGTTATCTTTTATACTACCGGACACATGTATATGTAAATTACGTACTTAGTGTTTTATGAACAAAAATATCTTAAGAGGTTGGGGGAATTGATAATTTGACGAGACAATCAATTTCCACAACCGACTTAGATATTTTTTTTTTCATATGACTCTTTCATGGTTTCGTTGATGTTTCCATCGGAAATGCAAGTTTCTAAAAATATAGATTTCATAAAAATTATCATATGGTATGTTATCACACGGATATTTGAATATTATAAGATAAAAGCCGTTTCCTGGTCAATTATGAATACTTAACATTCTTGTACAGGGATAGTTTGTGATCCATCTCCTCTATTAATTCTAGAATCTAATACCCCAAGGGAAAAACCGTAATTTCTACTTCATTTCGTTTAGTTATCAACGTCGTTGACCTTAGTCACGAAATAAGCAGTTTCTCAATCTAGCAGGTACTGAAATCACACTTTGATAACAGCTAATCATAATCTTTTGGGAAATAGGAAATATTGTGGTCATATACCTACACTACGAGAAGTATCCTATGCCAAGCTAAGAAAGAAGCACCACCATGTTGTGGTAAAAACCCGACAGCGTGAATACGACCAAATGCTGCTATAACACCGTCCTGAAACATACAAAAACGCACGGTCGTGTAAATTATTCTGATCAGCTGAGGATTTATCTGCCCTGCGTACAGGATGACAAAATGGTACAAACTGGTAGCAAGTTTCACCCCGCTTTGCACGCGCACTTGCGTGAAAAGCGGGGTAAAATTTGATAACAGTTTGCACCGTTTTGTCATCCTGACGCAGGGTTGGTAAAAAATACGAATTTCATTATATATTTTTTTAAACTGTTAAATACGAATATTCAGACTTCGAATGCAGATGGCACCAGGATCGCTGTCTTACTAGGTGGAACATTTCTTTACTTAAGTGTGTTGAAAATTGCGATAGGGTAATTGGTTTGTATTGTGGATGTTAATAATCACCTTCCATTTTATTTGCTCGTTGATAAAGTAAACGTGTATGTGTTTGAACTTATCTCTAACTGTATGCATTCTGTATGTTGCAACCTACATTTTTTGTCTTGCACATTTAATTATCTCAGAAGGACGTGCATCGTAAAACACCATTATTTGTCAATTTCATAGATAAAATTTCGGTTGACCCACCTCATATAGCCTATTCATAGCACGGTGAAATCGGCGTCTCTGGCGGTCTGTGAGAGCCCTGTATTCTGAGCGGAGTCTAAATCCACTAGGAGAGACGAGCGGACGACGACCTTCTCTAAGCATGTAGATATTTCTAATCCCCGATGCAGCAAATATACTGTTGATTACTCTCTCTACAGGAGCTAGGTCTCGAGCAGTCAGGTTACTGTTAGGTACCATGTTCCATAGTTGTCTCTAGGAATTAACAAAATTGCTTAATGTATTTCCATAAAGATATATATGAACTCTATGATTCATGACAAGTATAAAGCCTGTCAGCCTTCTGGTTTTGACTAAGAAATTTCAAGACTTTTACATAGCCCGAGCCCGAGACCTACACCATCATTTTGCTCTGTCCCTGGTAGTCCAACAGACCTGATTTTACCATTTTTTTTCCATTAAAGTATATGAACTGAAGATTAAACCAAAAATAAGGGTTGTTAGCCACCTGGTTCAAATAAGGAAAAAGAAGATTTATAGCTAGGCTGTTTTCGGAGAAAAACCGAGGTACTATTATCTTCTTGGCGACGTTGGCGTTGAGCCAGGGAATGAAATTGGCGTTGGCGTGAAAATTAACGTTGGTCATATCTCTAATGTTGGTCATATCTCTGTTGCTATTGAAGATATCTTCGTGAAACTTGGCGTGTGTGTTCCCCATCACAAGGGTACCTAGACTATCAAGGTGGATAACTCTTTTGTAAGAGTTATCTCCCTTTTTTGACCTAGAATTTTTGCATTATCAAGTATCTGCAACCGAGCGTTGCACCTGAAGGCGATTCTCTTCTATGTGCTGATGATCTATGCCAAATTTCAAAGCTATAGGGCTCCTGCTTCAGAAAAAGAATATATATTATTTTTCTATAAATTGATTTGAGGCACGTTATAATTACATCTTTTTAATATTTCGGAGAAAAATTGAGCCAAAATTGAAACCCCTAAAGTTGTAACATGCCATTATCATCATGGTATCTTTTCCCGTGACATAAATCAAAATATTATTAATGGACGACCGACGACGTACGCCGGACAATCAAGTGTCATAAAAGCTCACATTGAGCATGTTGTGCTCAGATTATGTCAAAACAAATCGATACTGGGAGACATTCCGTTCGAACTTTGAAATCTCCAACCAACGGAAATGTTTGAAACGAAATGGCAGAAAGTGACATAAGTTAACATAGTTTTTTTGATTGGCTAATTACACCCTCTAAGGACTGTTACAACAGACAATTACCTCTGCATGAAAGCATGTAAAGGATTCGCAATGAAAACTGTTAAGGCGTCTGCTAATTTGTTTAAATACATGTCAGTTTCGACATTATTTGTACAATCAGAAGACACGTTAGACTTTTTATATATTCCTATTCCATTCCTAAGATAATGAATAATCCTGATCGAAATATTTTTGATATTGATATTTCGGTAAAAAGGAGTATTAAGGTTAATTTGATCGAAAAACAGTGTTTTGTCTACTTCTTTTTGGATTTTTAGAACAGAAAGAAGAAATATTGAAACTTTTTATCTGTTTGGCGTTAAAAGCCCTCAGTTTTCTCTGTTATACCAGTTTTCTAAAAGGAATATCTTCTGTTTCGAAACTTATATGCATTATTTCATTTTTATGCGTATGTTAAGGACACTGCCAATTTTTTTTGGTATGTTACATTATCTTCCCTACAGTGTTACAACCTCTGTCATTGATATTGCATACAAAAATCCCAGTTTTCTTGGCGCCAGGATTTTCAAACAAGAGCCGTCAGAAACGGATTATGCTCCCCGAATAAGGCATTGTCACAAAAACAAGAGCGATGTTGGACATGGACATCCCCCACCACGAAAGCTTGATAGTAAACTGAAGCCTAATAGATTAAAGATTCTTTTGTACTGTCAGAGATTTACCTCCTATAAAATCCATGTATTAAATATAACAAAGGGCAATAAGTCAAAAGTATGCAAGCAAGAGTTGTAGTTCTTGTGTATTGCACTTCTCCCCCATGAGATCTATCCACCCATCAAGATTCAAGTTGATAGCTATTATACTCTAGGAGATGTGCTCCGAACAATATCTCAGTATCAAAAATAACAAAGGGCAATAACTCCAAAATTATTCAAGCAAAAGTTGTAGTTCTTGAGCAATGCACGTCTTCCCTATGAGGTCTATCCACCCATAAAGTTTCAAGTTGATAGCTTTTATACTTTAGGAGATATGCTCCAGACATAATTTAAGTATCAAAAATAACAAAGGGCAATAACTCCAAAATTATGCAAGCAAGAGTAGTAGTTCTTGTGCAATGCACTTGTCCTCCATACGATCTATCCACCCATAAAGTTTCAAGTTGATAGCTATTATACTTTAGGAGATATGCTCTGTGGTCAGATTGCAAGGACTCAAATAAGGTGCTATCTTACTAAGCTAACATAAAGGTAACAGACATTAAACCCCCTTTTTGGATGACATTTTTTTAGACACAAATTTCTAATAGTTTATGGTAAAGGGCATCTGATTTGCTACTCAAACGTGAAATTTCATCAAACTCTGAGCATAAGACTAGGAGCAATGAAAGAATAACTGTATTTTACACGCTAACGTAAAGGTAACAAACATTAAGCCTCCTTTTTCCATGATATTTTTTTTTACGTTAATTTCAAATTGCGGCTATATGGTCTCCCTTCGGGGAGCATAAAAAAAAAACAAAACAAAAAAAAAAAAAAAAAACACACACACACACACACACTAAAAGAAAGCGCAACGAAATCCGAGTTATCTTATATTTTAGTCTTTTCTGCGAAATAGTAGGTAGATGGGGGGAAAGTCCCCAAACTTCATTTAAGGCGATATATCGAAACATAACACTCTGATCTACTTTTTAATTTATGAAAAACAGTATGCCTTCGTACTTTTTAATTATATCTGTCTAACTGTTAGGATAAGAAAGCACTCGCAATTATTAATTATACGAAGGGCTATCCATGGTGTCTAATCAATATCATAAAACATTCACCTGCTTTAAATGAAAGTGATCTTGTCATGAAAGGGTAAGCTTAAAATCCCCAAATCGAAATGGATTGAACATTCTCAAAATCACAGGTTTATATCTCTTCTACAAATGACGGTATTACAATTGTTCGCTCAGCATTTCTCCAATATGAAATATTTGTTTAAATAAATCTTTATTTGCTGTTTTTAAAAATGAAATGAATTGGGTCGTGGTGCTTATTTTATAGCTAGATCTGTTTACAAATGGGTGCCATCAGCCAAGTGTGTTGTTAAAGTTGCTTTTGAAATTTCAAGGGAAAATATACCCTTAAGTGAAAAATATAAATCTAAGCACGAAAAGGTCCTGTTTCGCATTTTGATTGAAAATGGACACTAATTTGCATTGAAGTAAATACGAGAATTGAAGGGAAAAGAAGATATGTATTCCATAAGAATCTGTAACCTATATTAGTGATGTAGTTACTATACTGTAACACTCTCTATCATGCACCATAAAATATATTTCATTATATTTTTTCTATTTTTTTTATTTTCAGTTGTGATAATAGGGAGGAAAAATATTACCAATTATTCAATTTGAATTTTGTTTGAGATTGCATTAACTTCCAATATGAAACGCAATCTAAAATCCTTTAATGCTTTTACTTTGAAAAATGGCACACATTACTTCTAATTTCTCTTTAATCTTCAAAGTTCTAGTTATTTGCAGGATAACAAATGATTATGCGGAGTATCAGACTGTAAAAGCTACACTTGTCTTTTTTTAAATTCGATGGATAAAAGACATTTTTTGAAGGGCGTAGCTTTTTTGTTTTTCCGTAAGTACAGAAATCGTGACTGTTTTCATTGCGAATCCTTAACATGTTTTCATGCAGAGGGATTTGTCCGTTATAACAATTCTTAGGGGGTGAATTACATGTAGCTATTTTTCAAAGTGATATGTTGATTCGAATTCTAGATTATGTTGTATTTCTTACCTGCATGCAGCGAACTTGGATCGCTTCGTTCGACATAGGCTTACCGATAAAGGACCTTTGGCACTCTTCCATTTGTGGGGTCATAGATATACACATCTCTTGAGGTCCGGTTGTTTGCCCTTCGGTCCGAATTAGGACCATGAAAAGGACCAGGAGAATATATTTGTCCATTTCCCTGACCTGTCGAAGGAAAGAAATTGATTTAGGATTTTTTTATAATACAGTTAAAAACATCGTGAAATTTTTCAAAGTGGGCTTGGTTGTATGATGTCATCGTTTTGTCTTCGCGAGTGTATATACTTTGCCAAGGAAAATAAAAGTAAATTGTTTTTATGCTTTCTTGACTGTAAGCAAGCATTTGATCGTGTTTGGTTAAACGGTCTTTTTTATAAACTTTCTGAATATGGTATCGATGATGAAACTTTAAGATGTTTGTTGAGTATTTATGCTGATCTACAAAGCGTTGTACGTTATAAGGGATTTATTTCAAATGAAACTTTTCCAGTTTTGCAGGGGACCAGACAAGGGGGGAAAACAAGTCCGTACTTGTACCTAGTCTATATAAATGGTCTCATTAAACAATTATCTGAATCTGGGTATGGGTTATGTATAGCAGGGTCGGACTGCAGTTCACTTAGCGTTGCAGACGACATGGTTTTACTTTCATTTACTCAAAATGGTCTCCAAAGTATGCTTAATATTTGCTATGAATATTCGTGTAAATGGAGATATTTGTATAATGCTTCAAAGTGTGCAGTAATGGTGCTTAATGAACCTAAAAACAATGTGATTAATAGATCGTGGTTTCTCGGTGATAGCGAAATAAATGAAACTGAATGTTATACCCATCTTGGTATTAATGTTTACAAATCCATGAAAAGTAACTTCCATGTAGATGAAATCTGCAATAAACTTCGAGGTAATTTACTTAGTCTTCTAAACATAGGATTGCATGAGAATGGTTTGCATCCGTTAACTTCATTCAAAATTTATAAATCCATAGTCCTTCCTAGAGCTCTTTATGGCTGTGAGTTTTTATTAGATTTGAATAATTCTCAAATTTTGAATTTAGAAAAAGCACATAGATTTTGCATTAAATATATTCAAAATCTTCCAACTTATACCCGCACTGACATTTGTTTAAGCCTTATTGGCGCTAAGCCCATTATTTTTGAAATAGAATATTATAAGTTGTTATTTCTTGGACAATTATGTAGACTAGTCACCGGTCACTTATCTAAGCTCCTATTTAATTATAGACTGGTATCATTTTACGCTGGAAAAGGCACTGTGCAATCTGGTTTTATTCCAAACATTGTTCAAATCCTTAGAAAATATTCTTTGGAAAATTACCTCATTGATTATATTAATTCTGGACATTTTCCATCAAAAAATCACTGGAAAACCCTTTCACGTAATGCAGTCGATAATTTAGCTTATACCTCATGGAAAAGTAGATTGGAACAGGAGCAATCTATTAAAGATTTTCTATACCTTAAACCAAAATTAAGTAACGCATCAAACCTTTGGAAGATAAGTCGTCAAGTTCCTTCCTTTTCAAAGCACTGTTTCAACGGGGTTAAAATAATTGCCAAATGTTTTAGTGATCATTTTTCGAATAATTGCGCAAAATGTACTAAAATGATAAATATACCACTGTGTGAACATATCATTTTTGAATGTGATATTATAGCCAATATAAGAAGTTACTTATTTAATTTTATACACTTTAATTTAGGTGTGACAGTTTTCAGTAGGTTTTCAGATCTTTCTGGGCCCTTAAAAATAATTGCCCTGGTATCAGGGTTTTAAAATGTTGCAGAAGTGAATGATTTGCAGTCTGAAAATTTATTACTTTTTGTTCTCCCCATTTTAAGTAAACTTTGGTATATCTATAACTCATCTATTACATAATTAATGCATACATCTTAGCATTAATGTTGTTGTTAATTATAACTACGGTTTTGTTTGTTAGGTTATGGTTGTGTACCGATAGATGAAAAGCGATAAAGACTGCAATGATTTCTACAATAAGATTTTAACAAGCATAAGGGATCAATTTTTCAATCCTGTATTGCCAAAAGAATTGCATATCAAGTAAATTAAGACATTTTTATGGTTATCTCTCTTTGTAATCGTAAACTCACATATATATGTGTTTGTGCGTGCGCGAGTGAGTACATGAATATGTGTGTGTGTGTCTGTATTTGTATACCTGCGAGCGTGTGTGTCCACGGGCGCGTGAGCTTGAGTGTGTGTCCACGTGTGTGTGTGTGTGTGTGTTCGCGCATGTGTCCGCGTGTGTGCGCTCTTTAAATTTGTATTCTATTCTCTTGTAACTGTTTACCAAACGAGAGTCCTCTTGTTTTTCGCTTTCGGTTTAATAAGGGTATTCTCTCATTTTTTTTTAAAAAATTTGATTTGTATTTTCATGTTTTCAAGTGATTCTTGTTTTGTATTTCTATTCGATTTCGCCTTAAATACAACAAGCATCTATGGAGATAAGAAATATTTAACCCTTTCTCAGACGACATTCTAGTCCAATCCCTAAATTCAAGTGAGTCATTTCTAGCAATTTCTTTCATTAATTTTCACCACTTAATACACAATTTAATTTTTCATGAAATCAATGAACGTATGAAAAAGGGTTCTATATTTCGTTGTTGTCACTTTGTACTTTAATGTCACTTTTTTCATTGTGTTGTTACATGTTTATTGCTTTTTCTTCACATTTATGTTTTTCATCTTGTGTGTTTTTTGTAATACTGCTCGCCTACATGGCGGAAATAAAAGATAATAAATAATAAATAAAATCTCTTCTACAAATGACGGTATTACAATTGTTCGCTCAGCATTTCTCCAATATAAAATATTTGTTTAAATAAATCTATATTTGCTGTTTTTAAAAATGAAATGAATTGGGTCGTGGTGCTTATTTTATAGCTAGATCTGTTTACAAATGGGTGCCATCAGCCAAGTGTGTTGTTAAAGTTGCTTTTGAAATTTCAAGGGAAAATATACCCTTAAGTGAAAAATATAAATCTAAGCACGAAAAGGTCCTGTTTCGCATTTTGATTGAAAATGGACACTAATTTGCATTGAAGTAAATACGAGAATTGAAGGGAAAAGAAGATATGTATTCCATAAGAATCTGTAACCTATATTAGTGATGTAGTTACTATACTGTAACACTCTCTATCATGCACCATAAAATATATTTCATTATATTTTTTCTATTTTTTTTATTTTCAGTTGTGATAATAGGGAGGAAAAATATTACCAATTATTCAATTTGAATTTTGTTTGAGATTGCATTAACTTCCAATGTGAAACGCAATCTAAAATCCTTTAATGCTTTTACTTTGAAAAATGGCACACATTACTTCTAATTTCCCTTTAATCTTCAAAGTTCTAGTTATTTGCAGGATAACAAATGATTATGCGGAGTATCAGACTGTAAAAGCTACACTTGTCTTTTTTTAAATTCGATGGATAAAAGACATTTTTTGAAGGGCGTAGCTTTTTTGTTTTTCCGTAAGTACAGAAATCGTGACTGTTTTCATTGCGAATCCTTAACATGTTTTCATGCAGAGGGATTTGTCCGTTATAACAATTCTTAGGGGGTGAATTACATGTAGCTATTTTTCAAAGTGATATGTTGATTCGAATTCTAGATTATGTTGTATTTCTTACCTGCATGCAGCGAACTTGGATTGCTTCGTTCGACATAGGCTTACCGATAAAGGACCTTTGGCACTCTTCCATTTGTGGGGTCATAGATATACACATCTCTTGAGGTCCGGTTGTTTGCCCTTCGGTCCGAATTAGGACCATGAAAAGGACCAGGAGAATATATTTGTCCATTTCCCTGACCTGTCGAAGGAAAGAAATTGATTTAGGATTTTTTTATAATACAGTTAAAAACATCGTGAAATTGACATAAATCTCAAACAAAACCATTCTAAATCGCTCTTTCATCGCTCCAATCATTCATTCCAAACACTCACTCAAACCATTCAAAAACGCTCAAACCCATTGAAAAATGTAAAATCAAAAACGACTAACCAAATAAAATTTGATAGAGAAAAATTGCGATTTCACTGACATAATTCAAATTATCAGCGTCTCATAGGTTCTGGAAGAAATAGGAAGCTATGTATAGAACTTGAATACACTTTTCATTAAAGGGAGGTTATCAATATCGCAAAAGTTCATCCTGAACAAAATTTGTGATATAGGATTACCTCCTATTAAATTCACCCAAAACTCACTCCTCACACTCATTTAAATTCATTCCTAAATCATCCCAAAATCATTCACCTTGTCAATTTCACGATGTAGTTAATTGTACTTCTAATCAAAAGATGGGTAAAATAAACTTGACCAGTGGTATATAAAATTTTCTCACAAACCATTGGGCCGATTTAAATGAAACTTGGCTAGTATATTCCTTAGGTGTACCTGAAATTGAAATGTTGATGGGCTCTAAAATGTGGGTGTGGCAGAGCATGGCCAATTTTCACTTTGAAATCTCAAAAACAAATCTTTTTCTCCCAGTCAATTGGACTTATTTCATCTAATCTTAGTATAAATGTTGCTTTATTTAAATTGTTCCTGAAAATGTGTTAAGAATGGTCTACTGTTTGCAATCCCCTTTATGTTGGTTACAATAGATGGGTATATATTCTTTATTTCCTCCAAATATGAAGAGCATGATAACAATAGTGATAAACAATATAAACATAGTGAAAACTGAAATTGTGGTTTGAAAATGTAAACATGTAATGAGGGGTCTGAGCCAAGCAGTGATTGTGAAGCAAAGAAAGAGAGGATGGATGAGGGAAAGACAGGGAGAGGCACGGACAGACAAAAAGAAAACTAGTATACAAGAGTTTGTCTATATATGAATTTTATTTTATGCTATTCGCAAACCTCGCAATTTTAGTTCGACCAGAGCTGTAATTACGAGGCCAGCGAACAACATAGATATTTGACAGGAACACGATGTTATCCTGCAATTAATATTGCCATTAATATGCCGGCGCTTGTCCGAAACGAAATGACAAGCATCCGTCTATGGCCATTTTACTATTAAATCTAAATGTGAGGACATAAGCAAAATTACTATCCAGATTCGCTATCGCGACCAATGGTCACCGTACATTTGTACGCAAACTACAGCTCACAACAGCAATCCCGGATTACAACCACTTTATAAAGCTTTTTTTGTTGTTTTTGTTTTTGTTTTTCGCTCAATGATTATCTTCATTCACTGTAAGCATAAACGATATGAAACCCAAACTTTGTGTAAGAAATAAACAACAAGTTTGTAAAAAGAGACACAATTGTCTCTCAATACAGAATGAAACTGCAAATTAATTCCAAACAATAATTGAACGAACTCTGTCGAACTGGCAGATAATACAAAATTAACAATGTCAGAGCAAAAATGCTGCCTAAGTTTTTGAATTAACTCAATGGTGCAATGCCTCACTCGTTCACAGGCTGATAAAATATGTTCCGTAAAGCTCACTTGAATGTCACTCGCGCCGCATCGTGAACAATTAGGTTCATAACGTGCAAGATAGGCAATCAATTGAGCCACAGAAAAACAAGGTTTTAACATATTTGGATAAGTTTTAGCATAATTCCATAAAGCATTACTACTAAATTCATACTGAATTTGCCTGTAAAGTCGAAATTGAGAGGTAGATGTCCTCATATCCCATTCTATCGAGTGGTTACTTGCTATTTGTTCACATATAGATTTTTTCCAGTGACTTTTGCTAGGAAATATAGCGGATGAACTATAATCTAACAATGGTTGAAATAGATTGTACTTATATAATAAAACAACAATGTCTGAAATAAAACCAAGTTTTGACGAGCCATTAAGATATGCAAACAAACGGAATAAAAACATATCCTTAACACTACAGTTCCTTTCTAACCGACACAATTGTCCGAGAAAAGTCAATTTTCTCCTATGGATATAAGCTTCCAATGGAAGGGAACTCAAAAGACCGAGAACAACGTCTGTACTCGATCTTATGCTCAACCCTTGCATTTGTTTAAGACACAGACGATGTGACCTTTCTAGGGACAAAATATCTCTGTCAGAAAGCGGCGGTAATAGCTCACAACCAAACAATGCATTCGGAATAACTACAGTTTCATATATTTTGAAGCTGGTCAGAGGATTCAATCCATGTTTATACAAGCCGTGTTTGATTAATCCAAAAAATGTACCCCTTAATTTCCTGTCAACATATTTAACTAGGGAAGAAGGCTTATTGAATTTTTGGTAATAAATTCCTAAATGTGTATATTCATCCTTTTCTACAATTTCATCTTGACCAATGTGCCATACTTTTAGACGATTTTCGTAAGATTTCTTTGATTCGTTGAATGTAACAACCGCACACTTGGCAGGATTATACTGAAATCTCCATTTACATGAGTATTGATAACAGATATCTATCATAGATTGTAGGGCAGTAATTGACAATGATAATAGTGTCATATCGTCAGCAAAAGACGGAACACAAAAGGATTTGCCCTCAATTTGAAAGCCTAGATTACTACATACTAATTGTTCAATAAGTGAGTTTATGTACATGAGATACAAAAAAGGGGAGAGCACCCCACCCTGTCTGGTACCCTGTTTGATTGGGAACCAGACTGACTTAAAACCCGCAAAAAATACACAGCTTTTCATATCTGTGTGGAGGGCAATTATAGTTTTTAATAACCTGTTCTTTACTCCAAATTCATAATATAGTTTGTAAAATAGGCCTTCGTGCCATACCCGATCGAAAGCCTGGCGAGCATCTAGAAAACATGCAAACAGTTTACTATTTGTCTCTTTACATGCGTATATACTTTCACTAAGAATAAATGAAGTCATAGTACTCCCCATTTGTTTTTGAAACCCACCTTGTAATGGATGTAACGGTTTTATAATGGCATTTTGTAAGCGTCTCAATACGACATGTTCATATAACTTTAATATAGACGATGACAAAGTTATTGCTCTATAGCTATTCGAGTCATATTTAGGTTTACCCCCTCCCTTATACAAAGTGAGAATAAGACCTAATTTCAGATCGTTTGGAACGTACGATTCAGTGTACATATAATTAAATAAAACATTCAAAAAATATAACAATGTTTTACCGCCATGGATAATATGCTCCGTATATACTTTATCATAGCCGCACATTTTGCCGGTTTTCATTAAACCTAGTGAAGCTGATAATTCATCCGGCAAAATGTAATCATCTTCAACGGCGCATTGTGACGTCATTTTTGTATTACGTAACTGACTAGTAATGTGGATAAAATGGTTATTATCGTAACTATCGAAATCAGTATCAGAATACAGAGATTCAAATTGTCGACCCAATTCTTGGCATATCTGTTCAGGGTCGCGAACAAAAGATCCATGAAACTTAATCCCGTTACTTAGATTGTTAATGGTCGCATCTTTTTTCTTTGAATTAAAAAAGCGCCAAAACAGTGGACCGTCTATGTTACAAGCGTTATCTATATCTTGATTTACTTGCTGCATATAACGACCAGAACACATTCTATGTAATCTACGAAACTCTCTTTTAGCATCTTTATACTCTATGTATGAGAAATGTGGAGTATCTGGTCTCCCAAAGCGAATCCAAACCCTACGTTTTTGTCTCATAAAGGCGTGGTGCTGCCGGAGTTCAGCCGACCAATATGGCTTTAAGAATTTTCGAAACTTAGCATGAGGTAAACAATTATCTGAGGCTAAAATAATGTTACTAACAATCTCATTATATAAACTGTCAATGAACATTTGCTTGTTCTCTGTATTCTGCATATTTAAAGCATTTAAATGCTCAGTAAGAAAGGTAGAATAACTCTCCGTTTCATGTTTGGTTACCTTTTTCCATGATACCATTCCCGATTCATTTATATTGACGCTACCAAAGTTACTCGTACTGATCGGTAGATTCAAATGAAATACTATTGGTCTATGGGAAGAGACATTAAGACAGTGGTCATCCAATATATGACAATACGTAATACATGATTTTAGATCTTCGGGTATGATAACATGATCAATTAACGAACGACAACTCCTATCATAAGAAACATAACTGCTATCAGCTCCGGTACAAATGGAATTCGTTGTAACAACAGTCAGATTTAACAGAGATGTAAACTCGCACAAAAATTTACCTCTCTGATCTATATGTTTTATGAAAGAACTTCCGTTAAGATGAGCATTAAAATCTCCCATCAATATTACTTTGCCCAGATGTGAATACATACTAACTAGGTCATATAAAATTTCAATGAAATTTCGGAACAGCGTAATGCTATGATTAACACTGGGTAAGTATACTTGTAAAATGTATATGAATTCATCCTTTGACTTTTGTAATTGTATTCCAATAATGCGGTCGTTTTCTATACTTAATGGTGTTACCTTACCACTGAGGCTTTTTCTCCACAATAGTGCAACTCCTCCTTTTCCGACTTTTCTCCCGTTACAGATATTTAGATCTGAATCGCAGACGCCTAAGCCTTGAAAGCCAGGGTGTATGCTACTCAAGAAATAAAGATCACATGGGTACAGCCAATGCTCAGAAATACCAACAATATCAATAGCTTCATGCTCAAGCGTTTCACTCAAATAATATGCACTAGACATAAGTCCAGTGGCATTCCATGAACATATTTTAAATAGATTCATAATAATAAAAGATGTATGAACTTAAAAGTGTTGATAAGTACCAGTAATTATAAATTACTACCATAATGTCCTGCATCATCCCATTGGGATGAATACGCATCGTATTCGTAATCGGCAATATCGCCGTGAACCTGATCACGGTTATATTGACGCTGACGATCACGATCGTTTCTACGATCATAACGACCATTCTGATTATGACCTTGATAATTGCCCCTTTTGTCATATCTGCGATTAACATCTGCACTAATATCATATTGATCAGCCTCACCATTCTCAAATTGATTTCCTCGAAATTGCTTTTGATACGCATTTTGCGTTAACCATGGTCTGCAAGTGACACCTTCAGGCCAAAAACCCGGTTCCACAAGTTTGTTTGAATTTGGTGCTTCAACATTTAAGCGAATCACAACAGATCGACCAAATCGAGATCGAAAAATACGGACCATAGTAACTTTCAGTCCTCTATTTTTCACATAACTAGTTAATCTAGGTACAGTAATCGAAGGCTTAAAGCCTCCAACATAGAACCGTTTGGTTCGTTTTACTACGTATTCTGTGAAATCTTCACTGTTGTTATCTTCACACAATGTTTTGTCATTTTCTTTTCTAACACTAGTAACAACGCTAACATTTGGATTTGATACATCGTCTAAGCGATTAGGACAAGGTACATTGGGCGGTCTGGAATTTGACACAAGAACTGGAATATTATTTGAGAATACTTGAGTTTGAACGTCTGAATTAATCTGATCGTGAAAGGATACACCAGGTAAAACTCGTGCACTATACATTTGACCTTGATCTCCCCCGTATGTTTTTTCAGGAATACTGTTAATCGCACGGGGAGGCACACTATTTAATTGACTGATCGGGTATGATTGAAATGACGTACAGTTAACATGGTTATTGTCATGTTGCACGGGTGAACTGGAATTTAACCTCACACTTTCCCTTTCGGTCAAAACATCGCGGTAGGATCGATCTTGTGGCATATGATTTGGGACCTGAGCATCAGCACTGACACTGACTGACGAATCACTAACGGCTTTTCCACTGGTTTTCTGTGATAATTGACCTTGACATAGTTTATAAAGATCCCTGACTTTGGCTTCAATTCTACCATATTGACTATCTATCTTTCGGCTGACAGACGAAATTTTATCATACACGACTTTAATCTCGTTTTCAGCACTTATCTGGTTTTGATAAATATCATCTTTTACAAGTTTCATGCTTTTTTTTCAAACTTACTACTCCAGATGTTTTATCATCATCAATACGTTGTATATGGGTCTTAATTGTCAGAACTTCTTCTTTGAGCTCAGATTTAATTATATTCATCTCCGTACGCACAGATTTTAGACCGTCATC
Organism: Fragum whitleyi; assembly: GCA_948146395.1. Lineage (NCBI taxonomy): Eukaryota > Metazoa > Mollusca > Bivalvia > Cardiida > Cardiidae > Fragum > Fragum whitleyi. The sequence continues at coordinate 53,586,287 of OX411552.1, read as the reverse complement.
TAATGATTTCTGAAATGTTACCTTTTCCTGTTTAAGGATGATGATATCTGCTTGACACTGTGAAAGTTGACTTTTTAGTTGTCTAATTTCATGTAAACATGTATTAATTAGAGAATCACAGCTCGATGCATTTAAATCTCCTTTTCCATAAGACTTCGGTAAACTTAAAATATTCCTCAGCTCGTCAAATGTACGATTTTCCAAGACTGATGTCAATGTATAAATATCATTTGCCAATTTATCCGTTAAACAGTCACCATTTCTGGTTTTCTTCCGACGTTTAATTTCAACCTCTGGTGGAAAAGGATAACCTGGTAGCTTTAGACAAGCTCTGAATACTGTTGCTCTGATTTCATCTAAATCGTCATCCCTGGCATTTGCATCGATAATAACTCTCGATATGAAAGATGTTTTATTCAACGAGCGGAATAATTCTTGCATTTTGTCCACAAGGGCCCAGTTGAGATCCTCAGGTGGTGATTGGTACCTACTACTACTACTCTCAAAAATAGACTCATCATTATTTGGCGTGTGTGAAACACTATCATAGTTAGTTGAAAATAACTGCTTGATACAAGTCTGGGAATCGTCAATAATTTCTGTCTCATTTTGACTTTGTAGACGCTGCCCTGGCGTTAATTGTGACGATGACCCGGTTTCGGGAGTTTGATTAGACATCGAAATTAGTTGGGTAAATTCTTTACCTGATTGACCGTCCATTTTTACGGTAAAATACCACTACGGCAATATACTATCCGCCATATTGAAAAGTTCTCACTATCAACAAAGGGAAATCCATTTTCCCCCACAAAAACACAAAAAAGTCAAACAATTAGGTCCATTGTTCACAATAATCGATGATTGATGAATATTTCACCTACATAATGTTTTTCATTATTCCATCAACTTGGAACATTAAAATTTTAAGAATTTTCAGAGAGCCCAAAAAACCTGACCTCTCTCCTCTATTTTCCCACGTTTATCAGCCAAGTGTGTTGTTAAAGTTGCTTTTGAAATTTCAAGGGAAAATATACCCTTAAGTGAAAAATATAAATCTAAGCACGAAAAGGTCCTGTTTCGCATTTTGATTGAAAATGGACACTAATTTGCATTGAAGTAAATACGAGAATTGAAGGGAAAAGAAGATATGTATTCCATAAGAATCTGTAACCTATATTAGTGATGTAGTTACTATACTGTAACACTCTCTATCATGCACCATAAAATATATTTCATTATATTTTTTCTATTTTTTTTATTTTCAGTTGTGATAATAGGGAGGAAAAATATTACCAATTATTCAATTTGAATTTTGTTTGAGATTGCATTAACTTCCAATATGAAACGCAATCTAAAATCCTTTAATGCTTTTACTTTGAAAAATGGCACACATTACTTCTAATTTCCCTTTAATCTTCAAAGTTCTAGTTATTTGCAGGATAACAAATGATTATGCGGAGTATCAGACTGTAAAAGCTACACTTGTCTTTTTTTTAAATTCGATGGATAAAAGACATTTTTTGAAGGGCGTAGCTTTTTTGTTTTTCCGTAAGTACAGAAATCGTGACTGTTTTCATTGCGAATCCTTAACATGTTTTCATGCAGAGGGATTTGTCCGTTATAACAATTCTTAGGGGGTGAATTACATGTAGCTATTTTTCAAAGTGATATGTTGATTCGAATTCTAGATTATGTTGTATTTCTTACCTGCATGCAGCGAACTTGGATTGCTTCGTTCGACATAGGTTTACCATTAAAGGAATTTTGGCACTCTTCCATTTGTGGGGTCATGGATATACACATCTCTTGAGGTCCGGTTGTTTGCCCTTCGGTCCGAATTAGGACCATGAAAAGGACCAGGAGAATATATTTGTCCATTTCCCTGACCTGTCGAAGGAAAGAAATTGATTTAGGATTTTTTTATAATACAGTTAAAAACATCGTGAAATTGACATAAATCTCAAACAAAACCATTCTAAATCGCTCTTTCATCGCTCCAATCATTCATTCCAAACACTCACTCAAACCATTCAAAAACGCTCAAACCCATTGAAAAATGTAAAATCAAAAACGACTAACCAAATAAAATTTGATAGAGAAAAATTGCGATTTCACTGACATAATTCAAATTATCAGCGTCTCATAGGTTCTGGAAGAAATAGGAAGCTATGTATAGAACTTGAATACACTTTTTATTAAAGGGAGGTTATCAATATCGCAAAAGTTCATCCTGAACAAAATTTGTGATATAGGATTACCTCCTATTAAATTCACCCAAAACTCACTCCTCACACTCATTTAAATTCATTCCTAAATCATCCCAAAATCATTCACCTTGTCAATTTCACGATGTAGTTAATTGTACTTCTAATCAAAAGATGGGTAAAATAAACTTGACCAGTGGTATATAAAATTTTCTCACAAACCATTGGGCCGATTTAAATGAAACTTGGCTAGTATATTCCTTAGGTGTACCTGAAATTGAAATGTTGATGGGCTCTAAAATGTGGGTGTGGCAGGGCATGGCCAATTTTCACTTTGAAATCTCAAAAACAAATCTTTTTCTCCCAGTCAATTGGACTTATTTCATCTAATCTTAGTATAAATGTTGCTTTATTTAAATTGTTCCTGAAAATGTGTTAAGAATGGTCTACTGTTTGCAATCCCCTTTATGTTGGTTACAATAGATGGGTAAATGGTATTCAGGTTAATGGTGATTGAATTTATTGGTGTTATTTTGGCCTGATCAAGTATTCTCTTTTTTTTTCAAAATAGTGCTAAAGAGACTTCAAAGTGCTGTTTTCAGTCGAAAAAAGATTTATTTAATGAAAGCCTGGCGATTAAAAAGCCAGTGGAGCGATACAGGCCCTCGCCCTCTTGGGCCTCTTGTGTATTTCACTTAATTTGTTTCTCAGCTTATTTGTAAAATTGTCCCATACTAGGTCTGCATATCCAATGGTAGGGCGAATAAAAGTAAAATAAAAAGTCTGAATAGATTTTCTAGTATCTAAACAATTTTTTAAGTTGCGCATAATGTAATTTATTTATCGCACATGTTTTTTTTACTCTAGTTCACTTGGTTAAAAACACTCCTTCGTTCAGGATGACATTTCGTGCAAACCATTTGCAAATTATACCTCGCTTTGCACACAAAAGCTTCAATAATCATTTTTACCACCAATACTGACCTCTCGAATATTTCCAGACTACACTGTGTTGTTGTGCTAGGTTTGAAACAAATTACTAATTTTAACTCATTTAAAATGCGATTGAAATATGCGATAAGGTCGGATGCATTCTATTTCGATACAACAGTCATCAATTTTACGAGGGTTGTTCGGTATGTATTGTGTATTGTATAGCGAGGTTTTATTGACCCGAACCTGACCCCTGCTATTTAGATTGATAAAAATCTGATTATTCCTACTCGGCTTTGCATGTGCTTTCATAGGAGTGAAAAACAAACGGTATTGAATGTTATATATATTTTGTTATTTCATGAAGCATGTCCGGATTATTGTTAATTAAGCATTTTTCCAACAAAGGTCAAATTCGGGTCAAATAAACATAGATATACGATAACTGAAAAACATTCGATTGAAATGGTCAAATATCACATTGACGCCGGATAAGATCTTAAGGACCCAATTGCATAACAAAAGTTTAGTTATAACATTGAAGTTAACCATTACATTTATATGAGCCCGTGCCTAAGATTTCCAACAATTTCAAATATGCACAAAACAAAGACTCTGGCCAGCCTGTGTAAACATAGTCTTCACTATGCACTAAGTAAATAGATATGCTCGAAAAGTATCTATAGACCATCAGGTTACTTCATTAATATGGCTGTCTATGCTGCTCAATGTTAACACCTCACGAACATTTCAAATTGTTTGAAATGTCACGCACAGGCTCATTTGTTAAACGGCTAAATGACCACTAATAACCATTTTTGTTATGTAATTTAGACATAAAATTTTGGATCCGAAGAGCATCTTCGGATTGGTAAGACATTTACCTTTTCAGAATTGAAAAAAAAAAAAATCGTCAGAAGCTCAGATTCATGTGATGAAGTATTGTCATGAAGTAGGCGAACATGCCTAAATTCCGACACAGGACGTCGTTTCTCATAATATTTCTCGAATCGTTTCAGTGCTATTGGCGTGACTAGCATTTTGAAATTAATACGCATTCAGAAAAGTGACCATGTGGACTATGACAAAAGATGAATGCCCTCCGTCCGCTCCCCTTTCTATAATTTGAGCGTTGGTGAATAATCAAGACATCGTAACTACAGCTTGAATAAGCTGTAGTTTCGATGTGATGATCATTCACCAACGTCATTTTTCGAATTTAATTCTTTTAGGTAATGTGCGTAATGGTAGTAACACCATGAGTACAACGCCTCGGTTATACCGAAATGTAATACTTTTGCTCGTCAACACAAGAATTGGAACGGCTCAAAGATCACAAAAGAAGAATATGCAATAAAGGACTGAATAAGTTGTGTCAGCATATTTTAAAGTAAATTAGTGAAGGTTTAATAGTATCAAAAGGAACGAAATTACCAATATTCGATTACTTCCCTTTAATTAAATCTGTACACTGTTCTGTAGATCTGTGTCTTTACGGACCGATCAGCGCTTTAAAATACAGACCGTAAAATGAAATCACTGAACGATTTGATCGACTTTAGAAGCATTTGGGACGTTTTTGGACCGTTGGGGCAATTGTCATGGCCATGTGTCCGTCGTGCGTTAGTCCGTGCGTCCGTGTGTCCGGCCGTAAACTTTTTTCTGTAAAAATCTTCTCCTCAGAAACTGCTGGATGAATTTCAATCGAACCTTCCAGGAATGATCCTTGGGTGACATTCTATCAAAGTTGTTCAAAGATTTTTGATCCAATGAAAATCAAGCTTTAATGGGCGTGGCTAATTTCCATATGTGGTAATATGTGACTTTTCTTATAATTTTACCAATAAATATCAACCAAATTTCACTGGAATGATCCTTGAGTGACCCTTTATCAGTCAACAAAAAATGTTTGTGATCAGATAAAAAATATGTATTTTATTGGTCATTTCTCTATATGTTATAAAGTGGAAACTTTGAAAATCCTTTTCTCCTAATCTAACAAATGGATATCAACCAAAGTTCACTTAAATGATTCGTTAGTAATCCTTTACAAATCTTAAAAAAATTATTTCGACCAGATGAAAAATATGTATTTTAAGTACAGGGGTCATTTATCTATATATTATATAGTTAAAACTTTGAAAATCATTTTCTCAGAATCTAAGTGGTGGATATCAACCAAATTCTACCTGGTGGAATATCCCATATAGGGTAAAACAAATGGATTTCAATAAAATATTATGGGATTTTTATTTCTTTGAAGTTGTATCAGGCTGCAAAAAATATTGAATTAGATGAACAGCATGCTTTTTATTGGCAGAAGACATTTCAACATATAAAGTTAATATTTGATCACCCTTTTGGTATCACCTAAATGATGATTTTTTTTCTATAAATTTTATAGCTGTAATGATTGTAGATTAGAAGGAACAAAACCTTTGTTGAAATCCAAATGTGTAGAAACATTAGGTGAAAAGGGTAGCCTGAGAATACCCCCTGAGAATAGGTCAGTTTAGTTGAACGAATGGTGACTGCAAAAAGAGGACAAGTGGTGTATAAAATGTTCTGACCTACTGAGGTTCAGAGTAGGGTAGAAGGAGCTGAATTGACTGCGCTCTGTGGCATTGCCCAGAATGTAATAAATATATCGGATTGAATATTTGACTTCTTATTATCATTAAAATTAAAATCTTGTTTTTGATGATAAACAATTATTGTGAAGTATCATCCTTTTAGTTGTGTTTAATGAAAAGTGGAAAGATCTACAATAAAAAAAATGCGGATATAGTACCAGAATATTGTGTAAGTGTTGATTTCTCTATTTTTGGATTTCAACCAAATTTCACTGGAATGATCCTTGGGTGACCCATTATCAGACTGAAAAGAATATTGTGATTAGATGAAAAATATTTGTTTTACAGGCTAAGGTCAACTTTCGATTTGTTATTCATTGATCCTGATATTTTCTCTGCAGAAATATTTCTGCATATATGACACTTAAAAATACTTATTCACTTGAAATAAACATTTATTCATTCAAGTAAATTCTTGCTGAATCATATCAATAGTTGTGGGCCGGTGGAGCAAATCAGCTGCCCAAGAAGCTCTAGTTGAATGATTTTAGAGCCCTGTTAACGATTGAATTGTTTTGAATACTTTGAACAGAGCGCTGAGCGAGATATTTGGATTTGATCCGTATTCCAGGAAAATCTGTCTAAATGACAACAGAATTGACAAAAGCTTAAAATCCAATTCCAAATTTATCGCCCCCCCCCCCCAAAAAAAAAAAAAAAAAAAAAAACGCTTCGACCAGTTCTTTTTTTTTTTCGTTTTTTTTTTTTTCATTTAACCGAAATTTGAAATTTTAAAGCGTTGAGTAAAGTAATTGAGTGGGAAACATTGTGGAAAAGGAAAAAAATCGCTTGTTTCAAGCAATTTCTCCCTTTTCTCAGTGTTTTCTTAAATCGTTTGCAGTCTATTTTTAATTCTCATGCACATTGAAAATTCTAAATTGTGTGTTTTGTAGTATATATATGAGTTAGACTATTCTAAAGTGCCTTTATTTGGGCAGGTTTTTTCCTGGAGAAGGGATCATTTGCTTGTCACTTGTACCAGTGTCATAATTAAAAAAGGAAATTTATTGTAACCAACGTTTTAAACCTTATAAAGCTGAATTTGAATTTTGTTTTACGCAAATTGCCATTTTTTTTGTTGGACATTTAAACCAGTCCTGCGTTCAGGATGACAAAATGGTACAAACTGTTCGCAATTTATACCCCGTTTTGCAGAAGCACTTGCGTGTAAAGCAGGGTAAATTAACCAACAGTTTTCACCCTTTTGTCATCACGAATGCCGAGCTGTTTAACTTTAGTTTTTCTAACAATAAACAAGTAGAAAGTAGACTGCATAGGCTTAGATCATAATGCATGTCTGTGCAGACTGATCTTAATATACATTGTCTTCATATTGAGTAAAACTTGTATTAAGCGACCACGACCAAAAAGCAGTCGTTAAAAAATGGTCGCTTATTGCACGTTTTTTTACAAATAAGAAACATGACTTTGGTCGAACATGTAAATAATTGCGAAAAACTGAAGAATCCTACTCAGTAGAATGAGACGATTCTGGTGAGTTTTAGCAACAAAGGATTCATTTACTATAATTTTTATATCAGTGATATCATTTTTTTTCAGACATTTCGATTTAAAGACGGGGATTTTTTAAAACGGTAGTATTATAAAAATGGTCGCTTAAGGGTTTACCGCGATTTGAATTCACAGAAACTGAGTCAATGGACATGAAATTAAAAACTCATACAAAGTATTCTATTGGACCAAAACTGATATAGTAGCTTTACAATATTACTAAAGAATGCAAAATAGTTTGGATATGTAGAAAAAAATATCAAAAAGTGTCTTTAAAGCATGTAAATATGACACATTTACAACATTTTCTATTTGCGTTCAACTAAAGATTCAGTTGCACAATAGATAAAACAAGAAATGTCTACATGTAGAGGAAAAGCTAAAGAACAATGAAGGAGGCTTAAATTTTGCATAAACATTTCACATAACTCACATTTTGCATCTGAAAATGACCAACTCCAGAAAAATAATTTGCAAATGGCAGACATAGAGTTTGTTTACATTTACTATTCCCATGCCAAATGATATTTCATTCATAAAAAGAAAGTAGACCACTTCATAACATATGGTGACCAAGTTAATACTATGTCTGAACATTTCAAGTTGTTGAATTAATTTTTACCTGTTACCTGAGCGTCGGGACCATTAAATTTCACTTTAGAGAGGAACATGAATATCAAAACTATATGATTAACTTTGATTTTTGATTGATATTTGCAAAATAAATAAAAAATACCGATCAAAATATAGTGGAAATACGCATGGTTCCTTTTGGTCTCCATAGGTAAGATTATTTGAAAGATTTCTGTTGTAAAAACATCACGTGAAATCTACGTTTAGCGTAAATTAACAAAATTGCCTGATTTTATTGATTTAACTTAAATTATTTGGCGTTTCCGTCTGCCTGCATATAAGGAATGATGTAATGAACAGAAAAATGGCAAAAACTACCTTGATCTATCGATTAAGCTGTTGATTTTCCAGGTTTTCTCCGATTTTCGACTTTTCGCGGAAAAACCCAACTACACTTCCGGTTTTTGTTCTTGTGCAAAAAGTAGGCCCATTTTAATTTAGACTGGCTAGCCTGACCTCATTTATGGATACTAGAGCCTAAAGTAAGCATGGACACCATTGGTCCGTTGCTTCCTCTCGTTTCATTGGTCAAAATGTATTGAGGCCTTTGATTGGTCATCTCACGTACGAGCGTAGCGTGTTTAAACTGAAGAAAGGGAAAGAACAGAATTTATGACTTTCATGTTTTTTATTGGAGCTTAATAATTAAAGTATCTTATGCTTAAGATTTTGAATACACAGTTTCTACCCAGATTTTTTTTAATAAGGTTGACTTTTGATATTCAGATTAGTAATTACTATAATTTTGAAGAAACTTGACTCTCTCTCTCTCCTCTATTCTTCTTTATCTCTCTATTTCCCTCCCAAAATTAATAAAACGCATAGTTTCTAATCCCAAAAACTTAGCTCTTCGTTTGTCAAGCGGAAAACGGTTTTGATAAAAGATAATTTATTACTGCACTGTCAAACATTATTTATAATCAAGACAACAGGGTTAAACGCTTGAAATACCGGATAATAAGATGACATTTGATAACAGTCAATTTAATCCTAAAAAAAAACCTGTTGTTAATAAAGTGTTTTATAAAAAGAGTACAGAGTTTATATAAACCTATTGTTAATAAAGTGTTTTATAAAAAGAGTACAGAGTATATATTTAGAGTGCATATATTATCATACGGAAAAGGTGTCCTCCAGGGAGTTGTATTAAGTGTCCTTCGATTATACAGAAGAAAATAGGAAACATTAATGAATTAAGTGTTACTTTTTTCCATTTTGAAAAAGTACAAATTAACGTTTTTGAATTGCCTCACCCTTTTAAACCTGTACTCTCTAAATAAATTTCTGGCGTTATAGAGAATATACCAATTAGATATGAAAAACAATCAATCTCTGCGAGCCTCCTTTTTGAATGTCTCAACCATACCTGTCTTTGAATGTGGTCTGATTATTCGGTCATAAACTATTTACAACAGATAGCGAGCCGCTGGACAGCATGCCAATGTGTGGGAAGATCAGGTGACCTTGTTCTGTTAGGAATGTATACATACAAGAGGTATATAAAGGCGCCCACAGAGCGGTGAGCGGGGAGAGACTTCTTTGGAAGATAAGAAGACAGACAAATTTTAGTTAAACGATTATTAAAGAAGTGTAGTGTAGTAAATTTGACTTTGATTCATTTCACCAATATAAATGTTGGAGTCACAGTCTTTCTTTATACGAATTGCTGCAAAATATAAAGTATGATTATGACCACATTATTATCAACATGTTCTTCACAATTCCTTGTTAATAGTAGGGCAAAATTTCACAATAGAGCTTGTGATGGTATCTCCTTTGTTCAATTGAAATTACTCAAAGGCTGAAGCTCAATAAAAGAAGTCATATTTTCATTCTGATTTATGAAATCCCAATATTTTATTCGTGTTTGAATTAAAGTGGTAGATTTCGCAAACGAAACGTCAAAAAAGGGCCACCCACACTTGGATTGTCTTTTGAACTCAATATCAATGATACAATATAATTAAAAGTAATTTTCAAGCGCAAATTTTGCTTATCATAATATCTTTTTTTCAATCTATTACCATGAAAAAATATGTTTTCAGGACTTTTGAAAGTAAAATAATGATTTTGTCTGTCCGTCTACATGAAACTCCTGGCCTATTACAACTTATTGTTTCTATAATAAGGGAAAAGTGAAGTGTCTTTCTCAAAATAGGTACCAATTTGCATCGAATCAAAAGAGGATGATTTTAAAGGAGCCGTTTTTTTTGTGTTTTTTTTATATATAATATCGAGTATTTCTATGAAAATAGTTATGTTTGTGTAATTCACTAGTAAAGTATATTAGAATGAGTTTGTCCTGTCTTTGTTCGTGAACCTTTTGACAAGATATTGATAATCGCCTATATCTTTTCATGGATGAACCCTGTACTCTCTAATTCGGACCAATCAAATCATGGATTATTTAACGAAATCGTTGCGTTTTTCACGAGATATAACAAGTAAATAGCGACTTATGAACGGTAAAAAATATGTGATATTTTAGTTTAAATTGGGTACCGTCGATATGAAAATACGCATATCCAACAAAAGAAAATTGGTCATTTATTGTGTCAAAACTTTAGTATAAAAACACAAGTTTTTAGTATATGTGTACATATTCTTACTACTTAGCAGCCTTAAGAGTGGAAAATACGAAAAATTATTATTTACTAAGTAGACAAAAGCATCATTCTGGAACCATTTTATAGTCTAAAATTAATTTGGATTAAGCTAAAATTAAGATATTACTACATACAAAAGATTTTACCAACGTATTTTTGTGTAATTGGTGAAAACACCGGTCCTTATACAAGTCAATCGGACTATAATAATAACACATTTATATGAATAAGGGTATTGGTCTTTAATTTGAAACAAACCTTTATAGATGTAATGTGAGAGACTGAAACAAGAAAATTGAGGTCTATTTGTATTGAAATAACCCCAAAAATAAAGCTATTTAATTTGTGATCTTATTAAAAAAAGATGTATAAAATGTATAAATCGAGACATTAATTGTACATATTCTTATATGACATAAAAAAAATAATTTTTGCTTTTGACCAAATGAGTAAAAGTTTTGACTTGGTATTGACTGGTTTTAGCGAATTTGGGGTCGTTTTGACTTTGGGCCGTTTTGACTTCAGACCGTTTTAACTTGCTCTCAAATAAGTATGAAAGGTCCCACTCTATTTTTTTTAGAGGAGTGATATTTTTATCTCTTTTTCGGTGAAGCGGTTCATAACAAATTTCCCACGGCAGTTCTTTTATTTGACAGCTGAGGAAAACAGAACAAAAGCAAGGATTTCTAAGTAGAAATCAAGGTAAATTTAGTCTCATTTTTAAAGTAGAAATGCCCAAGAGTGATAATCGACCGACACCTTTGGCTTTCAAGGCATACGATCGTTGCAATTCCTTAAAACATCTTTGTTTACATGTTTTGTTGTTGTAAAAAAAGGCTGCCATGTTTCCTTGAAAATAAAACACGTGTCTTTCAACGCTGAAATATCTTTCCCACAGGCATTTTAGCCAAAAGTAAGCCTCGCTGATTGTACTCTGGATATTCCAGTTGACGTCTGCAAGTTTTTGTCCCAAATGCATCGGTACTTTTTTCAAATGGATGCAAATGCGAAAGTGCAATGTGGAACTCTGTTTTCAGCTATAAAAGCATTCTTTGCAAATATTTTTTATCAAAAACATCTTCATTTCCCCTTTTTAATACATTTTATAACATATTCAGTTGACTTTGCATAAAGAAAAGCCTTAATTTTGCATATAAAATTTTGGCCAAAAATACAAATGGCCTCCATTTATATTTGCGGCGAACCCTTAATAGACGTGGCCGTTCGAGCACGATTGACAGAATTAATGTGTCGAGAAGAGCAGGAATGCACGTTGTGTTTGTCAAGGCTTCTCGTAATGACAAGGTATGCCCGCGAAGATAAAGGGCACTATTTAGGAAGGTTTATGAAGAAATCGATAATTTGAAGGCCGACATATTGAAGGTAATTTTATCCTCTATTTATTCCTCTTTTGAAACAACAAGTTTAGTAAATACAAAAAGAAAAAAAAAAGAAATTTTGGATAATATTGAAAGATTAAAAGCGGAAAATCGTGGAAAGGTGTTAGAATCTTCGAACATGGTAAGAAATATTTTAGCAAATCTAGCTGGCGTCTTTAACTAAGTATGCTTTTTTCCTAAATCAAGACTGACTTGGATTTTATAACAAGCTTGAATACGGAAATTTTCCAAAACACTTTTGTGTTATCAGCATCATTGAATTTAAGCTCTACTGACGAAGGTTACTAGAAGAGTTAAAGGCTAAGCGTTTGCGTGTTTCCCTTCCCGCGTCTATCTATCCCGCCCGCCTGTCTATATGTTTGCTTTATATAGATTGCAATTCCTATCATTGTACAATTTGTTTGTACCTTAGTGAAATAAAGTATATGTTATGTTATGTTATGTTATATCCACCCGTTTTCTTTTCCTTATTTACGACACAGAGTCCCCAGATTTCATCGGATTTTCTATATACTTTCTCAGAAAAAATGTACATATATATGGATCGTTCGTTTAGAAAATGGACCGATCTGTTTAGTATCCCGGGAAAGGGGCATAATGAAAATTCTTTTGAAAAAATTCTCGTAATCTTTCTAGAATCCACACTTTTCATCGGGATTTCCTAAAATGTCCGATATGTCAAATGTCACGGGAAAAAGAGGCCAAATGTAAATGTAATCTAAAAATCCTTTTTTTAATAAGAGTCCAAAGTTTTCATCGTATTTTCTTCACTTGCTCAGAATGATTGCACAATCCTAGGAATCTTTCTTTTCTAAATTTGTCCTTTCCGCCAAGTGCCAAAGTAGAAGGGGCGAAATGAAAATGTTCAATAAAAATATCCTCTAGAGTCCATAGTTTTCACCGGATTCTCTTCTTAAAATGTTCTCAGAATGCTAATAATATAATGATCGGTGTTCCTTTTAAAATTCACAAAAACTAGACAATTTACTTTAACAAACGTAATAATTTGATACCAACATTACATTTTGTACGCATATCTTCATAAACACGTGTAAGAAAGGGATGAACAAACACTTACAACATAGTGTGACTTTATGATCTAAGAGAAATCGTATAGTTTTTTTGTGGACGTGTACGTTCAACAGTGTTAATATCGCGTAAGAACAATCCTGTCAGATGTTAATAGGTTTTCAAAACAGCAGTGCTCACTCAGATTCAATTTACTCTTTTTCAAGAATTGTATCCGTCTGACAACTATGCATTTTAAAATGGAGTGAAACAAGGAATCTTCATATTTTGTTGATACCTCAAAGACATCTTTAAAGTGCGAAATCAAATGCAATTCTGAGATGAGGTGAACGTTTTGCTTGCGTAGAACTACTTTTCAGGCAGTGTGAGTAATTTGCCCCTTTTTTTCCTATGGTCTATGGGAGGTCACTTGGTGAATGGAATTACTGGAGTGGTTACCTCCCCTGACACTTCTTATGTATATAAAACAATGGCCAATTAATGGAAATTGCGGAATACACATGAATAGCGATACAGCCCTAGCAGGTAAAGTAAAACATTCAGGTCGTTTGTTAAAGGTCTATGCAAAGGGGTTTTACTTTACTTTTCAACACAACACAGCCAATTTCGTGACGAGTGTCTGCAATTTTTTACCTGTGTAATAACACTTACCTTTCCTTTCTTTATTTGAGAATGAAACTCGCGGAAAAAGTTATTATTTTATAGAATATTTTAACTCACCTGAGCACATCGTGCTCAAGGTGAGCTCTTGTGGTCATTGGGTGTCTGTCGTGAGTCGTCCGTCGTCAGACGTCAAAAATTTAAGTGTTTACACTCTAGATGCCACAAATATGGACAAATCATTATGACACTTTGTCAGAATGTTCTCAAGGTCACAAGGATTAACCCTATCGAAAGTGGGAAGGACCCGTGCCATATCACGGGAAAAGGGGCTAAAAGACAAATTTCTTGTTTACACTTTAGAGGCCACAAATATAGTCAAATTATCATGAAACTTGGTCAGAATTTTTGCCAAGTTACAAGAATGGAGCCTATCAAAAATGGGAAGCAGCCATGCCATATCACGAGAAAATGGGCCTAAAAAACAATTTTCTTGTTTACAATCTAGAGGCCACAAATATGACCCAATCGTCATGAAACCTGGTCAGAATGTTTGTCAGGTTACATGGATGAATCTTATTGAAAATGTGAAGGATCCATGCCATATCATGGGAAAAGGTGTCTCAATGACAATGTTTTTGTTTATACTTTAGAGGCCACAAGTATGATCCAATCTTCTTGAAACTCGGTCAGCATATGTTTCTTGTCACAAGGATGAACCAAATTGAAAATGGGAAGGATCCATGGCATATCATGGGAAAAAGGGCCTTAATCAATTTTTTTGTTTAAACTCTAACAAATCATAAATTTGCAATCATGACTTTTTTGCATGGTTCTCTTGTTAAGCAGATAACAACATAATCATAACTTAAACTATGAGATTACGGAGAATCGATTTGCATCACAAATAAGAATAATAAACTAGATCATCTAATTGTCATTTCTTTCCTTTTATACTCAATGGATCAGACAATCACTCTTTAATTTACACCCGGCATAATACCGAAAGCTATCAAAACCTTGTAATTACAGGACTTTGGTTGACGATCGACGATATATGTTGAGAAATGTATGTCTGAAAAAAGATGCAAACTTGGGTCAGGTCATTTTCCTTTTCATCGTGATTTTACATGTAAAATTCCTCCCCATTTCAACAAATGGAAAAATCACTTTAGTATGCCAAAAGAAACGCCCACCATTAGTAGTTTCAGTGCTTTGATTCACTTGTGTAATAACACCGGTTTCATATCAAAAGTATCAATAACGGTATTATATCACTCCCAAGACGTTTATCATATTATAATCATAATTCTAAACTATTTTCAGACCATGGCTAGCGGATTGCGATCAATCTCAGAGAGTTCAGAGGAGATTATCCAAAGCGAGAGTGCCGTATGTAAATATCACGGCAACACAACAGTGGCAATTTCATTCTGTACAGTATGTGACGAGCACTTGTGTAAAACATGTGTACTAGTACATCAAGGATCAAAGGCGCTACGTGGTCATAAAATGTTAACTAGTAATAACATGTCAGCCACTGATATTTGCACAAAACAAATTACAGAGACCGAGAATTGTGAACTCCACAAAACGATGCCACTGAATATTTATTGCATAAACCATGATGATGTAATTTGTGGGACATGTAGACTCACTGATCATGGAAAATGTAATACAACTGCCGTCACACTACAAACGAAAAATATCAAGGTCAGCCAAATATTTGATGAAACCATGTCTGAGGTTGTTGGCCTAGGTAAAAAGTTTAAAGCCCTGAAAGAGTCAAGGATACGGGACAAAATTAAGCTTAAATCAAATATAATTCTTTGTTTAGATGATGTTCAAAAAAGTGGGAAACGGATGGAGGAAAAACTGCATGAACTCGAAGTAAAACTGAGAAAAATAGTTTCTGACATTGAAGAAAGTGTAAATGGAGAGATAGAAAACCACATCACCGTTGCTGATGACGCATTGAACCAAATTAATGCTCGAATTAAGTTTTTAGACGTGTGTCAAAAATCTCAAAATGAAATCGCAATGTTCGTCTGCATGAAGAAAGCAAATTTTTTAAGAAAAAAATATGACGTAGCACTGACTACCCTAGAACAGAGAGTTTATCCTATCGAGATCAGATTCAAAGAAAATGACGTTACCAACGACATAATGTTTCAAATTCAATCTATGGGCACAATAGAAACAGGGAATAGCACACCGTATAAGATTGAACCTCAACCTTTTCAAACATCAAAACTAAAGAAGGACCCATCACACAAGGTGATTTCTGAATATCCCGAAACGTTGAAAGCAAATATATTTCCATCAAACATCAGTAGAAATAACTTATCTTTATTGAGAATGAGTGTTGGTGAATGCCAAGAGATAGATGTAGGGTATCGTTATGTTTGGGACTGTACATTTTTGGGGGATAGTCATATTGTACTTGCTTTTGGTTATTACGGACTTAGACTGCTTGATGAAAACTTTAAAGTCCTGACAAACGTATTTGTAGAGTCAAACAGTGTAGCAGCTATCATCGAGAACGAAGTCATTGTAACAAATTTCAATAAGCAGTTACAGATTGTGAGCATCTTTTCAAACATGACCAGTACGAAAACACTAAAGATGGACAGAAATTGTTACGGGATAGACGTGTTTAACGATGAGATCTATGTGACCTGTCATGATCACCCAGTTGGTAACGGTGAAGTGCGTGTACTAAACATGGACGGGGTATTACAACGACACTTGGGTACCAGTGATGAACAAGATTTGTTTAGTGGGCCGAACTGTATAAGAGTCAATAGAAATGGATCTAAAGTATTTTTGTCCGACACGGGCACTGATAAAATCACGTGTCTGAGTCAACAGGGCGATATTCTGTTCCAGTATACTGACGGAGAGTTGAAAGGTCCAACAGGAATGTTTGTCGATGATGGAGGTACCGTGTTGGTCTGTGGTGAATATTCACTGAATGTTCATTTAATAGACACTGACTGTATTAAACAGAGGATTCTGCTGTCAGAGATGGTCCATTTGAATCGTCCTCGATGCATATCATTCAGACCTAGAGATAAATGCCTTGTGGTAGGGCAGGCTGGTTTTCTTGGGCGGAATAAGACGATTCTTGTGTGTTTGCCTGCTTAAAGGGGAGGGAAGGGGGGGGGGGTATAACGCATCTTTTAACAGTATTGCAGTCATAGCGTTACGACCCAAGCATTTGTCGACGGATCTTTGAGTCTTAAAATAAACATAATTATTGTGTTTTATAATGAGATTTGGGCCAAGTTATTCGTTGGGCCGAGTTGAAATTGGGCCGAGATGACCAGTCACCCCCACAAGTTCTATTTCAAATGCATTTTACGAGCGTTAAGTTGAACATCTTTGACTTCTTACATAAATAGTCACAAGAGAAAAGCGTGTTTGGGAGGGGAAATTTGATTAAGTAGGGAAAAGGACTATTTAAGGGGGAAAATTGCCGAGGGAAGGGGCTGATATTCGGCCTCAGTTTCTTGGTGAAAAAAAACCTGTAGGACTTTGTACCTATGGCAAGGACTTGTCATCTTTATTTCATTGACAAATAGAAAAAAATCTTTCATTATAGTTGTGCTTATTAAAGAGATTCTGCAATGCAACACAACAATGATATTTCTAAAAAGATAAAGGCTTGAAATATCCATATAATGAAGTGTTTTTATCGAAAAAAGTAAACACCAATTGTTATTTACAAAAAACCTATTTTCTCACCTGGGCGATTTTATCAAACGCGAGGTAAAACCGGAAGTGACGTCAACAAATTGAGTCGTTTTTAGCGACCAGTTTACATTGTTCACGATTTGACTTAATTTAATCGATTTATCTGTATTGGATCATATAATTTAATAAAAGAAACATATTTTTATCTTCAGTTCATTAATCTAGGATAAATATGTCACAATCGTAAGGGGGTGAAGAGTTTGAAATCATTGTGAAACGAAAATCATGTGTGGGATTTGGTTGCTTAACAGCCGATGAAAATCTCTCCACGTGATTCCGAAAGAACATAATCAGCAACAACAGCGGGTCAACTTTGTGAAAGTTAGCAAAAGGAATTCAATAACTTTGGATCATATTGTTCTATAGGGAACTTCGGGGAATTTATCAATGATGATCATAAAAAATGGGATTGTTACTTAAAAAAGGGCAAATTCTCAATTTCTAAGTAATTGGATTACGCATTTTTAAGTTTCCTTCAAATGTGACAAATGCATCTTAATTTTGAATCATTTATCCTAGCATGATACTACTTTTATCAATATTTTGATTATATAGAAAAATAATATATATTTAATAATGAAAGCCGAAAAGGCATATGGAACTAGACAAGGTCATTGAGCGCCCCAAATTTCAAAAATCAGGTTGAAAAAAATCTGTATTTACGACATTTTCGTCCCTCATGAACAAAAATTATATATCTTACCTTTACGAGTGTACTGTGTACTTTTCCAATCTAAGGTTTAATCCTCTATTATTCCGCTAACTACGAGTTACATTCGATCACCGAAAATCACATTTTTATTTGAACTTAATCAGTTTAAATTATCAATCTTAACGATCACCATTAAATAATGTTATTTCCTATTTATTTTTTCAAAAAAAAAAAATAAATAAAAAATAAAAAAATACCCAGATTTATTAGAAAATAGTTTGGTGTGCTACTGATCGCAAACAATTCACATGATACAACTTTTTAAGATCATAACTGTTTATTATTCGAATCCTCTCAAAAGCTTTATCAACACACGGATTATCAAATTAGCCGCTAGGCAAGTGTTTTAAAGTTTTTACTTTCATCTTTTTTTTTTAAACATTGCGCCATTAACAATCCAAATTTTCCTTGATCTGACCATAAGGATGCATCATCTATATCTATGCCAAAACATTAGCCGCTAATCACACTTGCAAGGTTCATAAAGATAGGCAATTCTTACGCAACGGTCAATACCACATGCCAAATTTTCTTTGATCAGACCGTGACGATGCACAAATCAATTACCCATGTCATATGCCACTGATTGTGCCTATCTTTTTGACACGGCTATTTCCAATCAACAAGCAAAAATGCGTGTAATTTAATTTTGCACATCGTTGTTATACTGTTTGCTGTTAGTCGCAAAAAAAAGAAAACTCAAAGGCTTTAATTAAACGTAAAAACTGACGTTACACTGATTCCAAGACCTACTTATGAAGTAGTAATTTTGAATTGTCACAAAACTGACTTTTTGAGCATCAATCTGTCTGTCATTCGATTTAATCGTCCATCCGTCAATACAGTAAGTCTTCCATCCGTCAATACAATTATTCTTTTAAAGTCATTGTTTGATTCATTTAATCTTTCATTAGTTCGCCGCCCGACAGCCCGTCCACCCATCCATTCATCTACCCATCCATTCATCCATCCATATATCAATCCATATATCTCCCCTCCCTCCCTCCAATCCATCCATCCTTCCATCCTTCCATCCATCCATCCATCCATCCATCCAAAACCCACCCACCCACCCACCCATCCATCCATCCATCCATCCATCCATCCATCCATCCATCCGTCCGTCCGTCCGTCCGTCCGTCCGTCCGTCCATCCATCCATCCATCCATCCATCCATCCATCCATCTATCTATCCATTCAGTCATGAGTCGTTCGTTCGTTCTTTGAATCGGTCATTTTTAATTGAATATCTTTTCACCAGTACAGAATAGGACAGAACAGAACAAATCTTTTATTTACATCCAAGTACATATAACAAATAAATTGGAACATATGTAATAGGAAGTTTAATACATCCGGGTATCCAAAACTTAAGATATAGAAAATGTGTTCATGTTTCGAGGGATAGATTGTAAACGAGTCCATTTTAGTCACCGAAGAAGTGTTAGAAGTCGACCGAATGCTGTAACTACAGTCACGAGAATCAGACCGCCAGATAACACTCTCATTTTTTGTTTTACAAGTCACATCTGTTAAACACTGTCTACTTCAACTTTGACGCATGTATTGTACGTCAATTTATCAATCTGCTTCTCGATCTAAAACTATTGGTCCTAATAGTGAAAATATTTTTACGTCACTTCTATATAGTATTTCCACTCTTTTTTTATATAACATTTTATATTTTACGAAAGGACATTGCGTCAATCAATTAGCATTCCGTTGTTTACAAATTCGAAAGTTATAATTAAATAAGGGCTTGTCAAGCAAAAAATCGATAATAACTGCAATTGCCATCTGAAAGGCAATATTCTCTGTTCAGGAATGGGTTTTTAAATCTTAAGACACTTCACAACTGATAGAAATATTTCAACTGTTACAGATACTTGCTCGCCTGTGTTTATAATGATTGTATTCAACTCGTTCAATTGGAAATTTATGTGGAAAAGAAAAAAAGAAAAAATTTGGTTACAAAAACAACCAAATTAACTATAAATATAAACCAGCAGGATTGCCTGTTGTCTTTATCACTCAATCTGATGACGTCACGCGCACCTCTTTAGGAAAACCGGAAGTTTAGGTAAACCTTAATTAACAAACTTTTTACAGGTAAAAAATCAATACTTTGATGCTTAATAACTCGATAACTAGGCAACGGATTTTAACCGGAATTATTTCACTGTCATCTTAAAAGTATATTCGATGCATTAAACAAGCAATCATATTTGACTGCGGAACCTCTTTAAGGATTATTTAATTCACATGTGAATGCAATTAAACCCATAAGCCGTATAATTTAATGATTTCAGAGGTTTATTCGTTCCGAATTTTGCGTTGTGAAAAGCAAAATCAAGAAAATGTGAAAAAAATAGGCATGTTTTGATTTAAAAACGAAACGCAGTGTTTACTGTTTTTTTAAATGATATCATACCAAACATTTCTCCATAGACGACGTGGTATTAAAGGATTTCGTTTTTCTTCAAGCGTATTGACCAAAGTACCACCAGAATCCGAATTACAAAAAATCAAAGCACTGAAAGTACTGAAGGTGGACATTTTTGGTGACATAGTGGCGAAAAAAAAGTAAATATAATGTCAATATCATATTGCAAATAGTTTCGTCACAAGTCCAGCAAGTTTAATTGTCGATGCATATTCTTTTTATTCTTATTTTATTTTTATTTTATTTTTTTTATCATTTTAAGTTATACTTCACAGGAATTACACTTACACATTTTTGTTATACCTATGTGAAATATTATATAACCTGAATTTTATTGTTGTTACCTATTCCACGTATTCTGGAATTTTCATACACAAATTAAATCCATTTTTGTTCAATGTATTTTCCGGACCTCATTGCGCGTAAATATTGCAATTTTCACAAGAAAAAATATTGGAATTATTTATCTGCGATGCGCGATCAAAGATTTTATTCAAGCAGTACTCACGAGATTTAAGTGACACATCGATGTGATTTAGTTCTCACTCATTTAATCTTGTCAATGCAGGTCAGATAACCAAGATTAAAATGAAATAACTGGAGCATTAAACACTTTCTTTTGCTTCTGAAAATTTTAACTAAGATTTTTTATCATACATTGTTTAACTTCTCCTATATGAATATTGTTTGCGATGAAACATAATAATACAATGATGCAGTTCAAATCATGCTACGAGAGACACATTGTATAAATGCGAACAAATGTACTTAATGTAGTTTCTTTTTTTCTTTGTCACATATGTTGTGGATTAACATTGTATAGTCATTATATCAAAATTTGAAGGTACCTTTCCACGCTCGTTTTCATGCTAGAGTTATCTACCCTTGAGTGGTATAGGCCAGTTTTCAGTAAAACGGTAACTCTGTACTAGGTTTTAGCTATAAAACACATACATTTTGATAGACCTTATACATGTACACAATGTTTTTTTACAAGAAAATTTCTCTTTGATTAATTGCATTTTGCACAGTTTGCTTTCAAAAGTTAAAAATGGACTAATTTTTGTAATTTTACTAGGTTGAAATGCCACAAAAACCTATTTTTTAAGAAATTACCCAATGAATTTTTCTTATTTTCCGATATGTTCATGATCCATATATTTCCTTTATTTGGTAAAAAATTCAGCATACCTTTCCATGCAAATAAAAAAGGTTTTCGTTATTTTTCAGTGTTCCCCCCTGATGGAATGACGGTTTTAACTCATTTTATTGTTAAATTTAATTATCCAGTCATTAAATCAATATCAAATGTTGAAAAGAAGCTAAATTATGAAGTTTTACCATCATTATTCTACTTTATTTCCATAAGTAGAATCTTACGAAAACCGGTCTTTTTAAACAACGCGCAAATAGAGCCGTAAAATAAACGAAAACCCACTTCCGGTTTATAGAGTCGGGAGGCCGCTGTCCATTGCCACCTTAAATGAATGCAATTCAAAATATCACCAAACAACTACATCAATAAGGAACAAATCTAATTTCACAAAGTGGTTGTAGCTACGAGGTTTAGACTGGTAAAGGTCGATCGTTGTTGAATTTGTAAACCCCAAGACGTATAAGTTTGCTTTTTCGGCAACATCTGTGGCGCAGCCCTTGGTGACGTTATGTTGTCTGTTTCCTTTTGTCCTATCACTACACGGCTAATCTGATACAACCAGATAGCTTCGACAGCTAAAAATGTATTATATAGTTAATAGTGATAACTTGTGATAACCTAACCACACAGGTAGCCATGGGTTCCATCATGCAGTGCAATTTAATGACAAAAGGGTCCCAGTTTACATTGGTACCAGTGAACATGCTGAACCGGTCAACGTAGTATAAACTGTGAATGTGTATAACCCAGACACGCAGTAGTATCAAGGGCAGTAACCAGTCTATCAAAGAGCCAGTGAGCTGTTGTGCCTCTTTGCCCGCGAGAAAACGTAAAAGGCGAACCACCGCCTTGTCCGTATTTTTCTTGCGCGAAAGTTCAGTACGCGTGGTTAAAAATTGCGAGCCTTGTCGTAATTAAAAGGGGTATTGAGATATTCTACAAATGGTATAGAATCCTTGTATCACGCCGTTTTCGAAGTGCACAGCTGTCCGTCGGAAACAAGTCTTGAAAAGAGTAACTTAAACGTTAGAGGTCATTACTCTTTTGAAAAGATATTAATATCTGACTTGATTGTTCCCACGTAGTAAGACTGGTGAACGTAAACGTCCGCACCCACACAAAAAAGACGAAAATACTACACTTACGTCCAAGGTACTTTCAAGTACTTTCCAGTCTGGCAGTCACATCACCCAATCGCGACCACCATTGTAACGTGAAGAGGCCGCAACAGACGAGATCCACTTAGAATAACACGGCTAAATTTGCACGTTCACTCGTATGAGATTACAACAGAACAATATATAGATGCAACTCTAAATTCAGACGATCAAGTACAAAAGGGGGTGAACCCGTACATTTCTATTCCAAAGAGTGCGCGACTTGATGTTAATTAGCCTTTCTTGTTTTCAAACTTCACAGAAAATTACGTCCTCCTAAACCGCCACAATTGTTAGTTGGAACAACAATTATGAAATCGACAAACAATTAGTAATATTGTTTTAAGCCCTGGTGGGTCATGTCTGGTCTCAAACGTCATTTCTTTTTACAAATTATTCACAGTTGGTTGAATAGCTAACCTACATTTGTACGTAACTAAAGCTTGAAAAAGTTGAGTTTTGACATTTAAATTTGTATATAGCCGTGATTTGTTGTAAAATTAGTGGCAGATAATTTCACTTTCACTTGAAATAAGTGATGAAGATTAATCGTGGTCATAAGAATTTTTAATTGAAAGACGCGACTTGTCAATTCACCTTACGAGAACTCGATTTTTTTTTTGTCAACTGGTCTTTTCACCTCCAATTTATTTTACTTTTTGCGTTCGTTATTTATTCAAATAATTTCATTTTGCGTGGGTGTGTCCATGAATTAAATAAAATGATTGGGAGGAGTTATATGCAAAAGGTTTAACCCGAGGGCAAGTTATCTCCTCCCCCATCAGACTTTATTCATGAATACATCAATGCAAACTTGAAACCGCATCAATTGTAACACGATCACAATACAAGGAATAGTTTGGTTACCTTACATTGGTGTAAAATAGTTTTGTAAATGAAATAATTTCATTTTCGCGTTGATGTGTACAATAAGAAAGTCTGATGGAGGAAGAGTTATATGCAAAAAATATAATCTGAGGGTGGAACCCGAGGATTTTGCTTTGCATATAACTCCTCCCCTTACCAGACTTTATTCGTAAAAATATCAACGCGAAATGAAAGTTTATCCATTATAACACGATCACAATTCTGAAATTAGTTTTTTAACCTTTTCTGATTGTAAAATAGTAAAATTACATTTTTATGCACGTAAGATTAATTAACAAGTATTATTGCATAAAATGTGCGTTTTCGGGTCGTTAAGGGACAAAACCCGGGCGTTAACGAGAGAAAACGTGGATTAATAAGTAAATTCACGTGCCGTTAATGCCCGCCTTTTTTGACTTAAATATTCTCGGTCTGGGCGTATACTTTCTATCAGTTTCTTTGTCCAGCATTATTATAGAGCATACCTAAAGACGTTGCTCTAAATCCCGCGTTAATTGTGTGACGTCATGAATTAACTAAGCAACGTCGGTATAAACAAGATGGACGTCGTAATGCATGATGGCATATAAGTAGGTTTGTTACTGGTTTTATGACGTTTCTATGAAATTTTTTGCTCTTATCTATCTTTTTATGCAATAATAGCACCACTTCACGCTTTTTCGGGCTTTAACAATTGCAGACATCCTCATAATGTTTTAACGCCCTCGTGCTAAACCATTTTTGGGGTCTCTGCAAATGTTAACGCCCTCAAGAACGTGAATTAACCCTATAATGATATTGACGTTCGGAGAATTTCCCTGAAAAACGAAACGCGTCGTTTAGCGTTTGGGTTACATGACGCCAAAAAGCATCAGCGCTCCCTCTAAAGATGGCGCCATGAATGGTCGAAGCTATCTGTGTACATAGCGTATGAATTTTATTGCGAATAAAGTTCTATAAAGTTCACTTATTTTAAACATGCTTTCTACGCCGTCGTGTTGTAAAAGCCATTTCAGGGTGTAAAATTAATCAACATGAAACAAAATTCATGGTGGGATAATTTAACGGAAAAGCGCCATTTCACATATAGATAATGTGACGTCAAAACCATCTGCGTTCCTGCTAAAGATGATGTCGAGTAAAATAAATTCACCAAACACTAGATTTAAAGTTTAAAATGAGAACTTTTATTGTTTAACTGGGTATTTTTATGTAAAATTCTGGGTTTGGTTTGAACCTATTTATTTTACATCGATTTGGAAACAATTTCTAACAACTTAGATTAATTCCCCTCGATTCTGCTTCCTGGAAAATTCTTGGTTAAAGGACCGAAAACAGACCAGCTTAATATAATTGTTCAATTATTTTGGATGCAATATTACAAAGGTTCTTTTCTCTTTTTTTTCTGTTCTGTTCTTTTCAAAAATCATTTAATATAACTATTATCTGAGAAATTTACTTGAATAGTTTCATTACTTGTTTCGACTACAGTCGAATCTGTGTACAGTAGCCACCCAAGGAATTGGGTGAAATTGGATGTTGTACACAGATTGGTAATTGTTCACAGTTGTCAGCTTTTTATTAAGATTCCAGATGAACTTGAATTATAGGTTCCATTTTACACGCGAAAAGGGATCATCTCGGTAGTGCGAGAGGTGTCGACCGTTATCAAACTGCGCGGACTGCGCAGATTGATTAGGGTCGAAACTTTTCTCATTTTACTAATTTTCTGAATCTAAAATAATCAATCTACCTTCCTGTAAAAGAATTTTTGAAATGCAACCTCTTTTTGGCCTGTACTAGAACCAATCTCTTTTTCAAAGATTTATTTCAGGAAGTTCACAGATGGTCCCTTTTCGTGTGACGGGTCACAATTATATAAACCAGCGTCGTCCCCCATTCATAAAAAAACAAAAAAAGCACCAAATAGTCAATAGAGAATGTAATTTAGAATTTTAGTAAACATTTCAGTTATGTCCAAAAGGAAACAAATAAAGTTCTGTTATGAAATATCTACTTTTTGGTAACTCAAATGGTAAAGTTTGTTCTCAATTAACTGATACCTGTCACATATCATGTACAATTAAAGAAAGTAAGTACTACATATATCTGTAAAGAAGAAAGAGAAAGGATTATCCATGTGCAACTTTACATTGACACCTTTCAAAATCTGTGAAAATCTATTTGAATCAATCCTTACTGGTTGCTGTGCAGGATACCCTAATTTTTATAAATAAACTGGACCTTTCGGGTGATCTTAGATTGCATTTCACAATTGGCTGCTGTTCACAGTATACTTAAAGATACCTAAAAATTCGCGGGGTAGTTTAGCTGGCCTTTGTTCACAGATTGGCTGCTGTTCAGGTGGCTGACTATATTACGATCATTACGTTTAATCTTACATCATGGAAGCCATAAATCTTTCCGCCATACTTGGGAAATCTTTACGAGACCCTTGTCGCCCAAACTCATCACCCACCATACTCTTCATCATATCCATCATGGCGGACTCTTGTGTGCGCCCGTCATTCCCGGGACTGCGAAAGGTCTTACCACGATACCTTGGAACCATTTTTGCTCGCTTAGTATAGATTTCGGCCATCATCTCGTTGTTAACAGTCGCCATTGACGTTGGATTTAAAAGCATGTCAGGGGGAATAGTAATTCTTGACGTGGCAACACATATACCACGTGACCTATCACAGCGTATTGGCGGACGACGCCCGGGTGTAGGACGACCGCATCGTGAACAAGAGGGGCTCAAATTGTAACTGTAGAAATTCTCGGTCCAATAATCAGCCAGGCCGTCTCCGTTAATGAGAGGTGAGAATGCTACCATGGGGGCATCGAAAGCATGGCTGCCGGTAGCCGAGGCTGGATAATCGGTGACCGGATTGACACCACACCTTCTCCTCTGTCGTCTTCTGAATATTTCCCATATATAATCAACAAAAGCGTGATGTAGATAGAAGGCCGGGTCGTATGCAGTGGTTCGAACTGCATTCATATCTCCCCCAATCCAGCTATGAGGACCGCCATGAAATACCTCAAAGTCAAACATTGGACGGGCTGTAGGAATGGAAATCTCCTTAAAATGTAAGAAAGGTATCATTAATTCTACAAATATAGTTCTGAGCGTTTATATGACAGTATTTTAAGCTATATTTAATAACTCATGATGTAACATCAGAATTTTAGTCGCGATCACCCAGAAAAAATCGGTTCGTTTTGTCTTGGACTTGGTCAGTATATCATTTATTCAAGTTGGTGGTCGTTTTATACGGCCTCGGGGTGAATGCTGTTTCAACTTTATTTTTTAATATCTGATTTCCGAAATTCAACAGTGGGATGTCATGGGTTCAATCCTCGTTGGCGGCACATATCCTTAACTATATTTTGTCTCCAACCGTTTATAATTATAAACCTAAGTTAGATAGCAACTGGATGCTAGGAAAGGATGTAATAGAAGTATTGGTTGGAGCAATACCTAGAACCCATTATATTTTTCAAGCCGCCCCCAAAAGTGGTATTAAACTGCAAACATCATATTTAGCTCGGCTGTTTTCGGATAAACCCGAGGTACGAGTATTGACATCACGTTGGCGTCATTCACATCAATTTGCAATAGTGTTAACGATGTTGTTCGCGTGAGCGCGAAAAACTCTGACCTTGGTCATATATATACTCTTATGTTAGTATTGAAGATATCATCATGAAACATAACATGTGTATTCCGGATAAGTATGTAATACATACTTAGTGTATTATATGAAAAAAAAAATATCTAACGAGGTTGGGAGAATTGAAAATTGTCGAGGCTCTGCCGAGACAATTAACAATTCTCACAACCGAGTTAGATATTATTTTCATACAATACACTCAGTGTGTATTATATTTATCTTATAACCTCTATTTGTCTTGTTTTTGTCGATGTTTCTAACTGAAATGCAAGTTTCTAAAATAACCGCATTATATCTTTGTTCTAAAAATAACTATGTGATATGATAAAAAATATCATATGGGATGTTATAACACAGATATTTGTATAGTTATAAGATAATAAGAGCTATCTACACTGTCATTGTCTTCTTTTTCTTAGAATAACCGGTGTAGTTAATTATTTTTATGATACCTCCTTACATTACATATATCACTCCAGAAAGGTTTAAATAGAATGACTAACACCGGCGTCAAGAAAGATCTTCATTGGCTCAGTGGTAAGCGCACTAGTCTTGGAAACCTAAAGTTTAAATTTATCTGTTCCGCGCATTTCGCGTTGGGTTATTTGCAGTTATGCTTTAGTTACAAATCCAAAGTCTTCAAAGTTTTTGCTACTATGCCTTTTTCTGTACTATTAAACATTAATAACCGTATTGTCGCCAAACTGAAAAAATAATATTATTGAATAATTAGATACAAATGAAATTATTTTATTGAAGTCTTCATATAGAGTTAATGTTATTTGTTGTTTTTTTTTCTTTCAGTTGCATACGCAAATAAATGGAAAAAAAAGTGAATTGCTTTGAAACTTACCTCTAAAAGACAACGGGTCAACACGTTTCGTAGGTCACGTCTACTGAACAGCCGGCTTATTCTCCCAATATCTCTCTCCAAGCTACCTTGGTCCGTCACCCATCCAGCAAACGGACCTGTAACCACCGGTCCAACACCATTACCAAGATATTCCGGCGTCCAAAGGACGGAGTTGACAGGGTTATCCATGGCATCATCTATAGACGTGTCTAGGTATGGAAGGGAGACGGTTGGGTCGACTTTACGTAGCAATTCTTCAAACCTGAAACAATTCATGACAAATTCGTACTTAACAGCAAAGCTCGTATTGAAGACTCAGTGCAAGACTGCATTCGGTACACACACTTAGTACAGTTCTGTGTTGATTTCTCGATATATGAACCTTAAGCCAAAGATATGGCTACGTCTATTTTTGGTTGATTTTTAATGTATGAATAAGTGCGTTCTATAAAAAAATATCAAAATGGCCAGAGTCCAATAAAGCTTCTAAGCTTTTGTTTCAACCAAATTTTTGTCAGAATCGATTCATGGGAATATCAAAATTAGCAGGGGTTCTGCTTCCCTAGAGTGTAGGAATTTGTTTTTTTTCTCCACATCCATAGGTATGTGAGGGTCGTGGGCATCCTTCTAGACACCGATCAATTAATAAGCTAGTAAAGTTGTTAGTGATATAATTGAAAAAATAAAAAAACAAACAAACAAACAAACAACAACATGGGTATGGCAATTATTTTTATAAATCATTTGTTCTCACCGCATCTGCCATGTTGTTACCATACTAGAAATTTGAAGGTAATACGTGAAATACTACTTTCTGTGCGAAAGAATGGCTGTTTTCTTACTTTTTTCTGGTAAAAAAAAGGTTCAAAGAAACTTTCAGATTTTTTAGGATATTTTTTTCCGAATGAAATGACAATAATTTTGAAGTGCCTGTAAAAAGGTTGTATTTCTGGTGAGTTTTGAAATCTTTACAACTCTTTTTCAATTTTATAGATCAGTCGACAAAGATCGGTTGAAAGTATCTTCAAAAGGAATCCTTATGAATCCTTATACCCCAAAGAGCTAGAGGTATAGATCTAATTAAGTTGTGTTAGTTTTGCAGAATATCTGAATTTCTATTTGCTATCGTTTGCTTGTTTGTCCAAAGAAATTTGTGTTCTTTAGAATCTTTGTATAAAAGATAACTTTTGGTTAAATATAGACCGGAAAATTATCACCAATCATCTTTGTTGTTTGAATTGTACCAATCGACACAACAATCCTGATAGGCTAAAATTAACTCCAGTTTAAAATGTAACTATTGGTTATCTTTTATACAACCGGCCACATGTACATGTAAATTACGTACTTAGTGTTTTGTATGAACAAAAATATCTTGAGAGGTTAGGGGAATTGATAATTGTGGAGGCTCTGACGAGACAATTATCAATTTCCACAACCGAGTTAGATATTTTTGTTTACACAAAAAAGTAAGTACGTATTATATTTGTCTAATAATCTGTATTTGCCTTGTTTTCGTTGATGTTTCCATCAGAAATGCGAGTTTCTGAAAATATAGATTTCATAAAAAATATCATATGATATGTTATCACACGGATATTTGTATATTATAAGATGAAAGCCGTTTCCTGGTCAGTTATGAATACTTAACTTCTTATACAGGGATAGTTTGTGATCCATCTCCTCTATTAATTCTAGAATCCAATACCCCAAGGGCAATACCGTAATTTCCAATTCATTTCGTTTAGTTATCAACGTCGTTGACCTTAGTCACGAAATAAGCAGTTTCTCACTCTAGCAGGTACTGAAATCACACTTTGATAACAGCTAATCATAATCTTTTGGGAAATAGGAAATATTGTGGTCATATACCTACACTACAAGAAGTATCCTATGCCAAGCTAAGAAAGAAGCACCACCATGTTGTGGTAAAAACCCGACAGCGTGAATACGACCAAATGCTGCTATAACACCGTCCTGAAACATACAAAAATGCAAAGTCATATGAATTATTCAGATCAGCTTAGGATGTATCAGCCCTGCTTTCAGAATCACAAAACGGTGCTAACTGGTAGCAAATTTAACCCCTCTTTTCACACAAGTTAACGTGCAAAGCGGGGTAAAATTTGCCAACAGTTTGCACCGTTTTGTCATCCTGAATGAAGCGTTGGAAAATGTTACGAATACTTTTTATTTTTCATTTCTTTAAACTGGTAATACGAATATTTAGACATCGGAATTTTATAGATGGCACCAAGATTCTAGGTATTGGTGTCTCAGAAGGACGTGCATCGTAAAGTACCATTACTTCTCAATTTCAATGATAACATTTTAGTTGACCCACCTCATACAGTCTATTCATGGCACGGTGAAATCGGCGTCTCTGGCGGTCTGTGAGAGCCCTGTATTCTGACCAGAGTCTAAATCCACTGGGAGAGACGAGCGGACGACGACGACCTTGTCTAAGCATGTAGATATTTCTAATCCCTGATGCAGTAAATTTACTGTTGATTACTCTCTCTACAGGAGCTAGGTCTCGGGCAGTCAGGTTACTGTCAGGTACCATGTTCCAGAGTTGTCTCTAGGAATTAACAAGTACAGCGTTAAAAGGTATCGGTTATTTATAAACGTTTAAGAAGTTTCTGATAAATACATATTTTTTCCCATAAAAGTCATCAATATGATAAATATTGTACTACTAACCAAAGGATACATCCATGTGATACCAATGTTATCGAGATTCGTACCCTCGACTTCGATACCTTACTTGTCAGCCACCTGAATTACTGAACCGTAGGGAATCGTAAGATATTTGCACAACACTCATAGAAATGATTGTACATCAAATGTAAGGTTGGCCATGGCTCAAAAGTCATGATTTTAGCTTTTTGAATAAAGGTCAATGGAATGATGATTCTTGCCAAATAAATAGGCTGTTAGGGACCTGGTCAAGAAAGAGAATAAGAATTTTGATGATGTTTAATTTGATTAGAGTCCTACCCACGCCTTCCGGTGCTCTGCCCCTGGTCGCCACTTTGTCATGATTTTAGTTATTTGAAAAAAAGGATTATGAGCTGATAATCTATGGCAAAGTTTAAGGCTGTAAGGCTGTAGAAGAAGAGATTTTTAAGGTTTCTAAATTGATCTAAGTCCTACGCCTTCTCTCTAAAGTGCTCTGCCCCTGCACACCAAACAATCATTTTTAGCTATTTTTAAAAAAAGGTCTATGCGCTGATGATCCATGCATTATTTCAAGGCTATAGGTTCAGAAGAAGAATATATCTTAATTTCTTTATAAATTGATCCGAGGCACGTTATAATTACATTTTTTATAATATTTCGGAGAAAAAATGTGCCAAAATTGAGACCTCTAAAGTTGTAACATGAAAATTGTCATCGTGTAATCTTTTCCCGTGACATAAATCCAAATGTTGATAATGGACGACCGACGACGTACGCCGGACAATCTGAAAGTGCCATAAAAGCTCACATTGTTGTGCTCAGATTGTGTAAAAACAAATCGATATCGGGAATCATTCCGTTCGAACTTTGAAATCGCCAATCAACGGAAACGTTTGAAACGAAATGGCAGAAAGTGGCATAAGTTAACAAACATCCTTTTATGAATTAGTTTTTTTTGATTGGCAAAATTACATGTAGCTAGAATTCAAAGTGATATGTTGATTCGATTTCTTCGTTATGTTGTATTTCTTACCTGCATGCAGCGAACTTGGATTGCTTCGTTCGACATAGGTTTACCATTAAAGGACCTTTGGCACTCTTCCATTTGTGGGGTCATGGATATACACATCTCTTGAGGTCCGGTCGTTTGCCCTTCAGTCCGAATAAGGACCATGAAAAGGACCATAAGCATATGTTTATCCATTGCCCTGACCTGTCGAATGAATGTGATTAATTTAAGATTGTTTATAATACAGTTAAAAACATCGCGAAATTGACATAAATCTCAACCAAAACCATTCTAAATCGCTCATTCATCGATCCAATCATTCATTCCAAACACTCAAACCATTCAAAAACGCTCAAACCGATTGAAAAATGTAAAATCAAAAACGTCATTCAAAATAAATTTTGATAGAGAAAAATCGCGATTTCACTGACATAATTCAAATTATCAGCGTCTCATAGGTTCTGGAAGAAATAGGAAGCTATGTATAGAACTCGAATACACTTTTTATTAAAGGGAGGTAATCAATATCGCAAAAGTTCATCCTGAACAAAATTTGTGATATAGGATTACCTCCTACTATATTCACTTATAACTCGCTCCCCACACTCATTTAATTTCATTCCTAAATCATCCCAAAATCATTCACCTTGTCAATTTCACGATGTAGTTAATTGTACTTCTAATCAAAAGATGGGTAAAATAAACTTGACCAGTGGTATATAAAATTTTCTCACAAACCATTGGGCCGATTTAAATGAAACTTGGCTAGTATATTCCCTAGGTGTATCTGTAATTGAAATGTTGATGGGCTCTTAAATGTGGGTGTGGCAGGGCATGGCCAATTTTCACTTTGAAATCTCAAAAACAAATCTTTTTCTCCCAATCAACTGGACTTATTTCATCTAATCTTAGTATAAATTTTGCTTTATTTAAATTGTTCCTGAAAATGTGTTAAGAATGGTCTACTGTTTGCAATCCCCTTTATGTTGGTTACATTAGATGGGTAAATGGTATTCAGGTTAATGGTGATTGAATTTATTGGTGTTATTTTGGCCAGATCAGTTATTCTCTTTTTTTTTCAAAATAGTGCTAAAGAGACTTCAAAGTGCTGTTTTTAGTCGAAAAAAGATTTATTTAATGAAAGTCTGGCGATTAAAAAGCCAGTGGAGCGATACAGGCCCTCTCCCTCTTGGGCCTCTTGTGTATTTCACTTAATTGGTCTCTCAGCTTATTTGTAAAATGGTCCCATACTAGGTCTGCATATCCAATGGTAGGGCGAATAAAAGTAAAATAAAAAGTCTGAATAGATTTTCTAGTATCTAAACAATTTTTTAAGTTGCGCATAATGTAATTTATTTATCGCACATGTTTTTTTTTTACTCTAGTTCACTTGGTTACAAACACTCCTTCGTTCAGGATGACATTTCGTGCAAACCATTTGCAAATTATATCTCGCTTTGCACACAAATGCTTCAATAATCATTTTTACCACCAATACTGACCTCTCGAATATTTCCAGACTACACTGTGTTGTTTTGCTAGGTTTGAAACTAATTACTGCTTTTAACTCATTTAAAATGCGATTGAAATATGCGATAAGGTCGGATGCATTCTATTTCGATACAATAGTCATCAATTTTACGAGGGTTGTTCGGTATGTATTGTGTATTGTATAGCGAGGTTTTATTTACCTAAACCTGACCCCTGCTATTTAGATTGATATAAATCTGATTATTCCTACTCGGCTTTGCACGTTCATAGGAGTGAAAAACAAATGGTATTGAATGTTATATATATTTTGTTATTAGTCCGAAGTTAGTCCGTGCGTCCGTGTGCCCGGTCGTAAACTTTTTTCTGTAAAAATCTTCTCCTCAGAAACTGCTGGATGAATTTCAATCGAACCTTCCAGGAATGATCCTTGGGTGACATTCTATCAAAGTTGTTCAAAGATTTTTGATCCAATGAAAATCAAGCTTTAATGGGCGTGGCTAATTTCCATATGTGGTAATATGTGACTTTTCTAATAATCTTACCAATAAATATCAACCAAATTTCACTGGAATGATCCTTGAGTGACCCTTTATCAGTCAACAAAAAATGTTTGTGATCAGATAAAAAATATGTATTTTATTGGTCATTTCTCTATATGTTATAAAGTGGAAACTTTGAAAATCCTTTTCTCCTAATCTAACAAACGGATATCAACCAAAGTTCACTTAAATGATTCGTTAGTAATCCTTTACAAATCTTAAAAAAATTATTTCGACCAGATGAAAAATATGTATTTTAAGTGTAGGGGTCATTTATCTATATATTATATAGTTAAAACTTTGAAAATCATTTTCTCAGAATCTAAGTGGTGGATATCAACCAAATTCTA
The DNA here is from genome assembly GCA_948146395.1 of Fragum whitleyi. Taxonomy (NCBI): domain Eukaryota; kingdom Metazoa; phylum Mollusca; class Bivalvia; order Cardiida; family Cardiidae; genus Fragum; species Fragum whitleyi. Next base: position 53,552,042 of record OX411552.1, on the reverse strand, counting down.
CCTGGTGGAATATCCCATATAGGGTAAAACAAATGGATTTCAATAAAATATTATGGGATTTTTATTTCTTTGAAGTTGTATCAGGCTGCAAAAAATATTGAATTAGATGAACAGCATGCTTTTTATTGCGAGAAGACATTTCAACATATAAAGTTAATATTTGATCACCCTTTTGGTATCACCTAAATGATGATTTTTTTTTCTATAAATTTTATAGCTTTAATGATTGTAGATTAGAAGGAACAAAACCTTTGTTGAAATCCAAATGTGTAGAAACATTAGGTGAAAAGGGTAGCCCGAGAATACCCCCTGAGAATAGGTCAGTTTAGTTGAACGAATGGTGACTGCAAAAAGAGGACAAGTGGTGTATAAAATGTTCTGACCTACTGAGGTTCAGAGTAGGGTAAAAGGAGCTGAATTGACTGCGCTCTGTGGCATTGCCCAGAATGTAATAAATATATCGGATTGAATATTTGACTTCTTATTATCATTAAAATTAAAATCTTGTTTTTGATGATAAACAATTATTGTGAAGTATCATCCTTTTAGTGGTGTTTAATGAAAAGTGGAAAGATCTACAATAAAAAAAAATGCGGATATAGTACCAGAATATTGTGTAAGTGTTGATTTCTCTATTTTTGGATTTCAACCAAATTTCACTGGAATGATCCTTGGGTGACCCATTATCAGACTGAAAAGAATATTGTGATTAGATGAAAAATATTTGTTTTACAGGCTAAGGTCAACTTTCGATTTGTTATTCATTGATCCTGATATTTTCTCTGCAGAAATATTTCTGCATATATGACACTTAAAAATACTTATTCACTTGAAATAAACATTTATTCATTCAAGTAAATTCTTGCTGAATCATATCAATAGTTGTGGGCCGGTGGAGCAAATCAGCTGCCCAAGAAGCTCTAGTTGAATGATTTTAGAGCCCTGTTAACGATTGAATTGTTTTGAATACTTTGAACAGAGTGCTGAGCGAGATATTTAGATTTGATCCGTATTCCAGGAAAATCTGTCTAAATGACAACAGAAATGACAAAAGCTTAAAATCCAATTCCAAATTTATCGCCCCCCCCCCCCCCCCCCCAAAAAAAAAAAAAAAAAAAAAAAAAAACGCTTCGACCAGTTTTCTTTTTTCGTTTTTTTTTCATTTAACCGAAATTTGAAATTTTAAAGCGTTGAGTAAAGTAATTGAGTGGGAAACATTGTGAAAAAAGGAAAAAAATCGCTTGTTTCAAGCAATTTCTCCCTTTTCACAGTGTTTTCTTAAATCGTTTGCAGTCTATTTTTAATTCTCATGCACATTGAAAATTCTAAATTGTGTGTTTTGTAGTATATATATGAGTTAGATAACTATTCTAAAGTGCCTTTATTTGGGCAGGTTTTTTCCTGGAGAAGGGATCATTTGCTTGTCACTTGTACCAGTGTCATATTTAAAAAAGGAAATTTATTGTAACCAATGTTTTAAACCTTATAAAGCTGAATTTGAATTTTGTTTTACGCAAATTGCCATTTTTTTTGTTGGATATTTAAACCAGTCCTGCGTTCAGGATGACAAAATGGTACAAACTGTTCGCAATTTATACCCCGTTTTGCAGAAGCACTTGCGTGTAAAGCAGGGTAAATTGACCAACAGTTTTCACCCTTTTGTCATCACGAATGCCGAGCTGTTTAACTTTAGTTCTTCTAACAATAAACAAGTAGAAAGTAGACTACATAGGCTTAGATCATAATGCATGTCTGTGCAGACTGATCTTAATATACATTGTCTTCATATTCAATAAAACTTGTATTAAGCGACCACGACCAAAAAGCAGTCGTTAAAAAATGGTCGCTTAGTGCACGTTTTGTTTACAAATAAGAAACATGACTTTGGTCGAACATGTAAATAATTGCGAAAAACTGAAGAATCCTACTCAGTAGAATGAGACGATTCTGGTGAGTTTTAGCAACAAAGGATTCATTTACTATAATTTTCATATCAGTGATATCTATTTTTTTCAGACATTTCGATTCAAAGACGGGGATTTTTTAAAACGGTAGTATTATAAAAATGGTCGCTTAATAGACGTGGCCGTTCGAGCACGATTGACAGAATTAATGTGTCGAGAAGAGCAGGAATGCACGTTGTGTTTGTCAAGGCTTCTCGTAATGACAAGGTATGCCCGCGAAGATAAAGGGCACTATTTAGGAAGGTTTATGAAGAAATCGATGATTTGAAGGCCGACATATTGAAGGTAATTTTATCCTCTATTTATTCCTCTTTTGAAACAACAAGTTTAGTAAATACAAAAAGAAAAAAAAAAAAAGAAATTTTGGATAATATTGAAAGATTAAAAGCGGAAAATCGTGGAAAGGTGTTTTGATTCTTCGAACATGGTAAGAAATTTTTTTAGCAAATCTAGCTTGCGTCTTTAACTTAGTATGCTTTTTTTCCTAAATCAAGACTGACTTGGGGGATTTATATTGCTGAGCCGGACTTAATGACAAGCTTGAATACGGAAATTTTCCAAAACACCTTTGTGTTATCAGCATCATTGAATTTAAGCTCTACTGACGAAGATTTGAAGAGCTAAAGGCTTTAGCGTTGGCGTGGTTCCCTTCCCGCGTCTATCTATCCGCCCGCCTTTCTATTCGCCCGTTTTCTTTTCTTTATTAACGACCCAGAGTCCCCAGATCTCACCGGATTTTCTTTATACTTGCTCAGAAAAAATGTACTAATATATGGATCGTTCGTTTAGAAAATGGACCGATCTGTTTAGTATCATGGGAAAGGGGCATAATGAAAATTTTATTTAAAAAATCCTCGTAATCATTCTAGAATCCACACTTTTCATCGGAATTTCCTAAAATGTCAAAATTTGTCAAATGTCACAAGAAAAAGAGGCCAAATGTAAATGTAATCTAAAACCCCTTTTTTCATTAGAGTCCAAAGTTTTCATCGTATTTTCTTCACTTGCTCAGAATGATTGCACAAGCATAGGAATCTTTCTTTTCTAAATTTGTCCTTTCCGCCAAGTATAAGGGGCGAAATGAAAATGTTCAATAAAAATATCCTCTAGAGTCCATAGTTTTCATCGGATTCTCTTCTTAAAACGTTCTCAGAATGCTAATAATATAATGATCGGTGTTCCTTTTAAAATTCACAAAACTAGACCATTTACTTTAACAAACGTAATAATTTGATACAAACATTACATTTTGTACGCATATCTTCAAAACACGTGCAAGAAAGGGATGAACAAAGGTCATGCTGACGTAAGTAAAAAAAAACAATATGACCGAATTTTTTGTGAAAATCGAAAAAAAAAAAAAAAAAAAAACACTCTTGGTTTAAAAATTACCTTGCTACATACAACATAATTTATGTAATTACGTCACCACAACCGTTATGACATCATTTTTACACTTACAATAGAGTGTTACTTTATGCTCTAAGAGAAATCGCATAGTTTTTTCACTTTTGTTATAACACATATAAAAAGTATCAATAACGGTATTATATCACTCCCACGACGTATATCATATTATAATCATAATTTTAAACTATTTTCAGACAAGGGCTAGCGGATTGCGATCAATCTCAGAGAGTTCAGAGGAGATAATCCAAAGCGAGTATGACGTATGTAAAAATCACGGCAACACAACAGTGTCAATTTCATTCTGCACAGCATGTGACGAGCACTTGTGTAAAAAATGTGTACTAATACATCAAGGATCAAAGGCGCTAGGTGGCCATAAAATGTTTACTAGTAATAACCATTCAGCCACTAATATATGCACAAAACAACTTACAGAGACCGAAAATTGTGAACATCACAAAACGATGCCACTGAAAATATATTGCATAAACCATGATGATGTAATTTGTGGGACATGTAGACTCACTGATCATGGAAAATGTAATACAACTACCGTCACACTACAAACGAAAAATATCAAGGTCAGCCAAATATTTGATGAAACCATGTCTGAGGTCGTTGGCCTAGGTAAAAAGTTTGAAGCCCAGAAAGAGTCAAGGATACGGGACAAAGTTAAGCTTAAATCAAATATAATTCTTTGTTTGAATGATGTTCAAAAAAGTGGGAAACGGGTGGAGGAAAAACTGCATGAACTCGAAGTAAAACTGAGAAAAATAGTTTCTGACATTGAAGAAAGTGTAAATGGAGAGATAGAAAACCACATCATCATTGCTGATGACGCGTTGGACCAAATTAATGCTCGAATTAAGTTTTTAGACGAGTGTCAAAAATCTCAAAATGAAATCGCAATGTTCGTCTGCATGAAGAAAGCAAAGTTTTGAAGAAAAAAATATGACGTAGCACTGACCACCCTAGAACAGAGAGTTTATCCTATCGAGATCAGATTCAAAGAAAATGACGTTATCACCGACATGATCGTTCGGAACATCTCTCGGCCATTTCCGTAAACTACAACATACATCGGATGTATGTGAGGCGGATGGGTATGTAACAAAATCGTGCATTTTGTTAGGCGGAAACAGTGTAAGAAAAACTAGCGAGTCGGCGCTATCTTTAGATTGATATTTTTTACAGTAAATAACGGCTGAAAATCTTAATTTTTGAGAATGACATTCTCAAAAATTAAGATTTTTAGCCGTTATTTAAGAATCTAAAGTTATTTATATAAGGATACGATGGTTTCACGTCAGTGACTTCAAACGAGTAGCGTTGGCGACGTCGAATGTTTTCACTCAAAGTTTCGAGGGCTAACGCCATTTTAACTGACGTCATCAAGTTTTTCCAAGGTTTTCCCGTAATTTTTAAAAATAGTCCGTCTATGTACATCCGAGGTTGATCGTGAGATTGGCCGAGTGGTGTTCCGAATGCGACATAATGTTTCAAATTCAATCTATTGGCACAATAGAAACAGGGAATAGCACGCCGTATAAGATTGAACCTCAACCTTTTCTAACATCAAAACTAAAGAAGGACCCATCACACGAGGTAATTTCCGAATATCCCGAAACGTTGAAAGCAAATTCATTTCCATCAAACATCAGTAGAAATAACTTATCTTTATTAAAAATGAGTGTTGGTGAATGTCAAGAGATAGATGTAGGGTGTCGTTATGTTTGGGACTGTACATTTTTGGGGGATAGTCATCATGTACTTGCTTTTGGTTATTACGGAATAAGGCTGCTTGATGAAAATTTTTAAGTCCTGAACAACGTATTTGTAGAGTCAAAAAGTGTAGCAGCTATCAACGAGAGTGAAGTCATTGTAACAAATTTCAAGAAGCGGTTACAGATTGTGAGCATCTTTTCAAACACGACCAGTACGAAAACACTTAAGATGGACAGAAATTGTTACGGGATAGACGTGTTTAACGATGAGATCTATGTGACCTGTCATGATCACCCAGTTGGTAACGGTGAAGTACGTGTACTAAACATGGACGAGGTATTACAAAGACACTTGGTTACTAGTGATGAACAAGATATGTTTAGTGGACCGAACTGCATAAAAGTCAGTAGAAATGGATCTAATCTAATTGTATCAGATTGGGGCACTGATAAAATCACGTGTCTGAATCAACATGGCGATGTTCTTTTCCAGTATACAGACGGAGAGTTGAAGGGTCCCACAGGAATGTTTGTTAATGATGAAGGTACCGTGTTGGTCTGTGGTGAATATTCACAGAATGTACATTTAATAGACAATGACGGTATAAAACAGAAGGTCTTGCTGTCTGAGAATGCTGATTTAAATCGTCCTCGATGCATATCATTCAGACCCAGAGATAAATGCCTTGTGGTAGGACAGGCTGGTTTTCTTGGGCGGAATAAGACGATTCTTGTGTGTTTGCTTGCATAAATGGGGATTGTGTGTTTATAAACGCATATTTTAACATTATTGCAGCCAAAGCGTGACGACTCAAGTATCTGTCGACGGATTCTTGATATTTCAGAACGTATAGGATCATAATTATTGTGTTTTATTATGAAAAGACTCACATAATGTTAGCAATTATCAAGATATGCACGTACTTAATATTTGTTCTAAAAACGCCCGTTCTTTTCCCCAAAGTTCTGAAAAATAAAGTCATGTATGATCTAATTAATCTATACTCAGTTCCATAAAAAAGTGTGCACTTTCAATGTAAGCTATTCTCTAGATTTTTACAAAGTTGGAGGAAAATTATGGAGTAAATTTGATACCATACTTTAGACAAGACCTTTTGAAATTAAAAGAAAAAAATCAGTTTTGGATAAAGTATCGCATGCTGCATACATGATGGCTGTTGAGATTTGACCTCCTTACAACTTTTTCTTTGGTAAGAGCTATGTGTTGATGTTGCATTATAGAGTTTAAGAAGCCACTCCAAGCAATTTCCAAACAAAAGTTTTAATTTTTATGCTGACGTTACGTGTACGTCAACGTTAGACATTGCTACGTTGTTAGGCCAGTAACTTGTTGTTGAATGGTGCTATGACGTTCTATGACATCTCTATTTGATTTTTAAAGGCCTCACAAAATGATGACATCAAAATATATTGGAATATGAATGCTCATTCAATTTTAATGACGTTCTAAATCTGACAAGGTTCAATTTTGTTCAACGACGCTTATTGGTAGTCAAACCACGCTGAAGCTTCATGCACTATTGTATTGAAAATGTGATTTTATGCTTCGCAAACCCGCCAACATTCAGCTGAATACATTTTCAGACCAATTATTCGTCTAACACGTTATGCACATGCAAATAATGCAAAATCAAATGCCTCAATTTAGCTGAACATTTTTGCTCATCCCGCGATTTTTGTTTTTAAATGTCGTTTGCACATACTCTTTGGGATGACCATACGACGTTTCATGACGATAGATTGTGTAATTTCAGAGATATTCAAAATTTAAAAGTGCACACTTTCTTTTGGAACTGAGTATACTTTGATGATCGCTATTATGGAAAGAGTATTTTCTTAGGAAAAAATCCAAACAAAGCATAATAAATAAACAAACACACACACACAAACATACAAACAGGAGTGTGTTCTTTTAAAAATAGGATATCCTAAACCGGTGTCGCTCCACTGGCTTTATAAATTCTATCAATTAAAAAAAACCCTAAGAGATTGAACTTTTCCTTACATATTGTTGACAGCAAAATTTAATTGAAATTGTCTCATATTTTTCCATTATGCTCCTAAAAAAATTATTTGAAAATTGTAGAAATGAAGAAACAGCAAACACTTCTTTAATTGAAACTATGTTTTCTACTAAAAATAAGATGCTTTCATGTTCATGCAATTAAGTTCCTGAAATAAAATATTAAATCCAGGTAAACCTTGCATGGCTTCAGGTAGACATCTCAGGCCCTCATAATCCATATGATCTATCGATTTCAGAGGACTATTCGTTCCGAATTTAGGCGCTTGCGTTGTGAAAAGCAAAATCAAGAAAATGTGAAAAAATAGGCATGTTATGATTAAAAAACGAAACGAAGTGTTTACTGTTTTTTTTTAATGATAACATACCCGAAATCTTTGAACGACATCTTCTCCTTAACCAATGAGCTGATTTCAATGAAACTTTACCAGATTGGTCCTTGGGTAACCCTTCTCAAAAACTGTTCGTAAAAATTTGATAGGCCCATAAATATGGGCGGTGCTTATTTTGAGCCCTAAATCTTTGAACGACATCTCCGCCTGAACCACTGGGCCGATTTCAATGAAACTTTACCAGAACGTTTCTTGGGTGACCCTTTTGTAAAATTGTTCGTAATCTTTTGATTTGCCCATAAGTCAGGGCGGGGCTAATTTTGAGCCCGAAATCTTTGAATGTCATCTACTCGTGAACCATTGGGCTAATTTCAATGAAACTTTACTCAATGTTCCTTGGGTGACCCTTTTCTAAAATTTTCCCGAAATTTTGATTGGCCCATAAAAAAGGGCGTGGCAGGGCGGGGTTAATTTTGAGCCCTAAATCTTTGAATGGTACCTCCTCCTTAACCACTGGGCCGATTTCAGTGAAACTTTACCAGAGTGTTCCTTGGGTAACCCTTTTCAGAAAACTGTTTGCGAAATTTTGATTGGCCCATAAATATGGGTGTGGCAGGGTGGGGCTTATTTTGATCCCTAAATCTTTGAATGACATCTTCTCCTGAACCACTCAGACAATTTTTATGTAACTTAGCCAGAGTGTTTCTTGGGTGACTTTTTTCATAAATTGTTTGCAAAATTTTGATTGGCCCATAAATATGGGTGTGACTGGGTGTGGCTTATTTCGAGCCTGAAATCTTTTAACGTCATCTCTTCCTGAACAACTAGGCGGATATCAATGAAACTTTACAAGAATGTTATTTTGGAGACTCTTTTCAAAAATTGTTTGTGAAATATTAATTGGCCTATGAATATGGGCGTGGCAGGATGGGATTTTGTTGTTCCTTTGATGACCCTCTTCAAAATTAGTTTGCAAAATTTTGATTGGCCCATAAATATTGGCATGGTGGGGGGGGGGGGGCTTATTTTGAGTGGCCTCAGTTAAAAATGGGTGGACAGGGTCTATTTTCACTTTAAATTCCTGGAATAACATCTCCTCATCAGCAATTGTGAATGAAACTTTGCCAGAAAGTTACTTGGATCGGTTCCACTGGACCAATAAAATTCAAGTGAGCGGTTTAGGGCCATTCTGGCCCTCTTGTTTATTTTATACTTTCGTTATTTTTTAACTAATTTCATTTCGCGCAGCTCCGTCAATGAATAAATTAATAATGCGGCAGGAGTTATATGCAGACGGTTCAACCCAAGGGCAAATTATCTTCTCCCCTCTTAGACTTGTTTCACGGACACATCAATGCAAATTAAGTATTATATCAATTGCAACACTGTCACTATCCCGGGAATAGTTTGATTACCTTACCTAGGTGTACTTAGGTGTAAAATAGTTTTATTCATGAAAAAATTTCATTTTCGCGTTGATTTGTACAAGAAGAGTGTCTAGAGGAGAAATTGTATTCAAAAGATAAAATCCTAGGGAGGAACCATCAACGCGAAAATGAAACTTTATCCATTATAACACGATCACAAATCTGATTTTATACCCTTTTCTGAGTAAAATACAGTAAAATTACATTTTTATGGATGTAAGATTTATAAACAAGTAATGATATTGATGTTTGGATAATTTCACAGAATACGAAGCGCTTATATGAAGTCAAAAGTATTAATGTTCCTGCTAAAAATGACGTATGGCGTCATGAATAGGCGGAACTATCTGTGCAACAGTTAATCATATGGCATATGAATTTTACTGCGAATAAAGTTCTATAATTTTTTTCTAATTTCATATATGCATTGTACGCCATCATGTTACAATACCCTTTTTAGGGTGTAAAATTAATCAACATGTAACAAAATACATGATGGGATAATTTCATGGAATGCGCCATTTCTCACGTAAATTATGTGACGTCAAAAGCATCTGCGTCCCCGCTAAAGATGATGCCGAGTGGAATAAAATCATCAAACACTAGATTTAAACTTTAAAATGAGAAAACTTTTATTGTTTCACTGAGTATTTTTTATGCAAAATTCTAAGTTTGGTTTGAACCTATTTATTTTACATCGATTTGGAAACAATTTCTTACAAATTAGATAACTTCGATTCTGCCTCTTGAACATTCTGGGTTAAAAGGCCTAAAAAAATCAGCTCAATAGAATTGTTCAATTATTTTGGATGCAATATCGCAATGGTTCTTCACTGTGTTTTTTTCTGTTCTGTTCTTTTCCAAATCATTTATTATAACTATTATCTGGGAGATTTACTTGAATAGTTTCATTACTTGTTTCAACTACAATCAAATCTGTGTACAGTAGTCACCCAAGGGAATGGGTGAAATTGGATGTTGTACACAGATTGGTAGTTGTTCACAGTTGTCAGCTTTTTATTAAGATTTCAGATGAACTTGAATTATAGCTTCCATTTTACACGCGAAAAGGGATCATCTCGGTAGTGCGGGAGGTGTCGACCGTAGTCAGACTGCGCGGACTGCGAAGATAGATTAGGGTCGAAACTTTTCTCATTTTACTAATTTTCTTAAAGATACCTAAAAATTCAAGGGGTAGTTTAGCTGGCCTTTGTTCACAGATTGGCTGCTGTTCAGGTGTGGCTGTCAATATTACGATCATTACATCTATTCCTATATCATGGAAGCCATAAATCTTTCCGCCATACTTGGGAAGTCTTTACGAGACCCTTGTCGCCCAAACTCATCGCCCACCATACTCTTCATCGTATCCATCATGGCGGACTCTTGTGTGCGCCCGTCACTCCCGGGACTGCGAAAGGTCTTACCACGATACCTTGGAACCATTTTTTCTCGCATAGTATAGATTTCGGCCATCATCTCGTTGTTAACAGTCGCCATTGACGTTGGATTTAAAAGCATGTCAGGGGGAATAGTAATTCTTGACGTGGCAACACATATACCACGTGACCTATCACAGCGTATTGGCGGACGACGCCCGGGTGTACGACGACCGCATCGTGGACAAGAGGGGCTCAAATTGTAACTGTAGAAATTCTCGGTCCAATAATCAGCCAGGCCGTCTCCGTTAATGAGAGGTGAGAATGCTACCATGGGGGCATCGAAAGCATGGCTGCCGGTAGCCGAGGCCGGATAGTCAGTTGCCGGATTGACACCACACCTTCTCCTCTGGCGTCTTCTGAATAGTTCCCATATATAATCAACAAAAGCGTGATGTAGATAGAAGGCCGGGTCGTATGCAGTGGTTCGAACTGCATTCATATCTCCCCCAATCCAGCTATGGGGACCGCCATGAAATACCTCAAAGTCAAACATTGGACGGGCTGTAGGAATGGAAATCTCCTTAAAATTTAAGAAAGGTATCATTAATTCTACAAATATAGTTCTGAGCGTTTATATGACAGTAATTTAAGATATATTTAATAACTCATGATGTAACATTAGAATTTTAGTCGCGATCACCCAGAAAAAATCGGTTCGTTTTGTCTTCGACTTGGTCAGTATATCATTTATTCAAGTTGGTGGTCGTTTTATACGGCCTCGGGGTGAATGCTGTTTCAACTTTATTTTTTAATATCTGATTTCCGAAATTCAACAGTGGGATGTCATGGGTTCGATCCTCGTTGGCGGCACATATCCTTAACTATATTTGTCTTCAACCGTTTATAATTATAATACTTAGTGTTTTGTATGAAAACAAAATATCTAACGAGGTTGGGAGAATCGATCATTGTCGAGGCTCTGCCGAGCCAATTATCAATTCTCACAACCGAGTTAGATATTTTTTCATACAATACACTTAGTACGTATTATATTTATCTTATAACCTCTTTTTGTCTTGTTTTTGTCGATGTTTCTAACTGAAATGCAAGTTTCTAGAAATAACTGCATGTTATAATTGTTCTAAAAATAACCATGTGATATCATAAAAAATATCATACGGGATGTAATCACACGGATATTTGTATAGTTATGAGATAAAATTATAAACCTAAGTGAGATAGCAACTGGATGCTAGGAAAGGATGTAATAGAAGTATTGGTTGGAGCAATACCTAGAATCCATTTTATTTTTTCAAGCCGCCCCCATATGACAAAAGTGGCATTAAACTACAAACATATCATATCATATTTAGCTCGGCTGTTTTCGGAGAAATCCGAGGTACGAGTATTGACATCAAGTTGGCGTCATTCACATCAATTTGCAAAAGTGTTAACGATGTTGTTCGCGTGAGTGCGAAAAACTTTGACCTTGGTCATATATATACTTTTATGTTAGTGTTGAAGATATCATCATGAAACCTAACATGTGTGTTCCGGATAACAAGAGCTATCTACACTGGCAATGTCTTCTTTTTCTTAGAATAATCGGTGTAGTTGATTGTTTTTATGATACCTCCTTACATTACATATATAACTCCAGAAAGGTTTGAATAGAATGACTAACACCGGCGTCAGGAAAGATCTTCAGTGGTAAGCGCACTAGTCTTGGAAACCTAAAGTTTAAATTCATCTGTTCCGCGCGGTTCGCGTTGGGTTATTTTCAGTTATGCTTATTTACAAATCCTAAGTCTTCATAGTTTTTGCTACTATGCCTTGTTCTGTACTTTTTAACATTAATAAGCGTATTGTCGCCAAACTGAAAAAGTAATATTATTGAATAATTAGATACAAATGAAATTATTTTATTGAGGTCTTCATATAGAGTTAATGTTATTTGTTGTTGTTGTTTTTTCTTTCAGTTGCATACGCAAATGAATGGAAAAAAGTGAATTGCTTTGAAACTAACCTCTAAAAGACAACGAGACAAAACGTTCCGTAGGTCACGTCTACTGAATAGCCGACTTATTCTCCCAATATCTCTCTCCAAGTTACCTTGATCCGTCACCCATCCAGCAAACGGACCTGTAACCACCGGTCCAACACCATTACCAAGATATTCGGGCGTCCAAAGAACGGAGTTGACAGGGTTATCCATGGCATCATCTATAGACGTGTCTAGATACGGAAGAGAGACGGTTGGGTCGACTTTACGGAGTAATTCTTCAAACCTGAAACGGGTTGTAGCAACCTTTATGGATAATTCGTAATAACCGTCGACACCCAAATTGAATTAAATGTTTAAAGTCTGACTTCGATTGCCATTTTCAAAACATGCCAGGAGACAAGCATGTGAGGATAGTTGCAAATATTCCAAGATTGGGGTCAACTTTCGCAATTTCGGCCAAAGGGCAACCCCTAAGCAAATTTCGACGAATCGTCAAAATCATTTAAATTGAAAACATCTTTGACCAGAGAGTAAATTGTATAAGGTATGAGCGGTTTAGACTTAAGTTATAAAAATTTCAACAATAACATTATCGTTGTTGTTCAATTGTAGCTAGAGACCACACGACGGGCCGAGTTGGGCTAGCTGTAACGCATTCGGCTGTCAATCTTGGGGTAGAGAGTTCGATCCCCGCATCGGCCAAATTTTATCTGTCTTTTGTCAAATGTCAATTTGACACGAGTCACACGAGACTCCCACAAATGGGCATCTTAAAAGTAGTACGGTTCAGTGGGATAAGCAGCTTGTGGCTCGGATGAAATGTTGTGGTTGAAATGACTTGAGAACCTACAAGAAACGGGTCGGTGCACAGAATTGCAATAGTGTTGAAAGAAGTTTAAAACCCCATACAAATAAACAAACCAAACGAAATGTCGGAGCAGGTCGTCTGATAGTTACAATACATAGTCTTATAGTATTTTCCTGGAATCGATGATTCTAATTAAAAATTCCTAACAATGAATAAATGTCAGAGGGACTTATATAGAAGTCGAAATCAACATTTCTGGCACATATATTTCGGAATGTTTAAGCGATATTTTGCAAACACAGAACGAGTTAATGCCCCTCCCTCTCAAAAAAAGATTGATTTCAACCTCCGAAAGTGGGATGGGTAAATATTAGAGCTAGGGTCTCTATTAGAATTTTTACGGTATATACGTACAGCAGGAGTAATATTCTATGCCAGGCTAAGAAAGAAGCACCGCCGTGTTGTGATGGAAATCCTGCGGCGTGAATTCGAGCAAATGCTGCTATAACACCGTCCTGAAACCGATTCACATACACATTTATTTGGTCATTTATCAAGAAAAACCTGCATAAATTAAATAAAATTAACAAATATCGTTTAGAGTACTCCAATCTTTTAAAAAATGTAATATTTTTTGTTCATAAAAAACGATTTAATTCTATCCGCGTCTCAAAAAGCTGTCTTAATGTTAACTTCCTTCTTAACACAACTCTTAATTCACAAATACATTTGTATGAAACTTTCACAGAATGTTCCTTAACAAGTGGACATTCGATATTCTTGGTTGTTTGGTGTAATGATGATTTTATTAATAACACAGCCACTAAATCATGTATGCGCGAATTTTCACGAAACTGTTACAGAATGCTTTAGCATCATCCGACCATGGGTATATCTCGCGTTTTTGTGACGGCTGTTTAGTGATGTTTTATACATCATGGAAAATGGGCATGAATTTAGTTTACTGTAACGCAACTCGTCCTTCTTTAGTCTTTAAATTCATTTTTATAAAACTTTCTGAGAATGTTCCTAATCATGTGACAATTATGCAGCGCCACAGAAAAAAAAGTGTCTGAATGTATAAACTTTCTTGTTAACAAAAGTCATCTTTCATTTTACATAAAAATTCTTAAAAAATAACCTTATTTCTTTCAATGCTTTTCAGTGTTTTATCGAGGAATAACAGTACATTATCATTTTGTTAATCTCACTGCCTTACCATTGAAATTATCAACAACGTATACCCCTTATCGTTCAATTTATCCTATCTGACGTCATCGAAGCAGAGCCAAAGTGACGTCACCATGACCGTTGCTAAGCAATCACGTTTTCACTCACAAAATGACGCGCTTTAAGAAAATTAGTCCTTACATATCTTTGTTTTTTTTCTATGCATCTATGCATTTAGAATAATCGGGGTTTTTTCAAGTAAGATCCATTGATATTTGATTTCGTGGACAACTTTGGCCGTTCGTGAAAATATAGCTTTTGTTGTTCACTCAACAAACAGTACGGTTCAGTTCCACTGTCAAGTTCAGATAGTCCACCCCCGATGAAAAATGTTGATATCGGCATGACTCTTGTTCGCCGTGTAGGAGCGGAAGTGTACAGTTTTCTAATTGGAAATGTCACTTGTGGTTTTGAACATTGGAAATTGGATCCCTTGAAGAGATAGACTGCAGTAGCTAGGTAGGTTGATATCTGGTTTTGTTTTTTTTTTCAAATTGTATCTTGTCAAATGAGAAATTTAAATTTTGATTTGCATCTTTTTTTGCATGCAAATCTAACTTGAAGCCTTAGTAAGCGATATGCATGCATTATGTAATTATCCCTCTAGACGTCTCTTATCAGTTCGATGTGCAAAATATTGGCGGTAGTTTTACCAAAAAATGCCATATTTTATGTATGATGGTACCAACAAGACGGTAATTTCATCCATATCCTTTGTCAACTTGTGAAAAAATGTAGGAAATCAGCTTAACATGAATGGAATTTTGATCCTTTCGTTGGATTTTTTTCACAGTAACTTGACAAACAAGTTTTTGGTTTCGTACAGTCTCCCGTAAGGACTCTGTACAGTAACTTGACTTTGTTTCATTTTTTCTCGTTTATTCAGCATTTATAAACTATCCTGTTTTAGTAAATAAAATAGCATATTAAATTACATTTTTCCCCAGATAGTTTCAGCGTTCGATAACGACCATGGTACAGACCTCAGATGGATCGCAATAGCCCATATAATAGTAATGGGTCAAGTATATTTATCTGAAACTGCCGTCTGCTTCCTCCTATACTCTCACTCTTTGTATTAGACATCTCGGTATTTTTCATCTATGCACGTCGAAAATTAAAATCAAAACTTTAATATTAAGAATTCGATGACGTTGAAGGCTGGTTATTCTCTTGGAATATGCCCAGAAAGAAAACGAATAGTTCGGACAGTCTAAATAAACTTTTACCATGAAAATCAACCTATCAATTTAGAAAAAAAGTAAATACTTTACCCATAAGGTGTATTGAGAAGATATTTATAGCACCGCCATTAAAAAACTTGACCCCTTTATGGCATGATGCTGTACTAATATCGGCGGGTTAAAAATGGAATGGTTTCTAATTGACATCATGATGCCAACTAAACGTTCTTTAAAGGCATGTTATTATGTTTAAGTCATTACCCGTACTCCAAAGATAATTTTTTCAATATACTAATAATAATCATTATTTCTCGTGAGAGAGGAAACTATTCTTGTACTTTTGCGGATATGCAACATAATCTAATGATCTGTAAGGAGTAAACCTACATTTACTGTGTAATAATGTCCGTTTGACTTCTATATGAACCAACCTTTTCATCAATTACATAAAATTGCGTTTGAATGAAGGATTTCTATGTGGTAAAATATTAATTTCAGCTTATTACCATTCAAAAAAAAAAATTTTTTTAGAAACAAAATGATTTTAAAATAATGATTTTGTCTATCTAGTTAATGATAATATTTTCGCATTTTCTACTTTTAAACACGCGGGATGGTGAAGGCTGTTTAGTTGTAAGAGAATGTAAACAAATAGTAAAAGCACGTGGTTTTATACTAAACATTTGACAGAAGAAATGTCCATTATTCCATATTTGGAAAACTGCTAATTAGCATATCGACGGTCAGGACATCTTAAACTTAAATATCCCGTGATTTTTACCGTTATTACTTGTCTGCTTTTCTAGTTTTCCTCGTGAAAAATCCCAACGACTTCGTAAAATAATCCTTTTTGAGTGGTCTAAATAAGGGAATAAGGGGTTCATCTCAGAATGGATAAAAACTATTATGAATTATCTGGTCAAACAGGTTTTTTTTAACAAATACAGAATGCACTAGGATTTGATATCCTAAGGAAGTTAAAAAATCTACAAAATTAATTTTACAAAAATACTCGATTTCAAACTAAAACGATTTGCCTAAATTCATACACTTTTGACTCGGCCCCTATGCAAATCAGAGCTATTTTTGGATAGACAATTCGCTGTTCCGTTTATTACAGACACGAGTAGGCATGAAAGGCAGAAACTTAACATGTAGACGGACGGACAAAATCATTATCACACCTTAAGAAATTCCGAAAAACAAAATTGTTCATGGTATGAAATGGAAAATATGATACGACAAGAAAAAAATACGCTTCATTAATTCGATTCTGAGATTTTAGGCGAAATGTTGGTCCATACAGAAGTCAAACGGACTGTACTGGGTAGTATAAATACGCCTTAATTTGTAGACAAAGATACCAATTCTTTTAGCTAAACTAACGCTGCGTCCTGAGAAAAATATGCGCGTGTCTTATGAATTTATTGATTCGACCCGGGAAGATCATATAAAGTAACTGTACAAATTAAAAACTGTATATGTCAAGTAACTATATAACTTGTTTTCAAGTGACTGTACAAGACAGCTTGTTCAACTTCTTATTTCAATCGCTTATTTACAAGATCATATAAAGATTTGTTACCGAGTATCAGCATGTTTGACTAAAAATGAGTAAAGAATTTCTTACTACCTATTTCATTTGATAAATCGTGCTATTTTATTAACATTTAATGAATTATCAACATTTTTTGCAAAACTTTGTCTTGTGAATGTTTCCGGCATGAGCCATTTACAACATTTCTTATAAGAGGTCTTTTCAATGATAAAAAAACTTGTAAACTAACCTCATACAGCGTATTCATGGCGCGATGAAATCTGCGTCGTTGACGGTCTGTTAAGGTCCTGTATTCTGATCGAAGTCTAAATCCGCTCGGAGAGGTGAGCTGACGGTCTCCTTGTCTAAACATAAAGGCATCCCTAACCCCGGATACGGCAAATATTTCATTAATGATTCTCTCTACAAAACCTAGATCACGAGCCGTAACGTTGTTATCAGGTAATATATACCAAAGTTGTCTCTGGAAATTAATAGCAAAGTGTTTAAATTGTTGGTAATTATTTTTAATTGTTCAATAAAAAGTTTTTTTATTAAGGTAGTGGACCCGTAAAAGTTCCGTATTAAAACTATGTTTCCTAATGATTTCATCGAGAAACCTCGGTTAACATTTTGAAAGATCATAAGTTTCAAAATGTGGAATTATTATGGGTCCACTACCTTAATTCAATAATTGAATTTACGGCCCAATGCCCAAAAGTGACTTCCTGGGAACTCAGAGAAAAAGATTGGTTTCATTATTTCACACTAAAAGCCATAGTTTAAAAACAGTTACATTGGAAAACAGAGTGGTCATTTAAGATTCAGAAACTCAGGGCGAAAATAGTCGATATAGTCTGTTTGACTTCTATATGGACCAACATTTCGCCGAAAATCTCAGAATCGAATTAATGAAGTGTATTTTTTTTTTTTTTTGTCATATCATATTTTCCAACCTACACCATGAAGAATTTTGTTTTTCAGAATTTTTGAAGGTGTAATGATGATTTTGTCCGTCCGTCTACATGTTAACTTTCTGCCTTTCATACCTACTCGTGTCTGTAATAAACGGAACAGCGAATTGTCTATCCAAATAAAGCTCTGATTTGCATAGGGGCCGAGTCAAAACTGTATGAATTTTGGCAAGTCGTTTTAGTAAAAATTCGACTATTTTTGTAAAATTAATTTTTAGATTTTTTCTTACTTCCTAAGGATAACAAATCTTAGTGTCTTCTGTATTTGTTACAAAAACTGTTTGACCAGATAATTGATAATAGTTTTCTATCCGTTCTGAGATGAACCCCATATTCCCTTATCTAGACCAATCAAAAAGAATTATTTTTGGAAGTCTTTGGGATTTTCACGAGGAAAACTAGATAAGCAGGCGAGTAATAACGGTAAAAAATCACGGGATATTTAAGTTTAAGATGTCCTGACCGTCGATATGCTAATTAGCTTTTCCAAATATGGAATAATGAACATTTATTCTGTCACATGTTAAAAATAAAACCACGTGTTTTTACGATTTGTTAACATTTTTCTTACAACTGTAACCGGACGCATCCGTACGGACGCTTGAACAGACACAAATCTGTTGATCTAGACTGTTCTAGTTTGGACTGTAAACAAACACGCACGGACGGACAATGAGTGGTCACAGTTAGTTCTGTTCTTAAGATAAACACAAGGAATTTAAACGACTGTATTTCAATAATTCATATTTAATTCAAACCCCAAAAATATTTATAACCCTCAACAAAAATTAAATAGGATAGGACGGAGACGAAAGAGAGAGCTGAGGAAAGAGAAAAAGCTGCTCAGTGAATAGTTCAAGGGTAGGCACTACCTGTATAACTTCTCTCACTGAGAAAGTTACACAGTTTCGATCGGCTTATATAGCCTAGCTAGGGTAAGAAGCACGTGCAGTGTGTAGCTTACGCTTTTAAATACTATCACGTAGCTTTAACCTGGCAGTTAAATTAGCGTTACGGAAAATCAATGTTCTGCTTAGAAAAGAAACCGCAATTGCTAAAAGGAGATGAAATATGACCAAACGGACACGTCTGCAAGCGAGGATAAACTCGTAAAAGCGGTTTAAAAGTAGATTTCTGCAATAATAAACATGTGCATATTGCCAGGTCAAAGAAGTGGTAGAATACATTGAAACATATAGATTTAAAACTACAAGTCATGAGAAAATGGGATTTAGTGGCAGCACAGATGTTCTGACGCCGATTAAGAGAGTAATGGAAACAGGGAAAGTGGTTCCCGTTACACAACTAAACAGCCTTCACTGCCCCTCGTGTTTAAGAGCAGAAAATGCGAAATAATATCATTAGCTAGATAGACAAAATCATTATTTTAAAATCATTTTGTTTCCAAAAAATATTTTTTGGATTGGTATTAAGCTGAAATTAATATTTAACCACATTCAAACGCAATTTTTTGTAATCGATGAAAAGGTTGGTCCATATAGAAGTCAAACGGACTATACTTGTTAGCCTTGGCAGTCCGCGCAGTCTGAAAAGAATCGACACTTTACGCGTTATAAAGTTTAATCCTTTTCGCCTGACGGATCACATTTTTTCAGTGGATACTCATCTGAAAACAGTGATATTGCAATACATACAATACAGTTTTGAACATAGAATATGAGCCTGTGCGTAACATTTCCGACGATTTCCACCGTGTGCGAAGGGATAACATTAAATAGCCTTGACAGCCACATAGCGTAATTGAAAAATTGTCTGACAGTCTAAAGACATGTCAAGACCTTATCTATCTACAAAGCACAAAGTGAGACTATAATCTGGCTGTGTAGAGTATGCTCGTTGGAAATTGTTGGAAATGTCACGCACAGGCTCATATTCTATTTCTTATGAAATGATGCCTATATAGCCATAAACAAGAGCACCGCCTGCGGAAAGGAATCTACGCTCGGCTGTCAGATGCTGGATAGTGGGAAAAAATAAGTTGAAAAAGGGGTATAATTTGCACAAAATGCTTCTAGAATGCTAGTGAACATGAATGCCAAATCTCAAGTGAATGCCTTTACTAGAACTAGAGATATCGAAAAATGGCAAAATTTTCGGAAGACGACGACACCAATGCTATGGCAAAACCTTCATGTTACTTTACAAACAGCTGAGCTAAAATTCAAATTATATATTTCCACAATCGAGGGCCCTCGACAATTCTTTGGAAAAGATACCGGGAATGACAAGGGCGTATACCATCCGGAACACCGCTCGGACTTTTCCGTAAACTGGAAAGTACCTCGGACGTAAGTGTAGTAATTTTGGGTCATTTTTTAGGTAATTCGGCTCCTGGTGGTACTTTGGTTAATACGCTCGAAGAATAGTATATACCTTTAATATTTTCCAAATGTCTGTGGAGACCATTTTGGCATGTTACAATTTGAAAGCAAAATGCAGTAAAACACTGCGTTTTGTTTTCAAATTATAATATGCCCATTTTTAACCTTACGTTAATTTTATTTTTCGCTACGTCATCCTCTGTTATGTGTGTGACGTAATATAAACCCACGTGCGATATGACGCGCTTTCATGGCTGCGCCCGTATCATTCCCGAGGTCTATTCCGTAGAATCGCCGAGGGATCCCGAGTGGGGCGCATACCATTCGGTGCATCGCTCGGAATTTTCCGTTATCTGGGAAATACCTCAGAGATGAGTGTAGGATTTTTTTTTATCATCTTTTAGGTAATTCGACTTGTGGTGTTACTTCGTTTATTTAATACGCTTCAAGAAAATTTAGTTGTGTTAATTCTTTCCGATCGTATGTGGAGATCTTTTGGGCACATTATCATTTGATGACAAATCGCAGTAAAATACTTGTAAAACGCCCTCTTTTATTCTATTGTGATTTTGTTTTATGCAACGCAATCCTTAGCGGGATCGTTGACGTGACGTCATATTAACCCACGTGCAAAATGACGCGCTTTCATGGCTGCACCAGTATTATTCCCGAGGTCTAATCCGTAGAATCGCCGAGGGTTCCCGATTGCGTCCGAGGTATCCCTACTTTACGGAAAAGTCCGAGCGATGTTCCGAATATTTCCATTACGACTTATACCTGCATACAGCTGACTTGCGTTGCTTCGGCCGAGATGGGTTTATCCTCAAATGACCTTTGACACTCTTCCATCTTGGGGGACATGGCGACACACATCTCCTGTGCTCCGGTTTTTTGTCCGTCTGTCCGAAATAGGACTACAGATAGGACAAGGAGGACGTGTTTACCCATAGTCATGACCTGTCAAATGAATGAAATCGATTTGGAAATGTTGCCCGTGATAGTTAACAACATTTTGAAATTGACAAAGTGAATGATTTCGGAATGACTTTGTAATTAAATTGAATGTGTGAGTTTTAATTTGAATAAGAGGGAGGTAATTCTATATCAATAATTTTGTTCAGGATGAACATATAAAGCGATATTTTTTTAACTCCCTTTAATAAAATATGTAGGCAAGTTCTATAAATAGTTCCATATTTCTTCAAGAACAATCAACGCGCTTACTTACGATGTTAGTGAAGTGGTTATTTAATTAGCTATTTTCATTTTGAATGCAGCTGTTGATCTTATCTTTTTATTTTTTTATGAATTTTTTGGATTTTTGAATGAGCGTTCGGAATGAATGAATGAAACGCTTTCGATCGATTTAGAATGGTTTTGATCGAAATGAAAGTGAATTTTAGAGTGCTCTGAACTGTACTATTCAGCCGCTGTCATCGTGAAATGTACCTATTTTTCTTTCCATTTTTACATAAAAAAATAGAAATGTCCCATATTTTCGTAATTTCGCTCGCCACACACAAAGTTTTTTATTTATTCAATGTCAGCTAAATCGATCTTCGATCCCCGACGGTGGTCCTCATCCTTTCCGACAATTTGTCTCCCACAAATGGGTTGATTATTTTGAGTTTACAAATGTGGGATAGCAGCAATATGCTAGGAAAGGATGTAATGGTAAATGCGAGAAATACGAGTGCTGGGAATCCATTGCTTCAGCTGTCACGTAATGACTGTAAGATTGCTTTAAAACGGCTTATTGAATTTCCTTCAAACAGACAGACAAACGAACAAACAAAAAAATAAAACAAGTGTCATGTAGGTAAAATTTAACTGTGACTATGTTTTGTGACAACATTTCACACTCTTGGTGCCTTTGGATGTCTAGGATATCTAGGACCGTTTTTCATCCTTAATTTTTAAGATATGAAGAGAGTACTTGCTAAATTCATAGAGGTATGAAATTAAAAACCTACTCACACTATATGAATTCGCAAATATTTTTTCAAAATAATCTACGCCGCGAGAGTGAATGGTTCCAAGTAATGACTTCATTTCTAAACGGCATTGTAACTATGTTACTATTAGAAAAAAGGATAATTTTAAAAGAAAAAATGGCCTTCTATCAAATTTACCGCAAAAAACAACAACAACAACAAAAAACCTGTCCATATTATGAAAAGAATGTCGAATTTATGCTCATAATATCGAATTTATTAAACTCGTCATGTAAAACAGATAAAACTCGATAAAGTCCCGTTTTAATCTGTATGTTGATGAATCGTTCGATGAATTTGGTATTCTATGACCACTTAATTATTATCCTCTTTATAAGAAAGTCTCAGCTTCTCTGTCAGTAATTTTTTTTGTTTGTTTATTTATCGTCTCTACCTTAGCATTTGCCCATATGAGTGACGCGTCTAGAAGACGATTAGTTGATACGGGGGATAGTACAAGCATATTTGCCGAAAACATTGCTTAGATCCGCCATGGTTCCTTAACGAGCTCGGTCACACGGGACCTCGGTTTAACATCTCATCCAAGACAATTAGTTTTGTTAGTGTGCCAGCCAAGGAACCGAACCCACGCGATCGACCTTCATTTGTTTTGAAGTCCGGTGCTCTACCGACTGAGCTAATCGGATAGATCCTGTCATGCCCTATAATACCTGCTATATGAACATCTGAAAGTATTTCCAATTAAACACTTTTAAAAGAATACCGGAGTGTCGACTCCCCAATGCCTGACATTAATTACTGACATTATTCTATTAAAAATAAGATTTAAATATGCGTTAAGGTCTGATGCATTCTATTTTGATACAACGATGATCAATGCTAATTTGGCAGAATGAATTCCAAGGTCGTTTGTTGGCCTACATTAATTAGCAAAGCATCATGTAAGCAAAAACTGCTGATAATCGTGATACCAAACAGTGAGATAGACAGCGAGGTTAAAAAAGGACAAAGAAATAGAGGATATTGAATGAGTGGTCATGGAATACGGATTTTTTTCAACGAGACATCTATAAACAGATAAAAACGAGGCTGGGCCGAGTTTTTATCTGTTTTAGATAACGAATTTAAATAAAGTCTGTTTTTATTGGCACATATTTGATATTCTATTTACAATATGATCCGAATTTTTGCGATTTTTTTTTAATTTCTTAGAATTCAAATATAAATTGGTCGCTTAACTTATAACACCGTTTAAAACTGACGACACAATATATACAAAATGACGTCATTTTCGAAGTTGCAAAATTGCGTTGCTTTTCGCTCTGAACTCATTTGCATAGTTGTTCCACTTGTGTGAAAAACACCCGTGTAATATCAAAAATAGTCAACGGCGTCATTTCACTCCCGCGACGTAGGTCATATCATAAATGAAGTTTATGAAAATATTATGCATTTACAGAAGTAAGATTAGTGAAATTTGACAATAAAAAAAAATAATAAAACACGATGGAGAAACCCAATCTTGACACATGCACCGAGGCATAACATAATTCTAGTTTACTTTTGATTTTTTCTCCAAAATTCGTAAAAAAATTCCCCACGTTTTGTATGCGGTCTATACGTCCATATTTTGAAGTGCTAGTGTTAATTGATGGAACGGTCCGCCCAATTGACCTCTGTCATGACGAACTTCTCAAGTATTTTCAAAACGTACTTCATCTGCAAAATAAATAGTTTAAGACAAGTGCAGAAGAACTTATTCAAGCAGTAGTTACGACGCGTAAGTCGTTGTCCACCACAATGATTGAAACAAAATGGCGGCAGATGTCGAAGTTCAACAGTCCTATCGCTATGTGTGTTTTGATTAGCCAATCGATTTTTTAAAAAGAAAGCCGCGGGAAGTCCGAATTATTGACGTATAAGCGTAAAATGGTAAAAGCATCTGTTAGATACGAAAGACCGGTGGTGACTTCTTTTATTCACACTTCACGCTTCATACTTCAAACACATGATATTGAAATGTGAAGTGTGAAGTGTGAAGATTGAAGTGTGAACTGTGAAGTGTGAAGTATGAAGTGTGAACTTTGAAGTTTGAAGTATGAAGTGTGAACTTTGAAAGGTGACGTTTGAAGTGTGAAATATGAAGTGTGAACTGTGAAGTGTGAAGTATAAGGTGTGAACTTTGAAGTATGAACTATGAAGTGAGAAGTATGAAGTTTGAATGGTGAACTTTGAAGGGTGAACTTTGAAGTGTTAAGTATGAAGTTTGAAGTTTTAAGTGTGAACTGTGAAGTGTGAAATGTGAACTGTAAACTGGGAAGTTTATATATATATGGCAACTTTGAAAAACTTCCACTTCACTGTTCACACTTCACATTTCACTCTTCAAGGTTCACACTTCACAGTTAACACTTCACACTTCAAAATTCACACTTCATACTTCACACTTCACACGTCACAGTTCACAGTTCAAACTTCACACTTCATACTTCAAACTTCAATGTTCACACTCCACACGTCAAACCTCACACTTCACACTTCAAACTTCACACTTCACATTTCACACTTCAAAGTTCACACCTCAAACTTCACACTTCAAAGTTCACACTTCATACTTCACACTTTAAAGTTCACACTTCACACTTCAAAGTTCACACTTCACACTTCAAAGTTCAATATTCACACTTCAAAGATATTATGTTTGAAGTGTGAAGTGTGAAGTTTGAATTTAAGAAATGTCACCTCCAGTTCATGCTCCAGAGTTCACATTTCAAAGAAAATATGTTTGAAGTGTGAAGCATGAAGTGTGAATAAAAAAAGTCACCACCGGTCTTTCGTAGTTAGACGTATGTTTATTCGCCCAGACATTTAAAATGTGCACGATTTGGGGTTCGATTTGAATAAAAAGTTTAATCTCAAATATTTGCATGAAAGACCCTTTTCTCTCGTTTTGACAGGCGTTAAGAAAAGCATTTGCACATCTAGGCAACATTCGTAAATCTAATTTCCTTATATCATGATAATCGTGACAATGTGAAGCTTAATTTGATTTAATTACACCGCATTTTGAATATTAAGCTTATGGCTGTTTTGCTTTTATGTTGCAACTATGATATCGAGGGGTCAGTGCAACACTATTGTAAGTGCCTATAAATATATAGGCACTTACAATAATGTTGCGTTGCCCCATCGATATAATTATAACTTTACGTTGAGTCGCGTTGTACATGTACTCTCGTAGATGCAAACGGAAAAGTGCGGTGTTTTTTTTCACCTATAAGGTAGACGCATAGTTTATTGGACCTTTGCGCAACGTACGCTGACTAGAACGGAAACAAAGTGGATAACAAAGTGATAACTCAATTCCCTGTACGATTTCTTAAATAGCGGACGAAAGTTCCAAGAAACGGAACTAAACCGGATGATATCGGATACCTTTTAGTTTGATCCTTGTAATGTTTCGAGTTCACGTCGTACATGGCGGAGAGTTCATCCGCTCTATATATAATATGCAGCCCAAAACTTTCTGCTCGAATTGTATCGTAATGGACAGACGCTCGATGCAGAGTACACAATAGACGTATAGTGTCTTTTCAACGGATGTAAGGATTTTCATACATTTCATATCCTCAATTTATCCGTAAGCACAGTGGGCCCTTCGAAAGAATATTTTCTTAAACTATTCATGTATTTGTATAATTTAAAGTTTTTCGGGTACTTACCATGACAAAATTATCCAAAAAAAAAAAAAAAAATCAATAGTGTTTTCGAATGTTTCTACGAATAAAATATCGAAATTCGAGAATTCGATATGATGGATTCTCAATCTATAATTAGTTCATTGATTCACGTATCCTTATATCAGCCCGGAGAGTATGTTCTCCTTTCAGAAGACAGCCTAATGCAAGTCGATTATTAGAGGTCTCGAGAATGTCTGACATAAATGCAATAAATGATAGGGTGCAGAATTTAATCAGACACATTCTGTCGAAAACCCTACCTTTACTAGGGAACACGGTTATTTTCGTATTCCAAACCCAAAATGGATGCGTTCTTAAAAATAAAACACACGCATTCTCTTATATGATCTTTAATCTTTATTTTTCTTTTTTTTTCTCAATAGACCTTTCTGCATCAAAAAATATTTTGTATCCCTCTTTCAGCAAAGTATGATTTTCGCTCCAAACGACATGCCTATGTTGGGACATTTCGAACAGGCTGTTTCAAAAAATCCCAACAATATTTAAGTAGAATGTAGACAGTGTAGGCTAAGATCAGACTGCGCGTCAGTAATTATGGCTGGTCTTAATTTACTCTGTCTTCAAAAGATTTGGGTACAACGGGGTTTTGCCAAAAACAGCAGAACAACTTACATTCCTGTGTTGCAGTACTACATCAAATTCCTTCAATGTCTTTCTTGGGAGACATTATTATAAGGCCAACTTATTTCCAAGCTTTGACGGATATTTTTTGTCCGCTATATCAGGGTATCTCTCAGACAGCGGGCTTCCAGCTGTAGACTGATCCAACTATCGACTATTAGAATAGCCTAGAATAAGCTATTCTGATAGTTGAAAGTGGGACCAGTCTACACCCGGGTAGAATTCGGGTCAGAAATAGTTGGCCCATAGTTTAACAGACGAAAATAACAGGCCTGGACTGAATGAGTGATTTTATTGGTCAACTGACCTTTAAATGATAACGGCTTTTAAAAGCTAGAACGATTGAGAAATTATTTTAGTTGAAAGCTGCTTTCAGCATGTTTGCAGCTGACGCCTGTCACAATGGCTTTGTCATATGTCGAATGAAAGTTGACCGCGGAATTCGAACTCACTGTCCAAGGATTCACAGCCCAACCCGTTACAGATTGACTTAGCTGTGCTTGGCACCACACCAACGAAAATATATTCTCATCAGATGTTCTAAGAGATTTTCTCTTTCATCCGACAAATAAGGAGAGACAAATGGGAGAGAAGTTGGCGGTGCAAATTGGCATTACCTCGCGGAAATCACTTAAACCCTCACAAAAACACTCTTTAATGCCGGAGGCGAAATTTGCATAATGTCATTTCATATCGGAAATTGTCCATCACTTCATTCTTAACAACTGGGATGACGAGGCTTCCGTCTTTCAAATCCTGACTTGGGTTCTTAATTTTTTCGCGAAAGGAGTGTGAAATTATGGTTTCTGTCTGCTAAAGTTTCATTTTTCTATGAACCTTTTGTTACAGCTAACAACAGTGGCGAATTCAGGTGGTTCGATTAGGGGCTTCAAACGATCCAAACCCCCCCCCCCCACTGAAGCCAAATTCTTTATTTTTATTGCAGAATTTCAATTAACACATCTTTGGTTCATGACCTTTTCCTGTAGTGAAGAAAATTTTGGCAGGCAGTATATACTAAGACCAGCCTGCACAATTGTGCAGACTGATCTTAGTATACACTCCCTGTCATCTTCTAATTTTTTGTCGAAAACCCTCGAGGTAGACTCGTTGATATCGCCAGCAGAAAAAAAAATGTTTAAACAAAAATTAACTTAAGCAGGAAAAGGGTTAAAATTGTGATTTACAGAAACCCCGGATACGCCACTGAAGAGAATCATTGAATTGACAAGGTGAATGATTTTGAAATTATTTTTGATTGAAATTGGATGCGTGCGATGAAGGAGTTTTGAGTGAAATTCAACGAAGGTAAAACAATATCGCTGATTTCGACCAGTTGGACGAAATAAGCAATATTGTATTACCTCCCTTTTGTTCGACGACAAATAAGGTGCTTTAAATTCCACACCAACCATTTAAATCATAGAATTATTTGCTTTATTTGAATGAAACGTAATTTGTTTTGAACACGTTTCGGGTCGGATTTTTTAAACGATTTCGGTTGTGTTTGAACGGCATGAGTCAGTGTTTTGAAAACTTAACGCAGCGCTGATCAATTGAATTTGAACGGTTTTGATCGAGATAAGTGTCATGTTCACAATCTTCCTAATTGGAGCTTATCGTAACCTAAAGTCTTAATTGTGACACGTCAGGTGAAAAGGGACCTTCTGGGCAATGCGTAAGGTATCGACCCTTGTCAGACTGTGCGAGCTGCGCAGGCTGACTCGGGTCGAAACTTTCACCCCTGGGCTGATTTTATGAACCTAGAATGACCATTCTACCTTTATGTGAAAGAATTTTTGAAATGCGACCTCCGATTGACCTATACTGGAGCTAATATCTTTTTCAAATATTTATTTCACGGGTTTCCTAGATGGTTCATTTTCGCGTGATGCGACCATTATCAAGTTGAAGTTTCACCGACACAGACTAAATCTATCTGAAGGACAAGTCTATAAATAGCTCCAGAGACAGTGACGGAAATCCGTCATTCTCGGAGACAATTAACAGGTTCGTGACAGTTTACCGTCACAATTTTAGGAAATTTGTTAATTAAAGACATATTCTACATGTAAAATCGCGTAAAGGTTTTAAAATTAAATGTGATAGCTTTAGATGCACATCGAGAAAGCGTCATGTTAAATGTAAAATTAATCTTTGGTGCCTCACTCATACTAGTATATCTTTAAGTGCTTTATATCTTTTTTTTTATATTTTTTATACTTGTAAATTTGATTTTGCTTCGCGTATGCATAAAGTGTGATTCGGTTGTAAGTTTAATACCACCATTGATTAACCTCATCAATCTTCTCGGATTTTCTTTCAAGAATTATCATAATTCAGTAATAAACAGTGGAATTATATCATTATCATTTCATGTTTTGTCTCAGATTGAATTGCTTCAGAAGGCATGATTGTAAATCAGTTCTTCATTATATTCTTTGTATGGTTATAGTTTAATAAGCTACCTCTTTTTTTAATTAAAAAACCTATTATATTGTATCTTCACCATTCAAATTAAATCTACCATTTGGGGGGGGGGGGGGGGCATAGCGCACCACTCTCCTTTCATCCACCAGGTGTCTCGCTATTACTCCAGTATCGGAATTTCCCAGTCTAGAGAGATCACATGTTGACTCGAGTTCTTAGTTCATCTCACCAATCCAATACAACAGAATGTGACTAGTGATTAACATGGAGTATCGAAAAATTGGAATTAATGTAAGTTAAGAGGTGATCCTTTGATAGTTGAGGGATGAAGGTAGATCTTTTTTAATTCACGGAGGTTTGAAACTAAAAAAATCACTCTTATGTTTCAATCTGTTTCGCAGATATATACATAAGTGTGATAAGGTTTTAATTTCAATTCCTCAATGAATAAAAATAAATATTCTCTTCATAGCCTTTTTTTTAATTTCTTGAAGCAAAAATATAGAAAAGTAATCAGTTTTCTATTAGGACTACTCTCTGTGTGAGCTAACATAATATATATGAGCTCGAAATTGTTTTACAATGATAAATGAAATTAATTTTTTCAACCACTCCCAAAACTCGAATACACGAACCAAGAAAAACACCATTAAAATTAATTATTGAGGAATCAAAATACCTCTTTTAACTCGGCTGTTTTTGTAGAAAGCACGAGGCATTGCTACAGCCTTAGTGTCTTCGTCGTCTTTGTTGTCGCCGTCGTCGTGCGAAAACGTTGATATTTTGTGCTATCTCTGGTTCTCCTTAAGGCTTTCACGTGAAACTTGGCATTAGTAAAGGAGAGGTTGAAAGTCTATAAATGTAGGCGTAAAATAATGATAATTTAATTCTGGTTGAATCTTTCAGGATTCTAGAATTCTGATTGGCTGAAAAACTGTGTTATATTTTTTCAAGTGAAAACAAATTTGATAACGCATCTATTATTTAAAATTGCTCAAACGTGGTCCCTACAGAAGTCTAAAACTATGAATAGTGCAAATGCTAGTGCTTATATTTGGCAGTTACATGTTGAATAAATTTTGTCGACATCTTTGATAAGAATTTTGTCTAATAAATATTTTCGCAAATATTTAAGCCATCTTTAAATGTGGCTTGCATTGTTTGACATAACAAAAACTTAAGTCGGGATTCTTTTTCTTTTCTTTTTCAAAACTAGATATATTCAAACTCCTGGATCAACCATAACTGGTTCAGTTATTCAGTACCGCACAAATACAGTGCTTACATCACTTTTATTTTTTATTTCAATCATGGCAATCTTGCTTATAAAGCTTTTAACGTTCTTTGAGAAGGCAGAAAAAAGGCCGCGATCCTTTCACGGTGGCCTTGCTATAAGTCATCCAGATTAACTGTAGACCGTACGGCCGTTGTACGGTCTCTATACAATGCCTGTGTGAACAAAGGATGGCGTGAAAACAAAGCAAACGACCTTGATATGCCTTTATGACGTATTTACGGGCCACGGACTCCGAGCGGTCATGCGTTTTATTGAAATTTTGTTCAATTTATTTTAATTCAAGATCGCAAGGTCTACGGCACCCATAAATCCGTGCAATGCTCGCTAGGACACGGTATGCCACCGCAAAACACGTACGATTTGGGGGTTACGACGAGGTATGGGAACCGTAAAGCCTCCGTAGGCCGCATGTAAACTAGAATAAAAAATTACACCATTGGAGCGGTTGTCACCTTAAAGAAAACGAGTTTGATTTATTAGAAAGAATTAAAAAGAATGCTTAGAATAAATAATAGCAATTTAGAACCATTTAAATTCAGACAGCGTAATATAATAATTTGGGCGAAAGATTATCCCCTTAAATTTATTGTCATTGATTGGACTTCGAAACGAAACAACCAGCTGTAAAGGTAAATTTAGATAAAAATCAGTTTATTGTTCATCTTTTGCCAAAAACTGAGAGCGGATTCATATTCAAGTGTGATTATAGGGACTCGTATCTTCTCGAAATGAACATTTATAAAGGCTGATTTTTTTTCTTGATACTCTTAAGTTTTGTCCTTCGAGATTCTTGCATTCTGATTGGCTGAAAAATTGGCTACTTGCCCCTACGACGACAGCTTTGATTACGCCACTTTTGCGTAAGCTTGCGCACAAAGTAGTCTCAAAAGTAATCTTTCCCATAATGTTAAATCTTTTGTGATTATGTTAAGGCCTACTTGAATAATTTAAAAGAAAATACCGTCTTCATTTCTTAGTTTTTTTTTTCTTTTGCGAAAAAGAAAGACAGCTTTCCTTTGCAAAAAATTGCACTTTGTGTGTAAATGCACTAACGCATACTCAATATTTTTCGTGGAGGTCTATAGAAAAAAAAGAAGAGCCAATCATAGTGCACGATGTTCGACAATGATTTAATAGGTCGTAATATTTATTTATTCGCTAATTAATCTGCCGCCAATTAAGTAAACTTTATATAGGTTAATTTTGTGCGGTGAGCCGTGAAATCTACCTTTAACCGTTATATTCCCGTGTCATTTTGTCGAAATTGATAAAACAGGTGAAGAAAAATATCTTTGAAAATTTATGATTTACCTTTTAAATGAAGGTTATTATTTGTCTTAAATCACAATGTCTACTTATAAATGTACTTTAATAATGAAAGTGAATGGACCAGGTTCAATACCTACCATATGCCTTTAAACTATCCCTTTATATACCTATGGTAATGGACATGGTGCCTTTGTCAGAGCTCAGTTTTGAAAATACACCTATAAATGTATTTCGGTTTATGTTGTTTATTATCAGAAATATCATGAAACTGTAGGTCAACACTACCTAGACAAAATTCTCTTAAAACTTATCGTGTTAGTTTTCTTAAATGTTACCCGTCACGCGAAATGACACCATCTGGGAACTCCGTAAAATAAATATTTGATAAAGAGATTGATTCTAGATTGATTTCAAAAGATTCTTTTATGGGAATGTAGATTGACTATTCTATATTCAGAAAATCAGTTAAATGTGAAAAGTTTCGACCCTAGTCAGTCTGCGCCGTCCGCGCAGTCTGACAAGGTCGACATTTTATGCACTACTCAGATAGTCTCTTTTCGCGTGACGGGTCACAAATGCTTTTCGGTGGAATTTTAAGAAATGTCACAAGACCATCACTTGGTAATCTAACCGCCAAACCAATAAAATTTTCAAAATCATATAAACTCCTGTTTTCGTTCATTTCACCCAAATTGATGTTAACTTGTTATAGGACAAAAAACCTCACAGTGACAAAACCCTATAACCAAAATTTTATAGAGAGGACAAAACCCCACACCATCTGTTATTGACAGTGAACAAAACCCCAAACCTTCTATTTTTCACAGCGGACAAAAACCCACACTTCCATTTTTAAAGTGGGTGATACCACATTCAATGGTTTATATGTGTATATGTTTAAAAAAAAAAACTCAACAGAAAGTATGATTCATAATGGTATTTCATTTTTGGCATTGACATTTATTCTTCATTTGATTTATTTTCGCAACCTATCATGTCAATAATAGCTATAAAGCGCTTTATAATTATAGAGATTGCTAATAAATGCGGGTGAAATGTTATGTAAATCGATAATTAATAATATGCAAGGATTATGTTTCCAAATAATCTTCTCGTGGTGTTCAAAGCATTTTCCTACCTAACACAAAATTTTGGCAAAAAAAGGCACTCTTTATAGATCAGCAGTATATTTTTAAGATGCAAACTACATCACATGTTTTTTTGTTTGAAATAGAGATTAGGTTAAGCAAGGAGAGAGTTGAATTATTAAAACATTAAAACAAGATTACCTAACTTATGAATGCAAAATATTTATGTAGAGTATTTTTCTTGGTCTGAGAATGTTAACATCGTCAAATACTTCAGTAATTCAAATTATGATTTGAATTGGAATTGGGGTTTTACGTCGCTTTCAACAATCTCTCAGTTATATCGCGACGACTGAAGCACCTAACGATGGATTCCTGGTATTTCTCACACCAGTACTACCACCACATCCCTTTCCTAGCCTCCAGTTGCTATTCCACATAGGTTTACGATTATCTACTCATTGGTGGAAGACAAATGTCGGAAAGGATAAGTGCCGCGGCCGGGGATCGAACCCGTGCGAATATAGACCCCTGGATTAGTCAGGCGCGCTACCAACTGCGCTATTGCCGCGGTATTCAAATTATGAATCGAAGATATACGGATAAGATATTTGTCATGTAAATGAATACCTTATGAGAATATGTTTAGGGGGAACAGGGTCTTGTTCACTGTTTACCCAAAAACGAAGTGTTGGGTTTTGTCTACCGTGAAAAATAGATGGTGTTGGGTTTTGTCCATTGTCCAAAATGAATGGTGTTGAGTTTTGTCCACTCTATGAAATTTGGGCTGTGGGCTTTGTCCCGGTGGGCTTTTGTCCGTATACCATGTTAACTAAGCAGGATATCTCAATTAGTAAAGCAATGATGTCATATAGATCACGTGCAAAATGACTCGTTAAAGGGAAATTTGTCCTATAATTTTCTTTCCGTCTCGTTCTTGCAGTAAAGAATTAGTTCTAATAAATATTTTGTTTCTCAGGTAATTTCTATTAAATTTTCTTTTCGTGAACAACAAAAGCTATATTTTCCTACATATCCTCGTCACTCATGAAAATATAGCTTTGTTGTTCTCCCCATAAAATTATAATCGATCAAAAAACACTCTGTATCTCGTATCTCTTGGCGGAGATTTCACGTTACGAATCTCTCTACAGATATATGCTATCATCTTTTCGAACAAAACTGTAGGTGTCACATTTACATAACCGCCAAATAGTTCTCGCAGAAATCTCGCGGGAACTTGGTCGTCTGGTAACTGAATAGAACCAATTTACACTTTTATAAACTTTTGGCACGAACGGAAATGAAACACCGTGACTAGAATTAAGGTAAAATACACGGCAGTAGACGCTACAGAACTTGACATGTTTACGAACATCGTAAAATGACAAGATTGGTGATTTTGAATTGATTTGGATATGAAATTGAATGAGTCCGTCTTGAATGAAAAATAAGGGAGATAATAAAGAATAAATAATTTCGTTCAAAAAGTTCAAAATTGACTATATTCTTATAATTACCCTAGAGTTTTGTTAATTTTCTTTTCTAACATTGTTTGAATTTTTTAAAAAAAAATATTTTCATCGTAATTCATTACCATATTAGGGCAATTTAGTCACAAATTATCAATCGCAGACTTTTATAGACCACTGGCACAATCAACCCGAGTGAGAGACGAATTCGAAGGATATTGCCGACATCCCGTCCTTTCTTGTGAATCGTATAGTGTTCTTAACCGAAATTTACTTTAATTCTAAAAAGTGGTCATAAAATATACAAGTGAACGTAAAAATCCTTAGAATACTCGCAAATGCATAATTATTATATCAAAATGTCAAAAATGACCTATTAAATCTAAAAAAACGGGCATAGGTCTTCAAATGGAGGGTGTATCACATAGCCCCCGTGTATCAAATAGCCCCGGCCTCCCCTAAATTAATAATAGATAGATAAATAAATAAATGAATAAATAAATAAACAAATAAATAAACAAATAAATAAATAAATAAATAAATAAATAAATAAATAAATAAATAAATAAATAAATAAATAAATAATAAATAAATAAATAAATAAATAAATAAATAGTAAACAGACATATGAAAAATATAGAAAATCGAAAGCAGGTGTTGTTCACCCACAGATAACATTTAAAGATAAAACAATGTATACACAAAGAAAAAAGTATTGCAGCATCTAAACGTATGTATTGATTGATTGAATGGGGTTTAACGCCGCGTTCAACATTTATCAGTTATATCTCCACGGCTGGAGCACCTAACAATGGTTTCCTTGTATTTCTCTCACCAGTGCAACTACCACATCCTTTACTAGCCTCCAGCTGCTATCTCACATGGGTCTACGATTATCAACCCATTGGTGAGAGACAAATAGTCGGAAAGAATGAGTGCCGCCGTCGGGGATCAAACCCGGGACCTCTAGATTGACAGTCCGATGCGCTACCGAATGCGCTACATGACGTCGGCACTAAATGTATGCAAGTACGAAGGAAGGTTCAAAAATGACAGAGTAAGAACCCCTTCAAATATTCATTATGCATTCTTGGTCGCCAACTATGCGAACTGTTATCTCCCATTTAAAATCTTATCCAGTTGTTTTAGATGTTACAATAGTAACGACCATGTTCATATCCGACATCTGATCAATGATATTAGGAGAAAAGTGGGTGCCGTGATTTTCGTCGCTTTTGCATGTACATGAAATTAGATCAATATTGGATTAGAAAAAATAATCGGGTTGAAATCCAATCTAACACATTCGAGGCAACCATAGTTTATCGCGTACGACTGAAACATGCTCTTTTTATAATGGCCACGAAATGCCTGAAATGGCACAATTGGAAAAATAAAGTCTTGTATTACAGTTTTATTACAAATTATAAGACCCACTGTAAATGTTTTTTTTTAGCAAAACGTGCGTCAATTTACCACAGTTCACTTTTGTTCAAAACTACTTCGGTAAAATTGGATGTTGCAAAACTTTTTTCTTTGTAAATATTTTCACTCTTCTGTTATTATATTGAGAACCAAAAGTTTTCAACCTTTCAGTATTTCCATTTTAAATTGATAGATTGCAGGACCACAATTTCGACATTTTCAGTAGACGTCTTCAATCAGCAAGACCTATTTCTTGGTAATGATTATCAATTCTACTGAATAATTGAATACTGTTTTATTAGATCATAAAATTTGTCTACAGTTACAGCCATTTATTATCCTTATGTAAGAAATTCGAACGTGTATAGAATTTAGGATGCGAACAGAATAGCCTTTTTTTTCTTCTAACACACTTTTAGATAAATCTGCTCTTGAGTAAGTTCCATACTTGTACCTCAATCGAACATCCCAAATTTTTTTTCACTCTTTCAATAAATAGCTACAGGTTGAAACATCGTGAAAATGACAAGTTGAATGATTTTGGAATTAATTTGGAATGGTATTGAATGAATGTGTGAAGCGAGTTTTGAATGAAATTAAAGGAATATAATGTGATATCGCTGATTTCGTCTATTGGACGAAATCAGCAATATTTAGTACCTCCCTTTCAAAAATCTACATACTTTTCAAAGTCGTTGTTCACGAACCAATCAGACTTTTCAAAATGCACTCAAGCCAAAATCATCGTGAAATAAATTGATAATTATAAATGAAATGTTAATCGCTGTGGTCGATTTCGAATTGGAGCGATTTTGAGTAAACTTTGGCGGGAGTTTGGAATGGAGGAATGGAGCGTTACTTATAAATATACGAGTGAAACATTCAACGAACTTTTTTGCTATTATTATACCCCTGCATGGTAGGTTCTATACAACATGTTCCTTTTTTTCAGGCGGCTGTGATATGGCTGGCGTTTGGTGTCCTATCTGTAAACTCTCTGATAGGATTAAGACCCCCACAACATAAAGAGGATACGGCGAAAAATAAAAGGTAGGGACGCCTTTATTATACACTATCGGTGTACAAGTTTAAGTGAGTGAATAAAGATCATTTTCATGCCTGTGTACCTATATACACATATAGACGTACTTTAATTACAATATAATCCTATATCAAAGAAGTAATGAGCAACCATTTGTTGCCTCTTCTGCTGGAATAAAACTGTAGACATAACGCATTGGGTTCACATTAACAATTCATTTATACCAGGTACTTCCACATTGTATTACCTCACCCATTTAATTTGTTTTTGGAAAAAGTATGCAGAAAAAAAGCATGTCAATTTCCTTTCAATAGAGGTGTGGAGTGCTTTGTACACAACTGATTTAAATATGTTTAAAAACAAATATTTCGTTTCATACATCAAAAATCAAATTTTTACATAGCGCAAACTGCAATGCTCTTTCTTTTCGTTTTTTGGTAATCGGTCTATTTATGATGTCAAAATATTTTCATGCAGATATATTGTCAACAAATTACACCATCGATTAATTGACTGTCAGTAAGATACTCGTCAGCAATATTTTCGGCAATAGATTACTGACTCATTTCGTTAGCTTCATCCTACCCTTTCTATTCCTACCGTTCGATTGGTTCATTGTATCATTTCGACGACTTCTACGTTATCTTTCGTTTTAAACTTCCGGCAAATTAAATACTAGCTGTTTTCAACTGCACTCTAACCAGTTGATTACTTTTTTGCAAGCATTTCAGCGAGTCAGTTTAAGTATTTCGACGACACAATTGTATCATTTCGGTTCATTCATTGGAAAATTTCGGCCACTCAATGGTAGCATTTCGGTTACGGTAACTCTATTATAATATTTCGGCGTTTCCACTATAACCATTAAGTGACTCCATTATACTATTTTGTCGACTCCAGTTTTACATTTCGGCGACTCCATTGTATCATTTCGGTGACTCCATTTAAATGTTTCGGTGATTCCGTTGTAAAAAATTGATGACTTCAATGTAACTTTAGGCCACTCCACTGTTACCTACGAAAACCTGTATGTACCCCCCTAATGAAAACATATACTAGTTCCAAAGACGTATTTAACATTACAAGATGTAAAAATTACGATGGCAAGTCGACATATATCGCACATTTGTGTCTTTCTGCTATCAATTTTTTTTACCAATTTTTTACCAATTTACCAATTTTATTGACTATATATTTCTAGGCCACTGGCCCATAATACAAAACACAAATATATTTAACAATACCAGTAGAAGAGTAACTTTGATTATGTTGAACAGTTTCATTTAAAAAACTGTATAGAAGATGGCATATATAATAACAATTAAAGTTCCATTTCAGAAGAAGAAAAATACACAACAATTGTTATCGTAGAGATACATACTAATATTTCGTTATATTAACAACAGGAAAGCATTTTGAAATGAAGTTTGAATTTCGAATTCAATTATAATATTCGTTTTCAAATCCGAACAGCATGACAAACCACACGTGATTCTTTTCCAGAAATTGAAAATGAAAAGCCTCACTGTGGTTGACGTGCTAAAACGACAAAGGCAAATGCATATTTTTTTTATTGTTGTTGTTGTTGTATCAAGAAAGTAATTCCAATGCCCAATTGTGTAATTCCTTTCAAGGAACGAAAATTGAAAGGCTTTACACTGGGCATTGCGTTCTGTGTCGTCTTACTTATTGGGTTTCAAGGAATGAATCTCTCTCCTTAAATGCATATGTTAAAAAACGTGAGAGGGAAAATACGTCATTCTTAGAACTCGAACTCATTATTTTGTAAAATGTTTGTTTCGTAGGTAAAGAGTTTTTCCATCTTTGCGTGAAATAGGTTTCTCGTATAGCATTGTACAGTGGGCAAATTAAGACAAAATGAAGCTCGTCTTCAACAGAATAGATATTATGTTTTAAACAAAATTTACAAAATCTATATTGTCTATCTATATTTTCATGTCGACCTTTTTCAACGGCAAGACTATGGTTAGAGCATCTAAAGTTTGACAAAATTCTTCTATAATTGTAAGGAAGATCAATAAATAGATATTTTTCAACTTCTAATAAAGATTTATATTCTTTATAGTAATTGGCTTTAGGACAATTTTCGAGTTTCGAGAGCCAAGTTTGCAAGGATATGTCTTTTAACCTCTGTTTAAATAATTTCAAAAAGAGTCCGGTGTCTCCTATTTCTTGGGAGATCCAAATGTATCCGAAACCATATTCGAACAAAAGCGCTTTTATATGTGTTGTCCATGTTATTCTATTAGTATTATCCAGTTTTCTAAGCATATTATAACAGTGTTTAGGATACCGATTATCAGGCATCGTTAGAAGTTTAGTCCAGTACTGAATGCACTGTGAAATGTAATTTACCGCTAAGGGATATCTACCACATTCGCCTAGTACTAAGCAGTCGGGTGTGTTCATGTTAAGGTTGCATATACGCTTACAGAATAGGATATGTACTTTTTCTAGGATATCATAGAATTTGAATCCCCATATGTCAGAACCGAAGCACAATATAGGCTTAACCATGGAATCGAAGATTTTAAACGCGTCAACTGGATTAAAATAACCGAAATTGTGTTGAAACTTCAAAATACTCATACAGGATTTTTTGGCTTGAGCGGCTTGAGATTCTAGACATTTTGACCAACAGAGTCTACTACTGAAAAATGTGCCGAGATATTTATAGTAACTTGATACCTCTATAGGTTTACCTTGAAGAAACCATTTTTTGTGTTTAGAAAGAACACCTCCGTTTCGAAAATCAATGATTTTTGTTTTGTCCATATTTATTTTCATACCAGTGTAATCACAGAAAGATTCAAGAACATTTATTTGTTTTTGTAGTCCCTTAATAGTATCAGACAGGGTAGCAACATCATCTGCGAATAACAAACAGAATAATTCTTCAATGTCGTCATCAATAAATATTCCTTGTGTACATTTAGATTTGATTAGTTCAATAAGGTCATTTATAAATAGGGAAAAGATCGTAGTTGAGCTCGAACAGCCTTGACGGGTACCAATTGAGCATTTAAATCTCTCAGTTAAAAATGTATTGCCATTTAGATTATATTTTACGGAAGAGTAGAGATTTTCATACATTGATTCAAAAATTCTTAAAAATTTCCCGCTAATACCCTTCCTTTTGAACGTGTCCCATAGTTTGTCATGGTTTATGCTGTCAAAAGCTGTAGAAAAATCAACGAACAGACAATAAAATCTACCTCTACGTTTTGACAAGTATTTTTGTACGACTGAATAAAGTGTAAAACTATGGTCAATTACACTGTGATTTTTGCGGAATCCTGCTTGGGATTCGTGTATTATGCGATTGCAATCGACCCAATTTGTCAAACGGTCAGCTAAGACGCCAATAAAAACTTTAGTTATAGTATTGATGAGGGATATTCCTCTATAATTCTCCGGAATTAAAGTTGATCCTTTTTTATGTATGGGTACAATTAAACTATGGCTCCATTGACATGGAAAAATACCACTATCGAATATATGATTAAAGATTTTCGAAACTAAATCAACTATGATACTTTTTGTTGCAATGAACATTTCTGAACAAATTCCATCGGGACCTGGTGATTTATTGATGCTAAGTTTTGAAATGCTCTTAAGGACTTCGTCCTGAGTAAATGGTAAGTTTAGTTCAGTCCCACTTGTTTCTACCGAAATGCATTGCAGAATATTTTCACTAGTATTTGATGGCTTTGCTCTATATAGATTACTAAAATGTTTATACCATAGGTTTGGCTTTATCGGTGAATTATTATTAGTTGATTTTGAGCTGTTCGATTGTTTGATTTTCCGCCAAAATGCGCGTGCGTTTTTTCGTACTGAAACTAGATGTTTTCTATTTTCTGCTTGGAAAGATTTAAGATTTTTTCTACATTGTGCTTTAAATTGATTTCTTACTGTTTTATATAAAATAAAGTCTGTGTTATCATTTGATTTTCGGAATTGTCGAAGGGTACATGTCCTTTTTGTTTTTAGCTTCTCGCACTTTTCATCCCACCATTCTGGAAGAGAACGATGATTAATTAATTTCGAGCGATCCTACACATAGAAGACTTGCCCAAATGAACTATCTATTACGAATAACATGGGTGTCGACATTTTTATGACATATTGTACACAGAAAGAAAAATGTCGTCTGAATTTAAACGACAAGTGACAAGACGTCAAAATCATGTCGACATCAGTGTTCTTGGACATGGGTGTGCATGTTCATTTTAGCAAGTCCTACATTCTTATGCCGTCAAGAATACATGTGTTTGGTGAACATGTCGAGGTACGTTTGGACTTGTCTTCATAATTTGGACAACTTGAAGATTTGAATACGTCTTTGGATGCTAGTATATGTCGTCACTAGGGGGTTACAAACACGCTTCGGTGGTTACCACGAGGAGACTCCATTGTATTGTACTTTTCAGCAACTCTATTGATACCTTTCGACAGCTCTATTTTAACCCTTATGCGTCACCACAGTTACCTTTCGGCAATCCGGACCATTGTATTCTTAGTGTGAATTTCTTGTAACCCTTTGGCGAGTTGATTGCAATAATTCTGTGAGTGTATTGACAGGACCATCTGTAAAATGAAAAAAAAAAAGTTAAATCAGCTTCGGAGGTATCCTTGAACCAGGGCTTCTCAGTTGAGTTAAAGTAAAGGAAAAATTTCGGATTCAAAACATTTTTGTTTTTAGTGCAGGTATATTTTTTGTATATTTTTACGTCAGTATGTTATCTTATTTTTAAAGTTTTTCCTCGGTATTGTCTTTGTTAGAATCCTCTTTATTTGTTACGGATGGTTTGTAGTCGTATGACGACTCAAATATTATATCTATATTTACATTTATTCCAGACAGAAGAATGGCTCTCACATGAAGGAATCTCAGACACTAACTTTCGGTCAACACCAAGGTGATTCTCTTTATTTCATAGCCTATTGCAAAAAAAAAAAAATGCTATAACTCACCGACAGGAAATTTAATCGTTAATGCGATAAAAACAACAATTTTTTTTCCCACAAGGAATCCTGACTGTATAGAAGTTTATGAAAAATTTGCTCTGTAAAACTGGAAATCTGGTCCGCAATTACTAGTAGTCGTTTTTGTGTCGACTTTTGAGACTCATTAATGTCTGTTCAATCTGTTACATAAATTTCTATTCGTATCTTTAAAAAATGAAAATGTAGTAAAGTGACGTTCACGTAGACTATTATAAGATAAACAATGGCTCCCCTTTGAAATTCGTTTTTGATAATACAAATACAGGCGGAAAATGGTACTTTATTTTTGTATTTTATGTAAGCCGCAATTCTCTTATCCAAAAGTAAAGACAGCATTCTTGGATTCATAAAATGTCACTCGCAAATTATGAGTCGTTATTTTGATACTGGTTCGGTAGTTTTAGAGGGACAAATGTTGAAAAAAGTGTTGCTAGAGCACGAAGACCGATGGATAAACAACATGTATGGATATCGTTCAAAAATACCACAGAGAACCTTGTGATCGTTAGAGGATAAAGATCTAAATGTGACCCGTCACGCGAGAAGGGACCATCTGGGAACTCCGTATAATTAATATTTGAAAAAGAAATTGGGAGCATAGATCAAGCAAAGGTTGCATTTCGAAAATTCTTTCACATGAAGTTAGATTGATCATCCTAGATTCAGAAAATAAGCAAAGTGCGAAAAGATTCGACCCTAGTCAGTCTGCGCAATCCGCGCAGTCTGACTAGGGTTGACACTTTACGCACTACCCAGATGGTCCCTTTTCGCGTGACGGGTCACATAAATCTAACTAGATTTTCACAATTATCAATTTGAGTAGGGGATCTTGAGTCATGTCCGTCACAGATAAAAGGATCATTAGCGATACGTGATGCATGCTTAATGAAAATATCGACCGTCATTCTAACTATTCTGTACGGCGTGTTTTCAATGTGGAGAAAATAATGGGGGGAAATTCGTCATAGTGTCTACCCACATTATCTGTCCACCGAGCTTCCTTTTTTATAATGAGAGCCAGGGGCCACGGTTAGTCATGGTGCGGATATACTTATTAGTTGTGAAGAAAACATCATAAAATGGGTTGGCGAGGCCTATATAGAAATCCTGCTCTGAATTCAAAATCGGTGCTGTTGTACTTCGATGGGCTACCACTATATCGATGTTTGTCTAGAGGAGGTATTTTTCGCGGGTTGTGCAGAATGAATTAAACATGTAGTGTCGGTTTTTTCGCTGCCTGACATTCCTGCCCTATTTTCAGAATGTAAAATAATTTCGCGAGCGCTTTGAGATGAAATTCCGCTTTGCACGTGCACATACGCGCAAAGCGAGGTGTCATTTCAAAAGCGCTTCGCTAACGTTTTCATCCAGAACGGAAGGCTGGTCAACCCCTGCTCGATCAAACTTTTTTTTAAATATTCATCTTCCATAGTTTCCTATTTATTATCTAGAACAATTACAAATAGTAGTTAAGGTAGTGGACCTGTGATAGTTCTGCAACGTTTCGAAAGTAATGAACTTTAACAGTGTTAATCGAGGTTTTCAAATGATTTCATTAGGAAATCTCGGTCTACATTGTGAAACATCATTAGTTCCGAAATACTGCGGAACCATTTACTCTACCTTAACGATAATGGTAGCTCACCGACTAACAATAGTACCGATTTTGAATGTAGACAGTAAAATTTAGCATTTTGAAAAAAAAAAAAGACTTGGGTCGTCAAGTTTCGAGACATTCAACTAAGGTTTAATCGTTATCCGCATATGTAATTTAGTTCGAAACTCTTTCTTATAATATTTT
The DNA here is from genome assembly GCA_948146395.1 of Fragum whitleyi. Classification (NCBI taxonomy): domain Eukaryota; kingdom Metazoa; phylum Mollusca; class Bivalvia; order Cardiida; family Cardiidae; genus Fragum; species Fragum whitleyi. The sequence goes on along the minus strand of OX411552.1, from coordinate 53,508,487 downwards.
TTTCAATGAAAGTTGTAGCAACTTATGATTTCTTTGAAAATTTAATAATTTTGATGTTAATTTTAAACTAGTTTAAAACGTTTCGCTATCGAAACTTTATGATCATTTAACATCTCTGCATTACAAAATTAAAAAAAAATAGCCACTGACTGACCTCTGCTGATTCTAACCTTTTTTCTTTTTTTTTTTTTTTTTTTTTTTTTGAAAATGTACTGTACAATTGGTAACATCATGAACTAGAAATTCAGTCATCTTTAGATCATTCTAGATCGCTCACTCAATGATCAATTTATTCATGCTGAACACGCTCCAGGACGGATATTGTGCTAAGTGTGTTAGGATCTTATCCTATTGCAGCTGAGATTGACAAGAGAAAGTTTCTATTCCTTGGACAACTTTGTCGTTTAAAACAATTATTTTTGTTGCGTCTCTTTTCATTTATTAATGGTGTTTCACACATAGGTTTTGTTCTGGACATTGAAGCCCTGTTGCATAAGTATAACTTGTATGGCTTCCTTGAACAGTTTGTTAATACTGGTGCTTTTCCAGATAAAAGTATTTGGAAAAGAACGAGTTCAATAGCTTTGTCAAATCATTGTATTCGAGAATGGAACATTAGAACTTCTACTTATCAATTTATCTTGTATCGTGAAATACAGGAGGATTTTTGGGAATTTCCACTTTGGCAATTTGGTGCACAGTATCCGCATATGTTGCGTGCCTGTTTCTCGACGGCTCAGTTAATAGCATATCTTTCTACCTTTGTTTCTAGTTGTAATAGATGGAACATATCTTGACTGGTTGTCCAGTAGTCAAAATTTGTTCTAAAAAGTTCTTCAGAAAAATACATGCCCAATTTGGAGAAATAGTTCTCAATGCATTATATCTAATGAACAATGAGCAGTATTTGCGAGCTCTTTTGGGGATTAACCAATTATTGGACAATCTATAGTGTGAAATTATTGACATGACTTGACCTTTATGCAATGAATAAATTAACCGATGAATACATTTATCATCGAGGGTAGCCGCAAGCTTTCGAAAAACATCGTAAATCCGAGTAGAGTACGGGTTTTAAAAATGTTTTTATAATCTAATAGTTCCAATACACACAGTTTGACTGTGTGGTCGAGAGGTCTAGTCTAAAGACTACAGGTGCAGGAATCATGAGTTCGAATCTGCTTTCAACCCATTGTTTTTTTTTTTTTTTTTTTTTTTTAGTTTTTTTTTCTTTCTTTTTTCTGTTAGCCCCTATTGGACTAGTTATCTCGTGTTTGAATGACAATAATTGTTCTGCACAGCCCGTTTCATTTATCACATTCTATCTCCTGAACTCAAATATGGAAAACACAAGACTCTATCAAAGGGCCTTAAGATCAAATTTGGTTGTAAATCAAATACTAACTTGAGTCTCAAAAGAGTTGTCGTGGTAGAATTCGTAAGAGAAATACCAGGCATCCATAGTTAAGCGTTAAACCCATTCAAAGAAACTAACGCAAAAAACAAATAGTTTAAAACATACCGCAAATCTCTTTGAGAATCGAGTGATATTCAACATTATTGATCAGAAAAAAATCTCTATGAAATGGATTGAAACCTAGAGGAAAAATAAATATGCTGTCATAGTGACTCGAACCACCGTCTTTCGTCTTCTGATTCTTTAATCTTTCCACGTGCAATGTGAAGTATCTACTCATCACAGTGTCATTTAATAGGTATATATTATGAAACTTGGTTCACGAAGTTAAACGAGACCTAACGGAGATATCATGTGACAATCAGTCTAGCATGTAATGTATGCTAATAGAGGTTACGGTCAGTCATGTCAATGATTTTACACTATACTAGTTTTTTACAGTTGTAAAGAGCAATTTTATTGCTACGTGATCCGATTTTTCCACGTAATATGGTCATTCTACCAGCCTGCACGTGATTCCTTCTACCTTTAAGATGTTTTCTATTTCGTTTCGAGAAAGCATTTACGTTGGGTTTAGGAAGTTTTATTTATAGACAAGTACAAACAAGTACATAGCCATACAAACAAATACAAAAATACAGTTAAGTCACAGTTATTGATCTTACTCTATTGAGTAAAGTAAAGTAAGAGGAGAGAGCAATGATACATGATGTTAATAAGACAATATTTTTGAAAAGCGAAACTTCAAACGATATATGACGCGCGTGAACTTTACAAATATAATAACCATGAATAATAATCAAGAAAACAGAGAAAATATATAAAAAGGTCGGGTGTATAACCACGACAGGTGCACATACCGTACATATGTGCATTTGTAATAGTTTTACATCTAAACGTGTTTTTAGTTTGAATGAATGTAAAGATATTCGTAATTTTCTCTTCCTTGCAGTGCGAGTTCAATGAATTTAACTAGAGGTTTTAACGTGTCTTCATTACACGTGGACATAAGTAAATTGAATTTATAGACAGATGGTTTCTTATAAAAAAATGATTCAATATACTTTTTTCGAAGGGATGCACATTTAGGGCATATATACATATAAAATGGAAAACATCTTCAGTGTCATTTGAATTGCAATATAGGCAAATTCTTTCATTTCGAGGCGTTGGACTGTTACTGTAACGACCAGTTTGAATTCTAAGACAGTGAGCAGATAATCTCATTCTTATAAGGTAAAAACGATGGTTTGGTGGTAAAATATCTAGGTATTTTTCGTAAGTGAAAACAGAAGACTTGAAATGTTTAAGCTCCATTAATACTGGACTGCTATCTTTAGACTGTTTCTAAAAGTTTACACCAACATTGTTTAATTTTGAAATAACGCATTATATAAATTGGAAACCGGGTTTATTCTCCATATATACCCATTGTACATATGCTTGTTCTGACTTTTAATATTCTCTTACAAAATTTTAGATGAATTCTTTCTAACGATTTTGATTTATTGAATCCCCAAATTTCAGATGAGTAACCAAGAATGGAACCTACAAATGAATAAAAAAATTGGCACAATATCTTTGGTTTTAATGGAAAAGTTTGGCAGTTTTTTAAAAGAGCGTTTAACGATTTCAATCCTTTGCCATATAAATATTCAATATTTTTCGCAAAAGATCCATTAAATGAGATTACTGTGCCAAGATAGGTAAACTGTTCTACCATATCTAATCTATTGCCATTGCAGAAAAACTGTTCATTTTCCCGCGTGCGACCGGACTTTCGTACAACCATAACCTTTGTCTTGGACGAGTTTACCTCTAATCCCCATATATTACATTAATGCAGAAGAGAGTAAGTTTTTTTGCAGATCGGAAGGCGATTCGGCTAATATAGCCATATCGTCTGCAAATAAAATGAGAAAAATAAGTAGTTCATCAAGGATAACCCCTGATGGATTATTGGACAGGGACGATAACTCTAAATCTTCGAGAAACAAGGATACTAGAACCGGTGACATTACCTCCCCTTGTCTAAGCCCGAGGGCAATTTCGAATACGTCTGATAGATAACCACGATGTTTGACTCTAGATTTAACATTGCTGTACATAGATTTTATAATGCGAAGAGTTTTGCCTCCAACCCCCTGTTTAATCTATTAATACTATCGAAACATTTTTTTAGATCGATAAAGGCAATATAAAGTCTTTCTTTATTGTTAATATGTTCAATTATGGATTGTAGTACAAAGACAGCATCAGTTGTCGAGCATCCCTTCTTAAAACCGAACTGAGCATCTGAGATACTATTGAATTTATTACAATAAGCCATAATCCTTTCATTTAGAATAATAGAAAACAACTTTGCAGAACAACTGAGTAGAGTTATACCTCTATAATTTTCAACTTCCTTTTTGTCTCCTTTCTTAAAAAATGGAATGATTATGCCCTGGGTCCATGTATCTGGGTAAACACCACTAGTCAAAATAGAATTAAAGATGTCGCAGATATGATTGCCTAGAATATCTATACTTTCTTTGATGTATTCATTCAGAATATTATCACAGCCATGCGATTTGCCATTTTTCAACTTTTTAACCGCTGATAATACTTCTGCATAAGTGATCGACCGATCTAAGTCATCGCAATAGTCGGAACAATCGTTAAAGTTATGGTTTTCACAGAAGTAGTCTGCATCTGGGTTATTTACTTTAAATATGTCATCCTCTAGTCCAGAGAAATAATTGAAAAAATCATCGTTGAAATTGAATTACTCACTTCTTCTTTGTTTTTTGGTTTTTTTTAATGTTTCCAAAATTCTTTTGGTTTGCAAAATCTAAGGTTTTCAATTTCCTGCATTCTTTTTATTTGGAATTCTTTCTTTTTTTGCGTATCAAATTTTTATACACTTTTTTTTAACATAATACAATAATCTGTTTTCACTTGATTTGCATTTATTAAATTTTTTAAGTGAAGTAATATATAGTTTTCTGGCAGAAGCACACTCAGCATCGAACCATTCAGCATTTTGCCTAACTTTGGCTTTATTTTGAAAATTGAAACATTTTGAGAAAAGAGGATTTGCGATTTCACGCAATAAATTTGTAAAATCACTGACCGCTGTATTTACTGAGTTTTGATTTGAATTATCGATTTGAGAGGTAATCCGATTGAATTGTGGTAAATGTTGTATAATGCTAGATCGAAAAGAATCTCGCTTGTCCGAATACCATTTACATTTAGTTTGTGAATATGGTTCATCCACATGTATACTAGTACTACATGATAAGTAAAAAGATAACGGTGCATGGTCACTCCATTCGGTCATATTTTCTATTGCAAAGTGAGTTAGATATGTAAAATTGTTTTCGTGAGTGAGAAGGTAATCAACGACTGAGGCCCCTTGACGGGTCAAAAATGTTAACGTTCCCAAATTATGGTCGCTATAGAGTCTACCATTAACAATGCGTAAAGATAATGATTTACATAAATCAATTAATTTACAAAAAAATGTTACATTTTTTGTCTAGTGAGGATCTTGGTAAGCTTTTATCAGGAATATATTGATCGTCGTCAAATTCATGAAAATATGAATCACAACTTTTAAAATCCCCTTTTAGACCAACCCTGCTGTTAAAGTCACCTGTAACAAAAACAATGCCCTTTTCAATGAAAATATTTATATCTGACTCTAATAAATGAAAAAAATCGGCATTTACTACATTGTAGGCTGGGGACTTTTCGTCCCAAAAATAAATACCACAAATATAAACATCGTTATAAAAGTCATAGAAAGTTTTATCCAACTTCAACCAAATAAGTGTATTGTGGTGATTTTTAACAACTTCTATATAGTCCATATAAGTCTCTTTTATGTAAATAACGATACCTCCACTACATCTCTTTGCGTTTTTATGGATAAATTGTCTAGGAATATTAAGACAATAAAAACCCGGGATTTCTAGATTACTATCAGTTTTAGTCCAAGATTCGTATAGATAAATAATATCGTAGTATGATAATGTATCTACAAACATAGGATCCGACAGTTTTAAATCTGAAAGTCCATTCACGTTCCAGGACAGTACTTTAACTTCACTCTCATTTAATTCCTAGTGTTTCACCGGCCTACCGTCAATATACAGTGTATCGTACGAGATCCACGCTTGTTTACCGTCCTCTTTGGCTCTTCGCAATATATGGAGGAGGCTACGACGTTTCGCTGCTATTTCTCTCGGGAACTGCTCGTACACGTAATGACCTGTATCCTTCAACTGCTTTCCTTCCTTCTTGACCATCTCTCTATCTCTAAACTCGTGAAACTTAGCGACGATTTTTCTCGTGCCGTCATCCTGTCTGGGCCCCATTCTACGCACTCTCTCAAATATTATTTTGTCGACCAAATCATTGGCTATTTTCATTTTATCTTTGATAAAAAGTCTTAATATTTCCTCTGTATCTTCGTTCTTCTCGTCACTTATTCCTGGTATATTTGTAAATATGAGATTATTCCTCATAGACTGTGATTGAAGATATACAATATCATCTTTTAGGTTAGACTTCTCTTCTTGTAATGTTAATATTTTGCTACTTAATGAATCAGCCCTGTTTTCACCGTTTTCGACCTTATCCTCAAGTTCTTTTATCCTTTTATCCATTACCTGGTTATTATTTTCAACTAGAGATTGCAACTTTTTAATCTCTGAGTCCAAATTATTGACCTTTTTATCCAATACTTCAAGTCTATCAAGCCGCTTTTAAATCGTATTCAACCTTCCTTCAATTTTATTTAAGCAATACATAATGTCACTTTTAGTTGGCTCGTTTTTACTCTGAGTGGGATTTTGAGACGGGCCGCCTGAAGCCATTGTACTACTGGAATTGTTTTGTGGTATAAAGACACTATTATTCAAGATATCAGAGTCCACTGTACTTTTATTAATATTATCTTGATAAAGAACTGAGTTTGCTTCACTCAAAACGTCACTCACCGAAACTGAAGACGGGCCTCTATTTTTCTTGCTATTTATAGATTGTTCATTGTCTCCGCTACCACTGGATTTTCTCTTAGATTTTCTCTCCATATCAGTTCATAATTCCATTTTATAAAGTCCGTATTTAAAGAACACACTTTGAATCAACAAATTTTTCTTACAGTTTGAAAAAGTAATTCTTTATTTCAAAGATATATCCTTCTAACTTTTCAAAAATGTAGACGATAAAAATAGACGTCCATCTTGATCAATAACCGTAACCGTAGCTATGGGTACGTTGGTAATACGTAACCATAGTAATGGTTTTTCAGTGAGTTTTTGTCGCCAATTTTGTTTTCGTGGGGTTTTTCGCCCCTCGCGAAAACGAACTTAGCGTTTCAATGATATATGTTTTATAAGGCTCCTTTTCTTTTCCCCTACTGTATAATTTGCATTCCATGATTGATTTAGTCATTTTTTTAAGGTTACTTAATAATATTTCAACATGTTTTCGTCTTTTTTGTACTGTATGTATGTGCTTATTTACTGTAGTTTCATTTGATATATTTGTATATAAAAAATCTTCACTTTTGGAGGAATTAAATGAAAAAAAAATGCTTCACAACTTACGAACGCCATGTCTTTATTAGCTGGTGTTCATTGGAAGCGTCTACGGACACACACAAATCTTTCATAGAAAATTTCAGATTTTCTTAAAAAGAGGTAATAAAGTATCGATAATTTCGTCCAATTAGGACGAAATAAGCGATATGTATTACCTCCCTTAAATTTCATTGAGAACTCGCTCTGTTAATATCAACCCAAAATCATTCCATAACACCATTACGCAAGTGCGTAATAGAAATATATCCTCTTTCGAAAAATGTCGTTGAATGATCGTAATATGGAAACTAAAGCTTATTCAAGCTGTAGTTTCGATGTTTTGATTATTCACCAACGTTCAAATTATAGAAAAGGGGAGCGGTCGGAGGACATTCATCTTTTGTCACAAACCACGTATAGCGTTTATTCTATATACATTCTATGTTGGTCGCCTGCGTATAAATTTCATAATCTTAGTTACGCTTATGCAAAATCATTCAACTTGTCAATTACTCGATGTTGTTCACTGATGATGATGATTTTGTAGTATTTTAAGGTCCCTCCGTGCACAAGGCATATATGGTATGGACCCGTACATATGTTGTTAACTGTACGGAGTTTCTAGATGTATAGTCCCTTTTCCTAGACTGTGCCACGAATTCTTTATCTTACAGACATTACCCGATGTTATTTCCCGGAACTTTTCCGATGTTCCAGTCTACTACTTCAACAATGTATATGGAACCAGTCCAACTTTTGTGACAGAATCAACGTGAGTTTTAGTTTTCTTGTATATGTTCAATGTCTATATTCTTCGAAATTTGTGCTTGTAAATTAGAAAATATAGGACAAATAATTAAGCATTAAATGGCTTACAATTAGTTGAAGATACAAGGGGTATTTGTTCGTTTCAGTGTAAGATCGATTTGTTTTTCATTGATCGACAACACAACTTTATTACTTTTTTTGAGTAACTTTTGACACTTGGTGGTTGATTTCTGCGATTCCTTACACATAACTTTGCTCTGACTATTAATTGTGACGTGATATCGCAATCGGGAGCCCTCGGCGATTCTGCTGAATAGACCTTGGGAACAGTAAAGGAGCAGTAATGAAAGAAGTCCACAGGAAGTTACAAGACGTCCAAAGTACAAACGTTTTACTGCGCTTTGTCATCAAATTATTATATGCAAAAACAATATCCATAGACGATCGGAAGGCATTAAAGAAATTCGTTTTCCTTCAAGTATATCGACCAAAGTACCACCAGGGGCCTGTTTTACTAAACTTCTTACGAAAAGAATAATCGTTAGTCAAATTCACAAACCGTACCTAGTGTTTTCATATATTGTTAGATTCTGACTTGCAATATCTCGTCGGAATCGTCTTAAAAAGACGATTCCAAAGGGATAGAGCATGGCAGAATTCCATATTTAGTTATGTGGAAGCAACTTTAATTTTTGACTAACGCAAAAAATGATCGTAAGATGTTTAGTAAAACGGGCCCGAGACGCCTAAAACATGACTCAAAATTGCTACACTTACGCCCGACGCACTTTCCATCTGACGAAAAAGTCCGAGCGATGCTTCGAATGGGGATTTTGATCAGCAAAACCTACCATTTCGATAACTACGATTTTCAAGAAACTGTTGTTTTTTTCTCTCGCATCGTCTATCATCCAATATACATATTGATTAAAGAGCCAACACTCTTGTCACAAGGGACCTATAACGGTTGATTAGACCGATTCATCAGCGTTCATTACGGGAGCGGCCAGGGGTCTATTTAAGATTTCGATAACGCCATTCGAAAATTGTTATTGCTCTAGGAAACCCTATGCTGTTGGTATTCATTCAAAAATAAATATCAACGTCACATCGAGGGGTCAGTGCAACACTATTGTAAGTGCCTATAAATACATAGGCACTTACAATAGTGTAACACTGACCCCTCGGCATTGTATCGCAGCGTTGTTGGGTATCTTTAAAAGCTTAGAATATATTTGTGACATTGTAGACTTTTTCAAAGTAACAACTGTAAACAAAACACTCGAAAAGGCATGTGTAGCCTATAGGGTTACATCTTTCATCATGAGACAAACGAGGATTGGAAACGCGTCTCAATTTACATTGATTAACATGTAGGAGCGCCATATAGAGCCATCTGTACTGCGGTAATTGCGCGATAATTGAATGTAAGAAAACATCAATTTACGGGCGGTAATTATCCCCGCTTCAACTGGTCATCAATAAACATAATTCACTTGTACTGTAGGAGTAGTGCTTCTTCTCATTTGTTATTGTCAACTGGTGCATGTTTCGGGTTTTATTTTCTGTGTGATTCTTAGAATTTGTTAAGATAAGCTGTTCTTTATTTGGATTTTAAAATCACCTGAAATTAATCTTAATCTTCATGTTGTTAAGACAATTGTTCTTTGAAAAGATTTCAAATCATCCTAAATTCATCTTTAAAATTTTATTAGAAAATAAGTCTTTCATTATGAATAAGCTATAAATAGAGGTCTGGACGACATCAAGCGGTTTTACTCTAAAATCTTTCTTCTTCTTACAAATGGGCAATAATTTCATACGTTACCATAATAAAAAAAAAGACTTTCAAGCTCAAAGGTACATTAAGAAACATTGTGAAATTGACAAGTTGATTTTGGAATGAATTATGAACGATTTTGAATGTGGAGCGAGTTGGAATGAATTTGATATGAGTTAATCCAAAATAGCTGATTTCGTCCAACCTGGACTAGATTAGCAATATTTATTACCCCCTTTGAAAGAAATCTACTTACTTTCCAATTTGTGTGTCTTCACGAACCAATCAGACGCTTCAAAATCCAAGTCATTCATAAATATCGTGGAATAATTTGGTAAAATCCAATGAAATGTTGATCATTTTGATAGATTTCGAACGAATTTTTATCATCTCGGAGCGTTTTTGAGTAATTTGAGTGAGTATTTGGAATGGATTAATGGAACGATGACTGGGCGATTTAGAATGGTTTTGATCGAGGTGAATGTCAATTTCACGATTTTACTAACTGTAATAAAGCAATGATGACCAAGGACTATTCAAGAAATTGACCAAGGACCATTCAAGAAGTATCACAGATGTAAATGTGAGCTGAGTTATATACATATTTGATAAAGAGTTTGGTTCCAGTAGCAGAGAATTGATTCCAAATAAACTTACACAGAGCGTTAGAATCATTTTCCTAGATTGAGATAATCCAACCATGTTCGAAATGTTTTGGCCCCTTCCAATCGGCGCAGTCCGCGTAGTCTGACTAGGATCGATACCTTACTCACTAGTCAGATGGCACCTTTCGCCACATGGAAAGTTATTTTCTTTCAAGAACTCTGTTCAAATTTACTCAGTGGCCCGATAATGATAAAGAGAGGACGTTTACAAATTTCGTTTTATTGGAACTAGCATAGTAATGACGGAAAGGGATAAATTTAAAGCCTTCGCAAATGTACGCCATTCCCTGCTTGTATAAGAGGACCAATCGAAATTTTAGAATATTTGCCTATAGTCCCAAGTTAATGCTCCGTTGCGCTGTTACATGTAAGGCAGAAAAATGTCTCCGCTTATTTATGATGTTGAAATGTCACGCACAGGCTCATTTATGAAAATGACAAGATGAATGATTAAGGAATGATTTTGAAATGAAATTGAATGAGCGTATGGAGAGAGTTTTGAGTGAAATTAAAGGGGGATATCTAATTTCGCTAATTTTGTTCAGGATGAACAAATTTTGTTCAGGATGAACAAAATTATCGACATTTATTACCCCCCTTTAATAATTATGTACCAATGTTCTCTTAATAGTTGCCTATTTTTTCAAGAACCAATTTGACGCTTACATAGCTGTATTTATTTTGAATGTAGTTGTTGATCTTATCTTTATTAGTCATTTTTAGCGTTTTTGAATGTTTTGAGTGAATGTACGGAATAAATGAATGGAGCGCCGAGTGAGCGAATTATTTCATTGAGATGGCGCTTTTAGTTGACAAATCTTTAAAAGCATAACTTTTGGAAAGAGAAGAATACGTGTATTGTGGGCAATTGACTGTATTACATTTCCAAAACTATATCTCTATGAATTTTCATTCGGGGTTTGTCAAAATTTATCACGTGGAAATGTTTTCAACCGTTTCTTCTTACAGTCTTTCACCCAGTGTTCCAAAGCGGCTCTGTCCAGAGAAGGCAAACGTCACTATATTAAGAGTCTCAGCAGATTGAGAGAATTGACCAAACCTTTCTATAATACACACAGATGCCCGTCAATAAACTTACGACAAAATCAAACACATCTCCGACACATGCAAGCTAAAGGTTCGTATAGTATGTTTGGCATAAGATTGAATTCATGAAAAAATGTTTGGTTTTTAATAGCAGGCATTTTATATATATCAGGATCGACACTAACACCAGTCCTCAAGCCCGAGACCTGTGGATTTTACAGAGGACTGGTAGATGTTGGTCATTCGGAACATCACTCGGCCATTTCCGTAAACTACAACATACCTCGGATGTATGTAAGGCGGATGGGTATGTAACGAATTTGTACATTTTGTTAGGCGGAAACAGTGTAAGATAAACTAGCGAACCGGCATTATCTTTAGATTGATATTTTTTACAGTTAATAACGGCTGAAAAATCTTATTTTTTGAGAATGACAATCATTCTCAAAAATTAAGATTTTTAGCCGTTATTCAAGAATCTAAAGTTATTTATATACGGATACGATGGTTTCACGTCAGTGACTTCAAACAAGTAGCGTTGGCGACGTCGAACGTTTTCACTCAAAATTCGAGGGCTAACGCCATTTTAACTGACGTCATCAAGTTTTTCCAAGGTTTTCCCGTGATTTTTGAAAATAGTCCGTCTTTGTACATCCGAGGTTGATCGTGAGATTGGCCGAGTGGTGTTCCGAATGAGACGTTACCATGCTGCAGGTCCTTCAGGCCTATAGTAAAAAAGCAGTACATGTACTTAGTATTACAAATCTGTCCAGCTTTGAAAAATAATTGCCTTTCCAATACTAACATTTGCATTACCAATTGGAAATCATTTTAGAACAGAACAGAACAGAACAGATATTTTATTGAAACTTGTACATAGTACATCGTTTTTTACAAATACAAATCAACAAAATAAACAACGTGATACAAATGGACCACGTTTAAAGGGGAAAACTTATACATTTAAGGTGACAATGGACAGCGGCCTCCCGACTCTATAAACCGGAAGTGGGTTTTCGTTTATTTTACGGCTCTTTTTGCGCGTTGTTTAAAAATACCAGTTTTCGTAAGATTCTACTTCTGAAAATAACTTAGAATAATGATGGTAAAATTTCATAACTTAGCTTCTTTTCAACATTTGATATCAATTGAATGACTGGATCATTAAATTTAACCATAAAATGCGTTAAAAGCGTCATTTAAACAGGAGGGGTCACTTTAAAATAACGAAAACTTTCTTATGTGCATGGAAAGGTATGCTGATTTTTTTAACAAATAAAGGAAAAATATGGGGTTTAAACATACTGGAAATTAAGAAAATTTCATTGGGTAATTTCTTAAAAAAATAGGTTTTTGTTGCATTTTTACCCCGTAAAATTACAAAAATTCGTGCATTTTTAATTTTTGAAGGCAAAATATGCAAATACAATTGAACAAAGAGGGATTTTATTGGCAACGTCCATTGTGTATATGTATAAGGTCTATCAAAATGTATGTGTTTTATAGTTATAAGCTGGTACTGAGTTTATACTAGACCTAACACGAATATAACTGTTTTACTGAAAAATGGCCAATACCACCCAAGGGCAGATAACTCTAGCATGAAAACGAGCATGGAAAGGTACCATCAAATTTTGATATAATGACTACACAATGTAAATCTACAACATATGTGAGCAAGAAAAAAATTCATTGGGCGAAAAAAATGACGCCATGTGTCCATTGCTACCTTAAAGGGGAATATATATACACGGTAATGAAATTTAAACATTCATGTGATATTATAAGGAGAGTGAAAGTATACTGAGTAAATAAGATATGTTAATGGGAAGTGTTAGCACACTGTCATGTTATAACAGTTCTAATCTGTTGGCAATTGAATGTTTTACGAATAAAGCAGTGTTCTTATTAGTATTTTCATCGGTTGAAGTAAATAACTCAGTACATTTATACATAGATGGACGTTTATAAAAATATGCATCTATATATCGTTTTCTCAATTCACTAAAACATGGACATATGAAAAGAAAGTGGTATAAATCTTCTAAGTCGCGAGAGTTACAGCATTGGCAAAATCTTTCTAAGCGTGGAATAGGTGGTTTATTATAGCGACCAGTTTCTACTCTTAAATTTAAGGCTGCAAATCTAAGTCTTATAAAATAAACTCTAAGGTCTCCCGTTAAAGTGTCTAAATAAGTCTCGTATCCAAAGCAGCTTTTGATTAGGGAATATTCTTTCAACGCAGAACTATTTTCTAAAGTGCTACACCAATCTTGAATAAAACAGTCTATAACTCTCTGTTTAAAAATTTTCGGAAATTGTTTAAGATATAGAGGATCAAGATTAGCTTTATCAAATATATCCGAAAAGCCAAAATCTTTTAAGAGCTTTTTTATGTTACTGACCCAGTTTTTGAGACCTTTTGAGCAGTCTTCTAATGATTGGTTGTAAACAGTTCTCAAAATTATGTTACTAGACTGGATTGTTTTACACCAGTATTTTATCATACGACAATAACGAACAATATACAAAGGATAACGTCCTAAGTCACCGTAAACTGCGACAGAACAAGTACTACTTTTAACGCCTAATATTCGCTTTAAAAATTTCAAATGGATGCGCTCAATTTATTTAGATTTTGAATATCCGCAAATTTCGGAACTGTATAACAATGTAGAGCTTACAAAAGAATCGAATAGATTAGATTAGAAAAGAAGGAATTCAAATTCAACTGTTCGACCGTATTTAGCACACGATTAACTTTTGGAACGGAATGCCTTTAAGGGCGCCACATGAATGGAGTTACGGTACTACAGGCCAAATGTCAATAAGCCGTTTAAAAAGTGAATGCAGATTTTCTTACGTTTTAATACGGTACCATTTCGTACTGACACAAAAAGATTTTCTTGTTACCCTTACGATTATTTATTATTAACTAGGTTTTATACATCATTTATAGCTATCTACAAAATCACTCTTTCTTGCAGGATTCTTGAATTTCTTTTAAAGAAAATACAAAACAAATTTAACAATCGAACTTTGGCTAAGGATCTTTGCTCTAGATTTGAAATCATATAAATGTTGACATTGTTTATGATGTTTATCACTTTTTACAAAAATGCTTCCTACAGATTGAAAACTTTGAATAATTATACTAAATATTTACAATATGTTGGGGAAAACAATACTTTAGTTAGCGAGAGAGCTATATGATATTTTTCAGACGGTCATCCTGGAGATTGTTGTATATCCACATTGTTCAACTGTTCAATACAGACACTCATGGACTCCACAGCCCACAGGGACAAGAAGAAATGTGACATTTTATCCAGTTACAAACGGTGTTTACAAACCTCATCTTCGAACTGTCAGTGGAACTCATTTCTAGCCAACTTTCCGGCTCTCACATCGTTCAATCTCAAGTGTAAGGAAATGTAAACGTGTTTGTTTAAGGATACTATTCAGGAATTTTGACATGGTAGAAAGATCACCAGTAGTGCGTTGTTGAACTTTAGGTCAAGGTTAACCTATCTTGCGTTCAGGATAACAATGCGGTGCAAACTGTATGCAAATTATACCCTTCTTTGCAGAGATGTGCACGTGCAAAGCGGGGTATAACTTGCTAACACTTTGCACCGTTTTGTCATTCTGAAGGGAGAGCTTATTCGGATGTCAGTGAAAATTCGCCCCCGAATACAATCAATATACATATTTAGATTAAACATTAAACAATCGATGGGCGACCGAAACCTCGTACAATGGGCTTAAGTTACAAGATTCTTTATGTTAGCCAAATGACGAAATATAATCCTCTATAGGTACGTTTATTCGTGTTCATGTATCTTTATGATAGTGTCATATATCGAGACACCCACGACATTTACTATACTCTTCAAAAGAAGTTCTTTGACATTTGATCTTTAAATGTTCAAATTTCATCTATACACTGCATTAAAACAGAATTACTTTTTTGACCAAAGACTTGTAACAGAGACGTTAATTAAGGACGTTACGTCGCACGTGTCCTATGGTAGCAAACTCGACCTCTCGTATCTGGTCCCACACTCCCTGACTGGAGATCCTACTATGTCTGGAGACCTCAGTCGTCTTAAAAGATGCAGAAAGATTAAAATATCCCCAAAATCGTAACGGTATTTGACGTGCTAGACGAACGTCATTATCCAGGGTCAGACGGATCTGTCTCTAAACATAACGCTACGAGTCATGTTATAGCGGTGCCAGAGGTATGAGATAGTCTATCCGGAAACAACAGTCATTTGTTACAGCTTGTCTTATAGAGACTACCTCGTAGCGACAAATGACTTTATGACGTTGTTCCTTCGTTTGCTTGACATGTTTTCGTAACAGCCATGTGCCTAGACGTTCAATTTCAAAAGCAATCGAGTTATGGCATTTCGACCACAACCTAATGGAGAGCTATCAGGAATGTCCAGGGAATCTGAAACTGCACGTGCTGAATGAGAATGTTGGATTTTGCGCAATTTGACGTTGACGTCTCTATCCAGAAACGTTATCGAGAAACTCATCACAATACATGTGATATTCATAAATCACAATTACTTTTCAAAAATCAATAAAAAATATCGAAGCTTTTATATGTATTCAGACAAATCTAAGAGACTAATTGTGCCAAATTTCAGCTCATTATTATTGATAATTTAGGGGGAGTTGTGCGTAGAAAAAATCCTTATATTTGGAAAGTGTAGCACTTTTTTATCATTCGATATGCATTAAAGCTTTTGACAATGATTTCTTACCGTTTGCAACTTGTTAAGAAATTTGAGACATCAGATTATCCCCCAAAATCCGAATTATCGAATATGGGAGCCTGCTCGAATAGAGGAAACTCAAGGCTACGCACTATACATTAACCAAGTAAGGAGGTACGAATTGGTAAGACATAAGAATACAAGATAATCAACATAAACAACGGCAACGTCAGTCTGACCATTTTCAAAACAATTGTCACTTAAGAAAAAACTATCATTCCTAAAAGACTACTCATAGAGACTTTTCAAAAGACGCCAAATGGATTTTCGTGGATTGCGCGCTTGTCAACTCTAAAAGGGTCGTTCGATTCACAAAAACATTTACGTAAGCTCTAAAAAAACTGAATTACAGTTATGTCATGTCCTTCCGAGTCCAAATCACAGAAATTTATAGAAATAAATAGTTAATTTATTGAAAAGGGAAAATATGGCCATGAATTTCTAAAGATTATTGAAACATTGCGGCGTCAATCAAACAGACTGACATAATGCCAGGCTTTATTTTTTAACTCGATTCTTGGTCACCTGAACAGTGTTTCCGTTATCAGATTGGAGGTTGTGCTGTATTTGATTACCAACATAAGAAACAGGACATATTTCTATTTTTTGCCAACAAAGAATTCTAGCTACTTTGTTACTCACTTGTTCCCTTTGCACAATTATTAAGAAACAAAGTGGAGATAGGACCAGGTACTTCGAAGGTGACACTAAATTTTCCATTATTCACTGTAAGTTCATATATCGTTGTTACTTGTAAAATTCTAACGATTTTGTTGGGAATAAATCTACAATAACTTTATGCTATTTAACCAAATGTAAGATGCAGTCAATCTTGCTCGAGCTGTCAATTAAGCGACCAATTTTAATATGCGACCGTTTTCAGAATCCCATTTCTGAAATCAAAATATCTACAAAGTAGATATCATTGATCTAAAATTTATCATTAATTAATCCTATGTTGTTAAAACTCAATAGAATTGTCTCTTTGAGACAATTCTGATGAGTGTTTACATCACATGATTATTGAGAAGTTCTAAAAAAGAAACATTTTCAATAAGATTTATGTTTCCTATTTGTTTTCAAAACTTGTATTAAACGATCATTTTTCAACGATATTTTGGTGGTCCTGTAAATGGTTGCTTCCTACCACTTTTACTGTATTTGTGGTTGGTTATAACAGTCAGCTTGGTCATATTTTTGGACTAAGATGCCGTTTATTCTGACATTACCACCAATAAAAAAAACAAAAAAACATTTCTTTGGAAACAAAAACCCTTGCGAACGTTTTGAATGATACCCTGATTTGCACATGAGCTTACATGCAAAGCATGTGTCATTTTTAAACGTTTTATAAATGTTTTCGTCTTGAACGCGGGACGAATAAGACTTTATTCCATTTCATAATTATATTGTTGTAACTTGTACGATTATGTTAACATGGTTGTGAAAAAAAGAGAAACATGAAAACCCGAAATCCATTGTTTTCAAATGTTCTTCATTTAAAGACACTATTTGTCTTCCACCAATGGGTTGATAATCGTAGACCTATGTGGCCGGGATAGCAGCTGGAGACTGGGAAAGGATTTAGATCTAATGGTAATACTGGTGTAAGAAAAACTAGGAATCCATTCTAAGGTGCCCCAGCCGCGAGATATATCTGAAAAATTGTTGAAAGCGTCGTAAAACCCTATGCATACAAACAAATCATTTAAATGCCCCATAATATCCAGCATGGATTTGCTGAGCTATAGTTAGGGGGTACTTTAGATTTGAAAGTCAATTATTTCACCAATTCTTTTACAAATCTTTTTTGTGGGTAGTCATTTGACTAGTTTCGAAGAGAATACTCAAATGAGTACTCACAACATAGGGTTCAATGTGAAATAAAGATTTTAACCTGACAATATCTCCTCTTATATGTACCTTTGGTTTGGCCTCAGTCTTTTTCTCACCATCAAACACCCAACTTCAGAGTTTTGGCATCAACAAGGAGTGAAAATATACTTACCCCACCTTTATAAGGGAAAAAGGGAATTTTCTTTCCTAAAGGAGGCTATCTTGATTTATTTCTACCTGGGTGTCTACTTGTGCGAAATAACGAGTGAAATCTCGTAAAAAGGCCAGCCAATCCATTCTATTTATTAGAGATCTGTATCGTTTTTTGGTTTTATTGGAAGGAATCCTTTAGAATGTCTGGGGACATGTCACAATCTCACAATTTGTCTTCCGCTTAAATCTCATCCCCAATACGTATGGAATCCTTTTAAGTTGGGGGATATATATATAAAATGGGAAACAAAGCCTAGGCATCTAGGAAGAGGTTTGGGTTTAGTTTTTAGGCGTATGCATATATTTTTATCATTTTTCTTCATGTGCAAAGATACCTTAACAATTGATTTAAGATATTATATTATTCAAGTACATACATGTACATCAAAGTTTTTGTTTAACGGAAGCTTTGTGCATTTCAGGTTTTTCTTCTATGTAATATGTTCGCTTTAGCTATTTTAGATAAATTTCAAGCTTCGACCGGGGCTAGCGTAGAATATATAAGCTGATCATTAACTTGCTATATTTATTTCTGAACCTATTTTTTCACTTATTATAAGAACTCACAAAAAAATAAATGTCGGAACTTAAATTAGAATTGTAACCAAGGCAGCCAAGCGGAATTCAGGATTAGTTATTAGTGTAAAAAGCCATGTTGTGACAGACTTTAACCTCAGAATAATTTCAAACAATTTGTTCAAAGGCTGAAACATTTTCCTTTATAAGAAAAACGGTTTAACCAATCTCGTTAATTTTCTTTTTTTCTTTTTTCGGAAATTGAACTTGCCAGTCATGAATACAGTAATGCGGAAACATAGTCAATACCGTACCTTAGCCAACAAATATCCGTTTATCTTCTAAATAAGCTTAGCCTCGCATTTCAAGCTGCTTTAATTGCTAATCCTATATGCATTTAAAACTGTTTCCCAATCAAGCTATCTATATGTTTATTCTCTACTAGACGGTAGCTCGATATTTTTATGCAATCTTGGTACAATTTGACGGATCGATGGCGCGACCCCTTGACCCCCGATATTGCTGATCGATTAGGATTTCAACCACATTTTTAATCATAATACTGTGGACATCATAAGTGGCCAACCTAACCGCGCTTACAACTTTTTTCAAAACGTAATTAGTTAAGTATTCGATTTTTAACAAACAAAAGAAGTGGTCTTTAGTCGAAATATCAATTATTCCCATCTTCTTTTATTTACCGCCCCAGTCTGCGTTTAGAGTAAAAAAATCGCTCTTTCTTGAATATTCTTTGAATATCTTTTCTTGATTTAGTCTTATGAAAGATGAGTAACATAATATACACATCAATCAACAAACGGCGTTTTTTTCGTGAAACGCATAATCTGCCGTATACAGTAAAATATGTAAATGAGGTCACGTGAAACACGCGCACGTGCAGGAGCGGTAAAGGAGCGGTATTAAAATTGAAGAAAGAAAAAGTTGCGGGTCATTAATATTCAGCAAGTTTGGCCTATATATTTAGATCCTCGCGTCATATTCATTTGCATTACTGAATATTGGAATGGCAAATTCTAGCTTATCCTTGAGAATAAGAGTCTAGTTTTGTGCACATAGTCGTCTAAGATCATGGTCTTGCGTTTCGGAAAAGTTCACGAACACTATTGGACAGGTATGAAAGAACATGGTCAGAGGCACTCAACATTTACACAATCACAGGAATACACTACATGTACCCACCCCGACAAATATCTGTATAATAGTATCTAAGTATCTTTATTACAAATCGAGGGGTCAGTGCAATACTTTCGTATAGTCCGTTTGACTTCTATATGGACCAACATTTCGCCGAAAATTTCAGAATCGAATTAATGAAGCGTATTTTTTCTTGTCATATCATATTTTCCAACTTAAACCATGAAGAATTTTTTTTTTTTTTCAGATTTTTTGAAGGTGTAATAATGATTTTGTCCGTCCGTCTACATGTTAACTTTCTGCCTTTCATACCTACTCGTGTCTGTAACAAACGGAACAGCGAATTGTCTATCAAAAAATAGCTCTGATTTGCATGGGGCCAGGTCAAAATGTATCAATTTTGGCAAGTCGTTTTAGTATTAAATCGAGTATTTTTGTAAAATTAATTTTGTAGATTTTTTTTACTTCCTTAAGATATCAAATCTTAGTGTATTCTGTATTTGTTACAAAAACTGTTTGCCCAGATAATTAATAATAGTTTTATCCATTATGAGATGAACCCCATATATCCTTATTTAGACCAATCAAAAAGGATTATTTTACAAAGACTTTGCGGTTTTCACGAGGAAAACTAGATAAGCAGGCGAGTAATAACGGTACAAATCACAGGATATTTAAATTTAAGACGTGCTGACCGTCGATATGCTCATTAGCTTTTCCAAATATGGAATAATGGACATTTCTTCTGTCATATGTTTAGTATAAAACCACGTGTTTTTATTATTTGTTTACAAATTCTTACAACTTAACAGCCTTCACCACCCCTCGTGTTTAAGAGCGGAAAATGCTAAAATACTATCATTAATTAGATAGACAAAATCATTATTTTAAAATCATATTGTTTCCAAAAAAAATTTTTTGGAATGGTATTAAGCTGAAATTAATATTTTGCCACATAGAAATCCTTCAATCAAACGCAATTTTATGTAATTGATGAAGAGGTTGGTCCATATGGAAGTCAAACGGACTATAAAGTGCCTATAAATATAAAGGCACTTACAAGTAGTACTGCGCTGACCCCTTGAAATAATTATGTGTTGTTTAAGCGATGAATATAATTGGTATCTAGTCAAGCTACCGTTACAATTAATAAGAGTTTATCGACAAAATGCTAAAACTCATCTTGAATACAATTCCAGAAAATAATGCCCGGAATCAAACTGCTGGGTTTAATATAAAACTTCGTCTGGTGAAAGAGAGATCTAATAAATCAAAACAGCAGTGGTCCTACGATTAATTTACTATTTGAGAAATGAAAACCGAATGTTTCGTGTCAAGAAATGTCCTATATTGCCTCGAAAGTAAACTAATTAGAATAAAAAAATCGGGACGAATTCTTCAGAGATTATAACAGAGAAAGAAAATCATTTTCTGTGGGCCTACAAATGATTTTATCCCGTATGATTCGCTGATGGTCATGGTGAACGCGAATAAACAAAACGTAGATTACATATCAACATCCTTACAATAAAAACGTGCTTAAAATCGACGTAGCCCATAATTAAGTCCTACTTGTTCAGAAACAAAACGTCCATGTACAAGCGTGCAATTCTTAAAAGTCCGTAAGCTGCTGAAGGGACCACCACGAACAGATCGACTTTTAGAACGTTGGTATAATAAGATTTTTGAGGAAAATCCTGAAATTAAAGGGACGTAAGCCAATAGTGCTAATTTTGTTCTAGATGCACAAAATCAGCGATATTTGTTACCTCCCTTTAATGAAATATGAATACAAGTTCTACAAATAACCTTTTATATCTTTGCAATTGCAAACCAATAAGTCGCATCAAAATTCAATTAAATCAGAGAAAGCATGCATTTTTTGGTAGCGATATTTATTTTGAATGAAGTTGCTGATCTTATCTTTTTAAGCGATCTTTGAGCGTTTTTAAATAGATTGAGTGAGTCCTTGGAATGAATGAATGGGGCGCTGATTGAGCGGTTTAGAATGGTTTTGAATGAGATGAATGTTAATTTCAAGATGTTACTAAATGTAAAATACATGTTTCAAAAAGATCTTGTAACTTTCTTTATGTTGGTGTATTTATTTATGTATCACAGTAGATTTACAACGTTTCAGTTGGCACGCTGCGTCTAGAATTGTAAGATCTAAAGATCTTTTCGGTATATTCTTTCTATAGTATGTTACCGGGTACCACCGCAGTTTTCTTACTAGTAACAGTTGTATAAAGTTTCCAATCTATGGACTGAAAAGATGTGGCCCCTTAATAGAAATATCCCTTAATTAGTCAAGTATCTGCTGACTACAGTTTACAATATCGTGAAATTGACAAGATGAATGATTTTGGAATAAATTTGGAATGAAATTGAAATTGTGCGCTAAGTGAGTTTTGAGTGAAATCTAAGGAATGTAAAGCAATATCGTTTATTTTATTCAGGATGAACAAAATTAGTGATATTTATTGCAATCCTTTAATAAAAGTTGCCTTCAAGTTCTATAGATAGGTTCCCTATTCTTCGAGAACCAATCAGACTCTAATAATTTCGATAATGTCAGTGAATTCGCATTTTTTTTCAAGCTATATTTATTTTGAATGTAGTTGCTGATTTCATCTTTTTCAGTTATCTTGAGCGTTTTTGAATGGTTTGAGTGAGTGTTTGGAATAAATGAATGGAGTGAGCGATTAAGAATTGTTTGGGTTGAGATGAATTTCAATTTCACGATTTTATTAACTGTAACCGTTACCTTATGTCGTCGCATTTAAAAAGACGAAAGTAAAATCATTTTAATATAAATTATTATCTAGTATGGTTGATCAGATCTATCATTTTTCTGTACCATTTTTAGACGGCGTGTTTTTGAAATCGCCTTGTATTATGTAAAATAATGTGTATTATGCAAAACATCGTACAATTTGATTCCCTGGTTCCTTGTTTAAACTCTACAGCACTATAAAACGAGCGACATATGAATTATTGCCCCCGTATAGTAACAGTTAAGTACATCGTGAAATTGACACTCATTCCGATCAAAATCATTTTTCGTCATTGACTTTGCGGTCGAATCACTCCAAGACCTCTCTGAAACCGTTCGAAAACGCCCCAATATCACAAAAAAAGCTCCGAAAATGTTGTGTAATACTGGCTTGCTTGTATTTATAAGCATCTGATTGTCTCGCGCAGATATGAAAATAAACTGTTTAAACAACTAAGATATATTTTTAAAGCTAATTGCATTCTTCGTGACGGGATTAGCTATACAGTGTTACCTCTATGTAAATTCATTCAAAACTCGCTCCTTCAGCTCATTCAAATTCATTCCGAGATTTTTCAACAATGTTTTTCAATTTTTAGGATTTTCTTGACCTAACATAGAAAAAAACAACTTTACGTCAAATACGCGGTCTTGTAGCATGTTATAGAATCCAGTCAACGTCAGAGAACACAGTCTATTATCCTATTCAAATTACTCACATTGCGCTGCATTCATTCAGTCGTTCATTCATTCCAAACAAAACATTCGAAAACGCTCCAATATCACGAAAAAGCTCAACAATTATTACCAAATCGCTACAATAATGTTAAATAACTTATTTGCTTAGATTTGGAAGCGTCTTATTGGTTTGTAATAATATGACAATGTATTTAAAGAACGTTAATCTATATTTGTTTAAAGGGAGTTAATAAAAATCGCCAACTGCGTTGGAACGTAATTAGCAATATTAAGCGATAATCGAGAACGTAATTAGCGATATTAATTAGGTCTATCCCTCTTTAAAACCATCAAAAATCTCGCTTATTCAACTCATTCAAACTCATTCCGAATTATTCCAATATCTTCTTTTTTTGTCAATTTTTAGGATTTTCCTGACTGTAGATGTAAACAAAACTCTTCCTTAAACACGAGGTCTTGTTGCATGTTTCTGAATTCAGAGAACGTCAAACATCACCGTCTTTTATCCCCCTGACATTAATAGTCCATCGTTACATGGAAACAAGAAAATTATTGTCTGTGTAATTAAATGCACTACTGGTTAATTATTGACAAATCTGTTACGAGGGGATGAAGCTATGATGTTAATGGTGAAATAACATTTTAACGTCATTTAATCTGTTAGTTTGTTTGTTTGTTTGAATTTGGTTTAACGCCATATTAAACAAAATTTCTGTTAGGTCGTGGCAGTTGGTGAGCGTATACACGGGTTCCCGCCCCTTTTCAAACCTGCCCTGAGTGCAAGATGCAACTGTTTGTAAAATGTTTTTAAAATGGTGCACTGCTATGCACGTGCACTCATGTGCCAATCCGGGTACCGTTTTAAATGTTTCGCAAACTTTTTTGCAGCCAGACCAAAGTACGATTCAATCGACCTTAAAAGCATTAGGGTTTGGGGTGGTATGTGTGTGTGTGGGGGGGGGGGGGGGGGGGGGGACTACAACCATCAAACATAGTGAAGTTGGCGAGGAATGATTTCTAATAAAATTGAATGAATATTATGAACGAGTTTTTAAAGACTTTCAAGGGAGGTAAAATATAATCAATAATTTATTACCTCCTTTTAAGAAAAAAAAATACGTACTTTTCCGATTTTTTAGCTTCATAGACAAATCAGACCCTTAAAAACCAAAACCGTTTTGAATTCAAAGAATGATTATTGTTGATGATCACGTGATTTTTAATAAATTTGCGGCATTTTTTAATGGTTTGAGTGAGTGTTTTGAATAAGTAAATGAATGAATGATTGGAGCGCTGAGTGAGCGTTTAAGAATGGTTTTGATCGAGGTAAATATCAATGTCACCTTATAAATAACCGTACCAAACATTTCCACCAATATATGTGTGAACATCCGACATTACCCTGTCCGGCTAGCCACACATAAAGTAAAGGCACTCGCTGAGTATCCACAGTAAAACGTTGAGCCATTGTTGCCGTCGGACTATCAAACTAAAGAAAATCTTCATTGGCTCAGTCAGTGGTAAGCGCATTGGGCTTGTAAACGAATTATTTGAATATTGTTGTCCGCGTTGGTTTGACAACGGCTCACGTCGGATATTTTTCAGCTAGATGCTTCGGGTTTAGGACAGTTCGTACGTAACACTGGATAACACCTTTTTATTAAATTATGACCTGCCAAGCGGAAATAGAACATCAGAGGAATCCGTTTAATCAATATTTGACATAGAGATTAGCTTTCACAGAGGTGAATTATGTGCCTTATATCGAAAATTATCAGAAATTATTACAAAAAAAGCATAATAATATTTCTTCTAGATTAAGAAAAAAATGGGAAAGCGAAACGTTCCGATCTTGGTCAGTCTGAGAAGGTTGCGCAGTCTTACCAAGGTCTACATATCTCGCACATTCCAGATGATACCTTTTCGCGTGAGAGTCACATATAAGGAAACGTCTCCAGGGGTGTGGAACTCCCGTTCCCGACTTCTCCGATACGGGCCCCACTTGCGGGCAAGTACATTTTACAAGTAAATCTTGTAACAGTACTAAAAAGATATAGGAGAAAATTCATCCTATTGTTTGTATCAAAGGGGAGAAAAAATTGTCTTAAATGATAAGAATGCCGGGAGAAAGCATTTTCTTAGTTAAAAACAATGTTTTCTCAATAACTATTGATTGGTTTATCTATTTATTTTTTTTCCGACAAGTTCATTTTTGTCCTGGAAAAGTAGGAAATTGACCTTAACTTGTTTCCACACCCCTTGTCTCCAAGTCAACCGATCTCCTACTTTACTCACTTTTCATAATCAATATAAGCTCAATTTGACAGCATGAATAACTAAGACTTCCGCCCTTCTGCCACTAAATGTTTGCCTTGCGTGTGAAATAAAGTTCTGACGCGATCAAAAAGTCGGATATCTCAATACGCACGCTATACAAACGGGAGATCTTTAGGAATATTATATCAGTTGGATGGGAGAAATAAAACATAAAGCGTAATATTTCTTGAAATGAAATAGAACCAGCCTTGAGTTAGGAATAAATAAAATGTTTGCTGCGTTTTAAAACAATTTTCCAGTTTTGCACGCACGTATTCTTGAAAAGCGGGTAATAGTTCTAAAAAGGCTCACAAATGTTTCTCTTTAGACGCAGTGCAGATGAATCTATCAACTTTAAGAATAATCTTAAGAATAATGCATGATATAACATATAATGTTTCAAGGGGCACTAACTCCAAAATTAAGTAAGATATAGCAGCCCGTGAACAAAATATTAATCCTTGTCATGTCGCATAAAAACCCGAGTAAAATTGCATAAATATCAAAGTGTTTGAAGCAGGTACTTACTGTGAGCTAATATCTATTTTAAAATTACATTCTTTTAGATTTAATGAGTTAAACGGAAAAGTCGTTCGGTATAGACTAAGATCAGACTTTACATGAGCTAAATGCAAGATTATTCCGGGTACGGCATGACATGGATTATATCATTATACAAATACAATTCACAGATTAACCAGCTGAAAAAAACGGGGTCATTTTTATATCCCTTTTTAGAAAAAGAAAATCAGTTATCCTCACAAACTGATAGGTATCGCACTACCCGTATAGGCCCTTTTTACCTTGTGGTCACATATTACATAAAATGTCAAAGAAGGTGGATGAACGCACTTAAATGGCATTTGTGAAAACGACACAAAGCGCAGATTTTTCTTTCCTAAATAAACCCACGCTTGCCGTTATGCTCTTAGTAATATTCAATTAGAGAAAACACTTTGATTGGCTATATGTATGCTATATAAAGTGACATCTTGGTTAGGACAGACAGCACCGGACTTCAAAACCATTGGAGTTCGGCGGCGTGGGTTCGATTCCTGGGCTGGTACACTAATAAAAACTAATTGTCTTTCGGATGAGACGTTAAACCGAGGCCCCGTGAGACGGTGCTTTACACCGAGCACGTTAAAGAACCATGGCGGATCTCAGCAGTAGTTTCGTCATGTATCCTTGCACTATCCCCCGTAACAACTAACCGTCTTCTTGGGGCGTCGCTCATATGGGCATGTGCTACGGTAGCGACGATAAATAAACGGAAATACACACACAGGACAGACAGATTTTTATAGAACCATAATATCGCCTCACAGACTTCCGGCTAATGTATTTATTGCGTGTAAGACGCTATTTCGTGATAAAGGATTATTTCACGCAGTACATTGATATAGATGCAATTATTGTGACCTAGGTCGGAGTTATCTTTTATATCCTTATATACTCCAATAAACTTCTGCGGCGATAAATACCGAAGAAGAAATAAAGAATGATTTGATGCTAAACCGATTCGCTGGAACTTTTTTGAATAAAGAGTATGAGTGTTTGTGTACTTCTTTTTTAAATCGATTCTGGTAAGATACCATAATTGAAGGTCATTGTTATTTGTCGGTGAGTTTATGCTTAGGTACATGTGTAATGTTATCAGGTAATGGGAGCAAATTAATATTATATATTTCCTGGAGCCGACGAAGGCGGAGCTAGGAATAATGTACTTAG
Source organism: Fragum whitleyi (assembly GCA_948146395.1). NCBI lineage: Eukaryota > Metazoa > Mollusca > Bivalvia > Cardiida > Cardiidae > Fragum > Fragum whitleyi. The sequence continues at coordinate 53,481,205 of OX411552.1, read as the reverse complement.
ATTGATGGATATTTTGTCTTTGAAAAAATAGCCTGGTAATATGCCGCTTAGGGGAGAGAGGAGAATGATATCTTAATGTCATGTTGTATCACTATTGTAATCCGTATAAGTAAAGTTCGAACTTATAGACTAGTTGGAGTTATCATTTATATATTATCTATGAAAATCCACCATACGATCCGGATAAATATATATGGCTATTTTACGTTAGAACAGCACACATGTCTGTCACAAGATCTTTAAATGATCTGAATTCCATCCGCAAGCCTTAACGAGAATCTCATCCGAGTAGAAATATTTTGCTTACAACGTGATAATTTTCGTAAATATTGTTGGTTTATACCGACATAATCTGGTATATATTGAAGTCAATCAAAATTCATGAATTCGTGATTAGTTACTTTCTTTTCAAACTGAGTATGTAATAGAATCTTTTTTCAGTGAAATCTTCGTGGATAAAACATGTCCGAACATAAATGTAACAACGTGAGATTTGCAGAGACTTTAAGAAAATCAAATTTATGAGAAAATGTGCAGCAAACACAACATTTTGCAGACCCGTAATTGCTCATTTTGGTACAGAAGTAGCTTAATTACAGCTCGTAATATGAGAGAAGAAAACCTAATTGTTTCCGTTATTGGTATTCTTAATGATGTTTGCTGAAACGAAATCCCGAAAACACCTTTGCTTGATTTCTCGAACTTAAAATTTTAGGATACTGTAAAACAGATAAATTCCGAGTCAAGCAATTTTCGCTATCTTGGGGCCTTGATATTTAGTGTTTAAGTTCAAAAAGACAGACGATGGTACGTCCATGTTTTATTATTCAAAAATGTATGCGATATTCTTGATTTTGATCGTTCGACAAGTTGCGAATTGTATTGAAAAATTACAAAACTCTATAACAGTACTTCAGGGGGTTATGAAACTTTTCTCAAGCTCAACCGAGAATTTTCTCAAATTCTAAATTTAAATAAATGTATGAAAATAATAGATAATATTAATAAGTTGTTATTTATAACAACTTATTTATGTTATCTATTATGTTAATACTTTAAATGAGTATTAAAATAGAAATTGAAATTTGAGAACATTTTGAATTGAGAATGAGAAAAGTTTTATAACCTCGGGCCCTTATCTATAGTTTGTCTTTCTGACTAAAATGTAAAAGAAGGAACTCCTGGAAAGTGCGAAAGTTACCGATCCTTGACAGACTGCGAGTCCTGTGAAGGCTTTAATGTTCGAAACTTATTGAGGTTTTTTAGGCTTTCTGCATCTCTAATGATTTTTTACCTTTCTATATTTTCATTTATGAAATGTAGCAAAAGAAATGCCGTTCTATTTATAACATTGTAATGTAGAGAAATGATACCTTTCATCTGCATTCTAAACTTTTTTTCAGACAAACAAACAAAAAAACTCAAAGAACCAAACTTCTAAACGGCTTCATTGCATTAACCATATCTAAACACATAAAATCTTATCTAATTACACAATATTTGTTTTCACATGAAAAGTAGTACAATTTGCCGAACTCTGGAAGAAGGGGGTTCTATATGAACTTCTCAGTGCCCTTTGCAAACGGTCAAAGACAAGTAACCTCAATTTCAAAAGTCCCAAAAGTCTCACTTTGTATGTGAATTGAAAACTTCAGTGTCAGAATTTCTAAGATACTACTCAAATAAAAGACAAACTTTCATGACTTTCCAGTAGTAGACATCAAATTGTTGAATAAAATGATTTGGGATTTCTTTGTTTCTTACAAAAGCATAAAATGTTGGAAATACCCCACCCACCCGTCTGTCTTTTGATATCAGGTGTAACCTGGAATTTCCGTTAAATTCGACGTTTTCCTCAATAATGATCGAATGGAGATTTATTTATTTAAGACTCTTCTGAGATAAATTTTTTATCATACTTCGACTATTAACCCTTCCAGATATCAAAAGAAGTATTTTTGTACAAAAACCAAGTGGCCTTTTAGAAGCTCGTTTCCGTGTACATTTGTGGAACAAACATTTGTGTTTCAAACAAATATGTGCCGGTTGGTAAAATAGTTTCACTTTTTTATAACCCACAAAAGTGTACTATGAGTTTATACATGGATATATACATTCACAATTTCAAGTGAGTGAACAAACGTCAATTTTGCTTTTAGATCATCCCTTTTCTTTAGAATAACAAGACCAATTTCTTTCAAACTTCAAAACTTCAAAGAAAGTCTTGACAGTAAAACTTTTCTTTTATCTCAGATAAAAATATTTCCAAAATACGCAGTTTAAGGGGGTTTGCATATTTTTTTCTTTAATCTTAGACTTCACCGAGTGCGGCGGTGTTTAATTATACATAGGTACATATATGTAATTATGTAATTAATTTTTTCAGCGACCATGACGTCCTTGCGACTTCTTTTTCTCTTGTTCAAGTCCACTGCGAGTGTCTGGTCTTTTTGAATCTGCTAGTAATACAAGAATATGTAACTGGCTAATAGGGACAATTGTCGTAATTGGGCGACAACTCAATTAACAGAATGAGAGGTCGAACTTTCTAGCAATAATCATCATTACGTATTGACCCGAATGCCTCAACAAGATGTATGTGACCTTATCATTGTAACATCTTATGTGCTTCGTACTTTAACCCTTTTATAATCACAGAATGTATTTCATATTTCATAATAATAAAATAAGGTATCATTAATTTAGATTATACAGTTAAAAACAAATAATATATCGAAACTCATTTCTTACTTTATTTTTTCATGTAGTTAATCTTCTTGATGATTCCCTTTTTTTTCTAGCAATATTTTTTTATTCTCCAACAAAACCACAAAACCAACATAATAGAGCATCGTTAAGTTAAACAGTTTTTTGCTTTCAATGTTTTTTGTTCGAAGTTTTAGACTATATAACTACTCAGTTTCTATATTCTATGATATTGTGATATGGGTGTTCTCAATCCCTCCAAGATTGGATTTTGTGTTATTGAGATAAATCTTTCTAAATTTTTGCTTTGTAATTTTGCAAATTTAAACTTTTGAATTTGTGAATTCACATTTTATTTGGTTGGACTCGGACTTTTGCTGTTTAAACACATGGAGCGGGTTGTTAAACAATGCATTAATTCCACTGAAAATAAAGACATACAGCTAGTGTCAATTTGCTTTTTTGATAGCCAAAATTTACTAAGTAGTTCAGAAGGATGCTAGGAGATCCTGAATATTTTTTAAATTTGTTTTTGTCTGTTCTGTAGTTCTCGTCCTTCAAATCCAAGAGAAATAGATAACACCCTTTACACTGGTTAGTTCAGTTAAAGAGCCTCTCATCTACAGCGTATCATGAACTGTAGATACGATGCCCGAGAACTGAAAAGGTCAATGCAGACTATTGTTTGTTTTTGTTGTTGTTATCGTTGTTTTCCCCATTTAATATAAATAAAGTATGTGTACAAAAGTTATGCCACATAATTGTGTATAATAGACTCTTGAGTAAGATTAATTTTTCTCATAATGTTCAGGAACACTGGTTTTGAAATTAACCAGCTCATGGCCAATAACACTTTTGATTAAAATTCAATTTTTGTATTCTTCATATAGGTGTTTTTAATATTTCTTTGTTATACGTTGCCTTTTTTATGTACTTGAAATTGCAGTCATGTAAATATAGATAAACAAATGATTAAATGAATAAGTGAATTAGTTATATTAAAAAAAATTACAGACTGTCAATTTCAGACCGAATTTCGTTACATATAATCGAACTTTACCACGCATCTATATTAAACAATTTCGTCATGGAAATAAAACAAGCTGGATCAATTTATTGTTTAATTCTAACAGAAAATATCGAACGTGCGAGAACAAAGACTGATTAATTAAGATAAGGTTTAAAAGCTCTCCTGGGTTCATATCCATTAATACGAATTCTCTCAGCAACAAGATTGACTGATAATGGACAGGTTCAATTATCTCCTTGTGTAACTCCTTGTTGTCAACCAGGCTCTTTTCTTGGAAAATTTGAATTTGAAAATAGGTAATGGAAAAGTTAAATATTTGACCTCAAACGTACTTCATCAATTATCTGCAAAAAAGGCATATATTGATAGAACATCGCTTTTCGTTCTTGTTTTAATGACATCATTGATGATTTTGACTTTAAAACTCACGTGAATAGACATTTTCAATTTTGAAAGCCCGTTTCCATGGCAACCCTCACCTTTTTTTCTTTCTTTTTTTAATTGCTCAATGTCGTGATTTATCTGTAAAGAAGCGCAATACAAGATACGATACTTCACCACCTTCCCACAGACAAAGTAGCTAGATTAACGATACGATATATTCATGGCTATTTTCTAGTAAAAACGTAAATCCTCGAAGATACAAATGATTCATCGCTTGTCTCGAGAAAAATATATTATGAATGTACAGTAACGTAAACGCTTATCGCTTGGTAAAATCACATTGATTGATTGATTTTATTGTTTTTCCGCCAAATTGGCGAGCATTACAATAATAACAAAAGATTTGAGCAAATTGAAATTGAAAGCTAGCAATCCGAGAAAGTTTGGAGAGAGAGACAGACTGAGTAAAGAAGGGAAATGACAAACATAATAACAAATTCAAAACCATGTACATATAAACAGGAAACACGACCCTCGTTACCATGGCACTTTAACGAAGAAATCATGACTAAACCATGGAAAAACTCGTTGATGTAAGAAAAATTAGTGTGTAAATTCTAGGAAGATGGATTAGTCTTTAAGAGGTGATCCATTACTGATTGTTGGAGATTGTAGAGTTATGTTAGAGAGCTCTTTTTAGGGACAGGAAGCGAATGGCATGATAACGAAGGGCAGAATAATGTTACGAAAAGAAATAATAAGTAAATATATATACAGAACGAGCAGCAAAACACAAAAAAGGGAGACAAACAAATAAGCCACATTGCAAATCTACACCCATCGGACAGATTCGAAAGACGAGAACTGTGATCCATCACCTGACAATTACCACAGTTCACGTAGAAATCGAGGGTGTAGAAAGCAAGGCGGGTTTTTTAACATATAATACGGCAAGAGAGAGTTTCCTTGTCTCGAAAACGAAATACAAGGAATTGAATTGCGCACACATACATGCATACATAAACGCATAAGCATGTATGCATACACATATATTAACACAAATAAATGCATACACAAGCAAACAAATAAACATTTATTGATTGATTGATTGAATGGAGTTTAACGCCGCTTTCAACATTTTTTCAGTTATATCGCGGCGGCTGGAGCACCTAACGATAGTTTCCTGGTATTACTCTCACCAGTACAACCACCACATCCTTTCCTAGCCTCCAGCTGCTATTTCACATGGTCTACGATTAACAACCCATTGGTGAAAGACAAACAGTCGGAAAGAACGAGTGCCGCCGTCGGGGATCGAACCCGGGACCTAAATAAACATTTATACATAAATATATATGCAAACATATACACACATACGTACACACAATTACACAGATAAACACATACATATACACACATACACGTGCATACACACATACAAACACATATACATACGACTGCACACATACATACACATATACGCGCATGCATACACAAATATATGACACATGTACACACAAATAAGCATGCATACACACATTCACATCTATACATATACATACACTCAAATACACATATGCGCTTACGCTTACACATACATACACATAAAAGCTATAATCTTAAGACTTTCCTCGCGACATTAAGTAGAAAGTATTTATTTAAGAAAAAAGTTCCAAAATTTTCCAAGAGTTGGTATGCTGTTACTAAGAATTTTGTGGTTAACAACATTGCTTTCAAATATATTTCTAAATCCCGAAAACAGAGCGACTACTTGTTTATGACTTTCTAAATTTTCAAACACCCTAAGAGAAAGATCATCTGCATGTGTTTTTATCCTTTGAAGTAGATCATTGCGTAGATGGAGAGTGGCGGGACACTGTAAGAGGACGTGTTCACAGGAGGATATGAGAAGTGTGTTATTACAGTAATGACAAAAGTTTGTAAATGAGTCACTATAAAACTGCGATTATCTTAATACAGTTTTTACACGAATTCATCATTGCAGGACTATTGACTGACCTGCTGGCCTCCCATAGTTCAGAGTGAAATTTTAACTGGGGTTTTAAAAACAAAAAACTTGACAAGTGCATATCTGATTGAATTCTACCTAGCCAGACATTGTTTGCCAATCCATCAATTGCATTACGAGACAGCCTTTTCCATTGACATTTATTAGGAAATAACCCGGTTACCATATAAGATCGTAAATAATCATCAAGAGAATACTTTTTAAGGAGTCTGATAGCATCGGGAATAAAACCAAATTTAACCGATGTGTTAGGCCGATGAAAGGCAAAAAGCCGATAGTTAAATAGCTGTTTAGAAACATGCCCTGTTGATACATGACAAAGTTGTCCCAGTAGGTAATGTGGTGGATCTGATTTTAATGAGATTGATCACACATAATACTTAATCGTGTATCCTTTAGAAAACTAACATACTTGTTGGTCAGGATACTTAATCACTTGTCTCAAGAAAAAATATAATATCGGATGGTAAAGTTACTTAATTGTCTGTCTCTTTGTAAAACCTCAAAGACGATAAAGATTCTTAAGGTTCATGTAAAGTGTTTGAGACCCAATATTTAGGGCACTTCATTAGCCGTATGTATTAGCCGCAGTATGTCCAGGTATATTATATATCAAAATGAAGCTATTCGTGAGCACAAGCAGTTAGGCAACATAAGACCGCCATAGCTATAGCGGTATAGCCAAAACATTGTGGAAAAGGGTCATTTTGTACAGAACAAGCAACTGCATAACGGTTGCATAAAATTGCCCCATATTTTAAGAAAGTACAGTCTGAAGTACCATCCAGGTAGTGCTACAACCTTAGATATAAAACTCAGTCTCAAAAGGCTCTTTTGAAACAATCAATTTCCATTTATTTTGTCAACATACATGTCAAACCGGTTTGGTCTTTTTTCAAAATAGATGTTAGGTATGGTGCAATCACACCATAATATTGTGAAATACCTTATGCGATTTATTTCATATTATAGTTTTTTTTTAACTCAATGATCTACAATATTACTATATATTTATTATTCCGTGAAATAGATATTGATATATTGCTAAACAACCTTACAGGTATATAAACAATTAATGTCTATTTATGTTGTGATAACACACCATACCCTTAAAATATCTACACGTTTACAAAATTAGAATGACATATATGACATATGTGTTCATAAAATAAGTCAAAATAAATTGCTTGCATAACTACGTTTTGGGGCTGAGTTTCATACCAATGGTTGTAGCACTACCTGGTTGGTACTTTTGGCTAGACTCTGTTAAAATATGAGCCAACTTTATCCAACAGACATGCAGTTGCTTGTTCTCTACAAAATGACCTTTTTCCACAATGTTTTGGCTACACCGCTATAGTTATAACAGTCTTATGTTTTTCAACTGCTTGTGCCCATAATCAGCTTCATTTTGATATATAACATTCCTGGACATACTGCTTTTTCTTGGCAAATGAATGCCCCTAAAATTTGGTCTCAAACACTTTACATGAACCTTAATCGCTAACAAGTCTCTAGGAAAAATCACACATCTGGCGGTAGATATATTTAATCACTGGCCTCTAGAAAAAATTCCACATCTGGCGGCAGATATACTTGGAATCACTTATCTAATGAAAAATCACACATCTGGCGGTAGATATACTTAATCACTGGCCTCTAGAAAAAATTCCACATCTGGCGGCAGATATACTAGGAATCACTTATCTAATGAAAAATCACGCATCTGGTGGTAGATATACTTAATCACTTGTCTCTAGGAAAAAAACATATCTAGCATATAAGATACTTTTTCGCTTGTCTCTGTGAAAACACACACACACACACACGTAAATAAATTGACATCCAAGAGACTTAATCACTTGTCTCTAGCAAAACTGGCACAATTTTAAAGGTAAATTTACCCCCCATTGCTTATCTGAAGAAATCGTAGAATGGCAGTACAGAATCGATTTCTTTTTATCCCACTCGCAAATGGTTAAATCGCTTTTAGCGAGGTAAATTTGCTCATTGTCGATTTTGTATACCATATATATACATGTATATGCTTAGTTACATCGTAAAACTGATACACCCCTCGACCAAAACCATTCCAAATCGCTACCTCAGCGCCCCTCCATTGTATTCAAAACACTCAAATCGTTTTATATGAACGCTCCGATATCATTTACAACGATCAAATCATCGAATGATTTTATTGGATGGCGTGGATTTCGACGCTTTTGATTGGTCAATAAAGACACACAAATCTATTTATAGAATAATTAAACAATTGACAAAAGAAGAAATTACATGATACTATCAGAATCCCCCTTGTTTGAAAAGTAAGACGTTTCCTTATAGGTAAGGGTTGTGTCAAATAAAAGAGCAATAAGATCTGTTACTCTAATACGGTTAATAGAAGGGGCGTCCATTTTATGGGATGTAATTTCGTGCCTTATTTCTAGGATCATCTCTCTTCTTGAAAATAAAAGCTACAGACAGACTTGAAATGTGGCGGAACAAGTTTCCGTCATATTTCAAGTCTATGTGTAGCTTTAACCATTCTCTTAAATAGCTGTCGTACAATTACGTAATAACGAAGCTATTTGATAACAGGATTAAAAATAGAGCAAAGCCATGACTTTTACATATGAGCAAAGTGAAGGAGTATAGATAGCTTCCTCTCAATACTGACCCCCCAGTTGGGTCAGTCAGACATGCGTCTGTCACTCAAACTATCCGTCGTGAGTTCGAACCCTGGCAGGAAAAACTTCCATCCGACATTGTGCCACGCGTCATTTGTCCCCCATCATCGAACAAATGTTTGGGATGACCGGCTGGTGTTGAAATGCTTTGGTTGTCCTGGTTTAGAGAAATTACGGGTTACCGCGGTAGTTAAAAACTAGAAATCAAATTATCATACTAATCGTTGAGCAAGAAAAACTCCAGCTGAAAGTTACGACGTGCAAGTCGCAAGTCCACGAAATAAATGCTTAAAACAAAATGGCACAAAAGACAGACATAACCTAGCAACGCATTCCGAAAAATTAATTTGATTGTTCTACAGATGATTTGATTCACTGAGTTGGTTTACAAACTTTGGCATAAGATGATGAGTAAGATACTGTTAATGGCCCGACAAAATATATCGTATACTGAAGTCAATATAAAACGCCTCAGTCATATAGCAGTCGGAGGCTAGGAAAGGGTATAATGGTAGTACAGGTGAAAGAAATACCAGAAATCCATTGTTAGTTGCTCCGGCCGCCGCGATATAACTGCGAAATTGAAGCGTGTGAAGTTGGCAGGACATTAGACATAAGACATTAGACATTCGGCCGAATGTCTAAAAGGGGAATTAGACATTCAAAAATGAATGTCTAAATGCCCAAATTAGACATTAGACAATCGATTAGACATTCGATTAAACCCTCTCTCGAATGTCTAAATGCCTCATTTAGACATAAGACATTCGTTTAGACATTCGACCGAATCCTCAGTTGAATGTCTAAATGTCTCATTTAGACATTAGACATTCGTTAAGACATTCGACCGAATCCTCGTTTGAATGTCTAAACGTCTCATTTAGACATAAGACGTTCGTTTAGACATTCGACCGAACCCCCTTTTGAATGTCTAAATACCTGAATTAGACATTAGACATTCGATTAGACATTCGATCGAACACGTGCTTGAATGTCTAATTGACCAAATAAGTCATTAGACATTCGATTAGACATTCGACCAAATCCTCGTTTGAATGTCTAAATGTCTCAATTAGACATTAGACATTCGTTTAGACATTCGACCGAACCCCCTTTTGAATGTCTAAATGCCTGAATTAGACATTAGACATTCGATTACACATTCAATCGAACACGTGCTTGAATGTCTAAATACCTGAAATAGACATTAGACATTCAATTAGACATTCAATCGATCCCTGTTTTGAATGTCTAAATGCCCAAATTAGACATTAACCATTCGAAAAGACATTCGATTTAACCCCCCTCTCGAATGTCTAAATGTCTCATTAAGACATTAGACATTCGTTTAGACATTCGACCGAACCCTATTTTGAATGTCTAAATGCCTGATTTAGACATTAGACATTCATTTAGACATTCGACAAAACCCTCTTTTGAATGTCTAAATGCCTGACTTAGACATTAGACATTCGTTTAGACATTCGATCGAACACGTGCTTGAATGTCTAATTGACCAAATTAGACATTAGCGTTCGATAAGACATTCGACCGAATCCTCGTTTGTATGTCTAAATGTCTCAATTAGACATTCGTTTAGACATTCGACCGAACCCTATTTTGAATGTCTAAATGTCTCATTTAGACATTAGACATTCGCTTAGACATTCGACCGAATCCTCGTTTGAATGTCTAAATGTCTCAATTAGACATAAGACATTCGTTTAGACATTCGACCGAACCCCATTTTGAATGTCTAAATCCCTGAAATAGACTTAAGACATTCGATTTGACATTCGATCGAACACGTTCTTGAATGTCTAATTGACCAAATTAGACATAAGACATTCGATTAGACATTCGACCGAATCCTCGTTTGAATGTCTAAACGTCTCAATTAGACATTAGACATTCGTTTAGACATTCGACCGAACCCCATTTTGAATGTCTAAATGCCTGAATTAGACATTAGACATTCGATTACACATTCGATCGAACACGTGCTTGAATGTCTAAAAACCTGAATTAGACATTAGACATTCAATTAGACATTCGATCGATCCCTGTTTTGAATGTCTAAATGCCCAAATTAGACATTAGACAATCGATAAGACAATCGATTTTACCCCCCTCTCGAATGTCTAAATGTCTCATTAAGACATTAGACATTCGTTTAGACATTCGACCGAACCCTATTTTGAATGTCTAAATGCCTGATTTAGACATTAGACATTCGTTTAGACATTCGACCGAACCCTATTTTGAATGTCTAAATACCTGATTTAGACATTAGACATTCGTTTAGACATTCGACAAAACCCTCTTTTGAATGTCTAAATGCCAGACTGAGACATTAGACATTCGATTAGACATTCGATCGAACACGTGCTTGAATGTATAATTGACCAAATTAGACATTAGACATTCGATTAGACATTCGACCGAATATTCGTTTGTATGTCTTAATGTCTCATTTAGACATTTGACATTCGCTTAGACATTCGACCGAATCCTCGTTTGAATGTCTAAATGTCTCAATTAGACATTAGACATTCGTTTAGACATTCGACCGAACCCCCTTTTGAATGTCTAAATGCCTGAATTAGACATAAGACATTCGATTAGACATACGATCGAACATTGCTTGAATGTCTAAATGACCAAATTAGACATTAGACATTTAATAAGACATTCGAGCGATCCCTTTTTTGAATGTCTAAATGCCCATATTAGACATTATACATTCGATTAGACATTCGATTTAACCCCCCTCTCGAATGTCTAAATGTCTCATTAAGACATTAGACATTCGTTTAGACATTCGACCGAACCCTATTTTGAATGTCTAAATGACTGATTTAGACATTAGACATTCGTTTAGACATTCGACAAAACCCTCTTTTGAATGTCTAAATATTTGAATTAGACATAAGACATTCGATTAGACATTCGATCGAACACGTGCTTGAATGTCTAATTGACCAAATTAAATTTTGACATTCGATAAGACATTCGACCGAACCCTCTTTTGAAAGTCTAAATGCTTCTATTAGACATTAGACATTCGATGAGACATTCGACCGAACCCTCATTAGAAAGTCTAAATGCCTCATTTAGACATTAGACATTCGTTTAGAAATTCGACTGAACCCTCTTTTGAATGTCTAAATGCCTTAATTAGACGTTAGACATTCGATTAGACATTCGATCGAACACGTGCTTGAATGTCTAAATGACCAAATTAGACATTAGACATTCGATTAGTCATTCGAACGATCCCTGATTTGAATGTTTAAATGCCTGACTTAGACATTAGACATTCGATTAGAAATTCGATCGAACACGTACTTGAATGTCTAATTGACCAAATTAGACATTAGACATTCGATTAGACATTCGACCGAATCCTCGTTTGTATGTCTAAATGTCTCAATTAGACATTAGACAATCGTTACGACATTCGACCGAATCCTATTTTGAATGTTTAAATGTCTCATTTAGACATTAGACATTCGTTTAGACATTCGACCGAATCTTCGTTTGAATGTCTAGACATTCGTTTAGACATTCGACCGAACCCCCTTTTGAATGTCTAAATGCCTGAATTAGACATTAGACATTCGATTAGACATTCGATCGAACACGTGCTTGAACGTCTAAAGGACCAAATTAGACATTAGACATTCAATTAGACATTCGATCGATCCCAGTTTTGAATGTTTAAATGCTCAAATTAGACATAACATTAGATTAGTTTTTGAAAAAATCAATTCTTTAGTTTTGGTAGGATTAACTTCAAGTTTCCCAGTTTGACATTATAGATACATAGAATTCAAAGCAGTTTGCAATTGTTCATGATTTCCTGCCAACACTGTCATCAGCGTATAATAAAAGGTATAGCTTAAAGTAAGTTTCAACGTCATCATCAAAAAGCAAGTGTACATTATCTGTCAAATCAGACAGACCATCAAATCCATGAGAAATAAAATCTACAAGATCATTCAAAAATAACGAGAAAAGTAATTGTGATAAATATTTCGGAAATGGCCATCCGCTGCTCCGGCGGTAGTAACCTATCATTGTGTGTCTGAATGCTTGTACCTATTACGTCATTGCTTTGATTAAACTGTGATTTATTGCGCCTACTTTTTGAATACTTTGCTAAAACTCGACAAATGTAACTAAGTTTACCTTCATTTCAAGCTTTCCGCTTAATCTTTCGGAACATCCCCCGTAGGAAGGGTTTAAAAACAAAGTCTGTTGCTTTTGTTTTCATTATATAAAGAAACAACGCAGAAACAACGCAACTATTATTTGAAACCGATAATGATGTTTTCTGGCCTCAGCAATGATTTTAAAATACAACCCACTACTCAAAGTTTGCTAAGCAACAACACTTTAATTTCACGAAAAAGTGAAATTTGATTATAAGAATGTTGAAAAATGGTCGATTGTTATCAGTTTATCAAATTTTAAGAAGAAAAATAAAGCTTTATAATGATAAGAAGACTTTACATGTAGACCCATTAGGGAGACCATAGAATTGGTCTGATTTCCTGTAAATTCAAAAAATGGAATTTGACCAAAAAGGGTGTTCTTTCATTTGGATTTCGCTCAATAACGAGTATGAGAGCCGGCACTGTCAATAACGGCCTGACAGAACCTCTGATACTCCTGGTTAAGGTGGAAGAGGACAATAGCGTTTATAGAGATGAATGCATATATATTGGTATCTATTTTAACGTCGTGTTAGCGCGATCTTAACGGTGTATGTTTTCTAACGTTCAATTTAGAATTAAAGTTACCGTGGCATCGTTGAATTGACGATTTCGTGCGTTTTTTACACATGACCTTACGCGTTCTTAAACGCATACCATGACCGTATTTAATGTGATTCAATTCAATGGAATATACCAAAATGAGGTTGAATGAATTGTGAACATTAGCGTGTAATTAGAACATTGTTATATTTAAAGATAGATACACGAAATTGAATAAAAGTTAAATTTTCAATTTTTTGCGGCCGGAAAAAATAGTTTTTAAACTTATTTTTTGAAAAATTGTCCCGATGATTTTTTTTTATTTATTTTTTTTTGTCCAGCTTCCTTATCATATGCTCGCATCTTTTTGTGATGTTTATCGTACTGGATTTCTACAAATCGGGATCAAAGTTTAGTACCCTAACTTCGAAAGTTAATAAATGACAAACAATGTACGACTAAAAATTCGCTTAATTCTTTTGACAGACCCCACAAAAAGTTTTTGATTGATTTCTGTATATAGAAAATAAAATGTCAAAACGATTCTTCGTTTTTCACAAACATGCATTTAGTTTTCCCCATTTTATTTGATTTGTTATGACTGCACCCCCTAATAGTCTTTGAACGTGCTAAATAATGGTTACGTCACAAACGAATGTCTAATGTCTAATTGAAGTATTAAGACATTCGAAAGAGGGTTAAGTCGAATGTCTAAACGAATGTCTAGTCTAATGTCTAAATAAAGCATTTTGACATTCAAAACAGGGATCGGTCGAATGTCTTATCGAATGTCTAATGTCTAATTTGATCATTTAGACATTCAAACACATGGTCGATTGAATGTCTAATCGAATGTCTAATGTCTAAATGAGGCATTTAGACATTCTAATGAGTGTTCTGTCGAGTGTCTAATCGAATGTCTAATGTCTAATTCATGCATTTAGACATTCAAAATGGGGTTCGGTCAAATGTCTAAACGAATGTCTAATGTCTAATTGAGGCATTTAGACATTCAAATCAGGGAGCGTTCGAATGTCTTATCGAATTTCTAATGTCTAATTTGGTCACTTAGACATTCAAGTACATGTTCGATCGAATGTCTAAACGAATGTCTATTGTCTTATTCAGGCATTTAGACATTCGAGAGAGGGTCTAATTAAATGTCTAATTGAATGTCTAATGTCTAATTTAGTCATTTAGACATTCAAGCACGTGTTCGATCGAATGTCTAATCGAATGTATAATGTCTAATTCAGGCATTTAGACATTCAAAAGAGGGTTCGGTCGAATGTCTTATCGAATGTCCAATGTCTAATTCAGTCATTTAGACATTCAAAACAGGGATCGATCGAATGTCTAATTGAATGTCAAATGTCTAATTTGGTCATTTAGACATTCAAGCACGTGTTCGATCGAATGTCTAATCGAATGTCTAATGTCTAATTCAGGCATTAAGCATTCAATTCAGGGATCGTTCGAATGTCTTATCGAATGTCAAATGTCTAATTTGGTCATTTAGACATTCAAGCACGTGTTCGATCGAATGTCTAATCGAATGTCTAATGTCTAATTCAGGCATTAAGCATTCAATTCAGAGATCGTTCGAATGTCTTATCGAATGTCTAATGTCTAATTTGGTCATTTAGACATTCAAGCACGTGTTCGATCGAATGTCTAATCGAATGTCTAATGTCTAATTCAGGCATTTAGATATTCAAAAGAGGGTTCGGTCGAATGTCTAAACGAATGTCTAATGTCTAAATCAGGCATTTAGACATTCGAGAGAGGGTTTAGTCGAATGTCTAATCGAATGTCTAATGTCTAATTTTGGCATTTAGACATTCAAAACAGGAATCGATCGAATGTCTTATTTGGTCATTTAGACATTCAAGCACGTGTTCGATCGAATGTCTAATCGAATGTCTAATGTCTATACCAGGCATTTAGACATTCAAAAGAGGTTTTAGTCGAATGTCTAAACGAATGTCTTATGTCTAAATCAGGCATTTAGACATTCAAAATAGGGTTCGGTCGAATGTCTAAACGAATGTCTAATGTCTTAATGAAACATTTAGACATTCGAGAGGGGGGGGGGGGTTTAAATCGAATGTCTTATCGAATGTCTAATGTCTAATTTAGGCATTTAGACATTCAAATCAGGGATCGCTCGAATGTCTAATCGAATGTCTAATAGAATGTCTTATGTCTAATTTGGTCAATTAGACATTCAAGCACGTGTTCGATCGAATGTCTAATCGAATATCTAATGTCTAATTCATGCATTTTGACATTCAAGCACGTATTCGATCGTATGTCTAATCGAATGTCTAATGTCTAATTCAGGCATTTAGATATTCAAAAGAGGGTTCGGTCGAATGTCTAAACGAATGTCTAATGTCTAAATCAGGCATTTAGACATTCGAGAGAGGGTTTAGTCGAATGTCTAATCGAATGTCTAATGTCTAATTTTGGCATTTAGACATTCAAAACAGGAATCGATCGAATGTCTTATTGAAGTCTAATGTCTTATTTGGTCATTTAGACATTCAAGCACGTGTTCGATCGAATGTCTAATCGCATGTCTAATGTCTAATTCAGGCAATTAGACATTCAAAAGGGGGTTCGGTCGAATGTCTAAACGAATGTCAAATGTCTAATTGAGACATTTAGACATTCAAACGAGGATTCGGTCGAATGTCTAAACAAATGTCTAATGTCTAAATGAGACATTTAGACATTTAAACGAGGATTCGGTCGAATGTCTTAACGAATGTCTAATGTCTAAATGAGGCATTTAGACATTCGAGAGAGGGTTTAATCAAATGTATTATCGAATGTCTAATGTCTAATTTTGGCATTTAGACATTCTTTTTTGAATGTCTAATTCCCTAGACTTTTGGCCGAATGTCTAATGTCTAATGTCTAATGTCCTGCCAACTTCACACGCTTGCGAAATTGTTGAAAGTGGCGTAAAACCCATTCAATCAATCAAACAAAAACTTTAGACGCGTCACATTGTCACTTTGAAGTTTCACCGACACAGACTAAATCTGTCTGAAGTACAAGTCTATAAATAACCCCAGAGACAGTGACGGAAATCCGTCACTCTCAGAGGCAATTAACAGGCTCGTGACAGTTTACCGTCACAAAATTTGAAATTGTAGATTACAGACATTTTCTACGTGTTGAAATTAAATGTGATAGTTTTAGATGCACAAGTTTATGTGAGTATCGAGAAACCATTATTTCCTTTCATTGTAAATTGATATTTGATGCCTCACTTATACTTGTATATCTTTAAGTGCTTTACAGATTTTTATTATTCTTTTATACTTGTAAATTTGATATTGTTTCGCGTATTCATACAGTGTGATTCGAATTTAAGTTTCATACCACCATTTATTTGCCTCATCAATCTTCTGGGAATTTCCTTTCAGATTTATTATAATTCAGTAATTAACATTGGAATTATATCATTATCATTTCTAGTTTTGTAACAGATTGAATTGCTTTAGAAGGCATCATTGTAAATCAGTTCTTCATTGTATTCTTTGTATGGTGATAGCTTAATAAGCTACCTCATTTTTTAATTAAAAACCTATTAAATTGTATCTTCACCATTCAAATTAAATCTACCATTTTTGGGGGCCATAGTGCACCGCTTTCCTTTCATCCACCTGGTGCCACACTATTACGCCAGTATCGGAATTTCCGAGTCTAGAGAGATCACATGTTGACTCGAGTTCTTAGTTCATCTCGTCAATCCAATACAACAGAATGTGACGTAACTGGTGATTAAAATGGAGTATCGAAAAATTGGAATTAATGTAAGTTTAGGGATGATTCTTTGATAGTTGAGAGATGAAAAGAGATTTTTTAATTCATGGAGGTATGAATATAAAAAAAAACTCATCACACTTATGTATGAACCTGCTTCGCAGACATTAATGAATTTGCTTCGCAAATATATACATAAGAGTGATGCGGTTTTTAGTTCCATTCCTCCATGAATAAAAATGAATATTCTCTTCATATCTTATTATTTGATTTCATGAAGCAAAATGTGTAGAAATGTAATCACATATTTTTATTTGGACTACTTTCTGTGTGAGAAAACATAATAGATGTGAACTTAAAATTGTTTTACAATGATGAATGAAACTATTTTTCTCAACCAATCACAAAACTCGAAAACACGAACAAAGAAAACACCCATTTGATTAAATTATTGAGGAATCAAAGTACATTTTAAGCTCGGCTGTTTTCGGAGAAAACCCGAGATACCCGAGATATTGCTATAGCCTTAGCGTCTTTGTCGTCGTTGTTGTCGCCGTCGTCGTGCGAACACGTTGTCAATTTGTGATATCTCTTTAAGCATTTACTTCAAACTTGGAATAAGTAAAGGGGGGGGTTAAATTCTATAAATGTAGGCGTAGCAAACAATGATTATTTAATTCTAGTTTAATCTATCAGGATTCTTGTATTCTGATTGGCTGAAAAAATGTGTTAAATTTTTCCAATGAAAAAAAAATGATTACGCATCTTACATATAAGCTTGCTCACAACGTAATACCTACAGAAGTCTAAAACTGTCCGTGAAGCAAATGCCAGTGCTTGTATCAGTTAGATGTTGAACACATTTTGTCGACATCTTTCATAAGATTCTCTTTTTTTAAATTTCAGAACTAGATATATTCAAACTCTTCAATCATAGCTTGTTCAGTTATTCAATACCGCACAAATAACAGTGTTTACAGCACTTTGATTTTTTATTTCAATCCTGGCAGTCTGGCCTTATAGAGCTTCGAACGTTCTTTGAGAAGGCAGAAAATAAGGGCCCGAGAATATAAATCTTTTCTAATTCTCAATTCAAATTTAAAATTGAGATTAAAGCCGTAATTCCGATTTAATACTCATTTTTAATATATTAACATAAACGATATTATTAATTAATTATTATAAATAACAACTTTTTAACATTTTCGTTTATTTTCATACATTTATTTGAATTCAAAATTTGAAAAAAATTCTCATTTGAGACTGAGAAAAGTTTTATTACCTCGGGCCCTAGCCATCACCAATATCTAGGTACAACATAATCTTGAAAGTATATTTTACAAATTCATCATTTAAATATATGCCTTTATGACGTGTTTACGGGCCACGGACTCCGAACGGTCCTGTGATTTTTGAAATTGTGTTCACTTATTTTAATTCAAAAACGCAAGGTATACGGCAGCCCTAAAACCACCGATGATCGCTCAGACACTGTAAGCCACCGCAAGACACGTACGATTTTGGCGGGCGATTGGGGGGGGGGGGGTGCAACGACGAGGTACGGGAACCGTACGGGCTTCGTAAGCAACATACAAACTACGCTTATATTACACCCTTGGAACGGTTGTCACCTTAAAGAAAACGAGTTTGATTTATTTGAAAGAATAAGAAAAAGGTTTAGAATAAATAATAGCAATTTAGAACCATTTAAATTCAGAAAGCGTAATATAATGATTTAGGCGAAAGATTATCCCCTTGAATTTATTGTCATGTATTCGACTTCGAAACGAAACAACCAGCTTGAAAGGTTAATATAGATAAAGAATCATTTTATTGTTTTTCTTTTGCAAAAAATAGGTAGCGGATTCAAATTCAAGTATGATGATAGGTACTCGTTATAGGTACTAGGGTTTTCTCGAAATTAACATTTAAAGTTTGATATTTTTTCTTAATACTCGCAAGATTTGTCCTTCGAGATTCTTCCATTCTGATTGGCTGAGAAATTGGTTACATGCCGCTATGATGACAGTTTTAATTACACAACTATTGTGTAAGCTTGCGCACAAAGTAGTCTCAAAAGTAATCTTTCCCATAATGTTAAATCGTTTGTGATTATTTTAAGGCCTACGTGAACAGTTCAAAAGAAAATACCCTCCTCATTCCTTCGCGTGTGTATTTTTTCTTTTGAGAAAAATAAAGACAGCTTTCATTTGTAAATATTTGCACCTTGTGTCTATATGCACTCACGCATACTCAATATTGGTATAGACCTGCAATTTCAAGTGAGTGATCAAAGATCATTTTTACATTGAAAATGATAGGAGATAACGGTTTCTCGAACCTCACTCTTTCTTGCGGAACTATAGTATATTTTAAGGATGCAAACTACATCAAATATTTTTGTTTGAAACGGAGTTTAGGTTAAGCAAGGAGAGAGTTGAATTATTAAAACATTGAAATAAGATTACCTAACTTATAAATGCAAAATATTTATGCAGAGTATTTTTCTTGGTCTGAGAATGGTAATTCCGTCAAATAGTTCAGTAATTTAAATGATAAATCGAAGATATGCGGATAAGATATTTCTCGTGTAAATGAATACCTCAAAAGAATATTTTTAGGAGGAACATGGTCTTGTTCACTGTCAACCCAAAAACGAAGTGTTGGGTTTTGTCTACAGTGAAAAATAGATGGTGTTGGGTTTTGTCCATTGTCCAAAATGAATGGTGTTGAGTTTTGTCCACTCTATGAAATTTGGTTGTGGGCTTTGTCCCATTAGGTTTTTGTCCGTATACCATGTTAACTAAGTAGGGTATCTCAATTAATAAAGCAATGATGCCATACCAATCACGTGCAAAATGACCCGTTAGAAGGAAATTTGTCCTATAATTTGCTTTCCGTCTCGTTTTTGCAGTAAAGAATTAGTTCTAACAAATCTTTTATTTCTCAGGGAATTTCTATTAAATTTTCTTTTCGTGAACAACAGAAGCTATATTTTCCTACATATCTTCGCCTCTCGTGAAAGTATAGCTTTTGTTGTTCTCCCCATAAAATTATAATCGATTAAGAAAAAAAATCCACGCAGTATCTCGTATCTCTTGGCGGAGATTTTCACGTTACGAATCTCTCTACAGATATTATGCTATCATCATTTTCAACAAAACTGTACGTGTCACATTTACATAACCGCCAAATAGTTCTCGCAGAAATCTCGCGGGAACTTGGTCGTCTGGTAACTGAATTGACCCAATTTACACTTTTATAAACTTTTGGCAAGAACGGAAATGAAACACCGTGACTAGAATTAAGGTAAAATACACGAACAGAGACCGAACAGAACTTTACGAACATCGTGAAACTGACAAGATGGATGAATACAGAAATTGATTTGGATATGAAATTGAATGAGTTGGATGAGTCCGTCTTGAATGAAAATCAAGGGAGATAATAAAAAATCAATAATTTCGCTCAAAAAGTTTAAAACTGACTTTATTTTAATAACACCCTCTAATAAAAATTTTTAAAAGAAATGATCTATAAATAAAGTTGTGAGTCTTCGCGGACTTAATCTACTCCTGCACATATCATTTAGGTTAGCCTTTACGTTACATTTCCAACAATTTGAAATGTTTTTGAGGTGCAATCATTAGGTAGGCTCGGGCGGCACTAGCGTTGACAGCCACTTACTGTAAATAAAAAGTTACCCTATGGTCTACTGATACTTATCTATCTACTAAAGGCATAGTGAAGACTCTGGTCAGACTGTGAGGATGCACAGGCTGGTCAGAGTCTTTGTTTTGCGCTTATTTGAAATTGTTGGAAATCTCACGCATAGGCTCAGGTTGATTTGATTGACTAAAATAAAGTTGTGGTACATTTTAAACCATTTCGAGCGTTTTTGAACGATTTGGGAAACATTGCCATCGATTTCAGCGAGTGGTATAAATGAGTGTCGTTTCAAGATTTGACATTGAAATGTATTAGGTACTACACAGCTAATGCGAGGAAATGATTTTGTATTTTTATAGTTTTCAAGGTCGACAAGTCTTCAAGCAACCCGAAAGAAAATAATCATTATTTTAGCAAGTACACGGTGCTAGTTGATACACCATGCGGGGCTAATTGATTCACTTCAAGCAAAATCTTGTAAAATCTAAAATCATATCTAAAGAGGAGTAAAACTTTTTTTTTTGTTAATGTATATGCATAATTCGTTCTAAATACAATTATAAATTGAACCCTTGCATCGATTAAAAAGACATTCTGTGGCAAAGTATAGATTACCTTTCTCATGCACGTCGGTCATTTCTGGTCGTGTATATCCCCCTTTTAGTTAAAGTATTACCCTAGTGTTTTGTTAATTTTCTTTTTCTAACATTGTCTGAATTTTTTAACATTTTTATTTTCATCGTAATTCATTACTATATTAGGGCAATTCAGTCACAAATTCTCAATCATAGACTTTTATAGACCACTGGCACAATCAACCCGAGTGACGAGACGAATTCGAAGGATATTGCCGACATCCCGTTCTTTCTTGTGAACCGTATAGTGTTCTTAACCGAAATTTACTTTGGTCCTAAAAAGTAGTTTTAAAATATACAAGTGAACGTAAAAATCCTCAGAATACTCGCAAATGCATAAAAATTATATCAAAATATCCAAATGACCTATTAAATCTAAAAAAAAAACTACTCCTATTACTTAGGTCTTCAAATAGAAGGGTGTATCGCACAGCCCCCGTGTTTCAAATAGTCCCAGTCTCCCTTAAAAAAATATAGATAAATAAATAAATAAATAAATGAATGAATAATAAACAGACAAATAAAAAATATAGAAAATAGAAAGCAGATGCTGTTCACAGATAACATTTAAAGATAAAATGATATATACACAAAGAAAAAAGTATTGCAAAATCTAAATGTATGTATTGATTGATTAAATGGAGTTTAACGCCGCGTTCAACATTTATCAGTCATAGTGCTGAGGCAACAGCACCTAACAATGGTTTCCTGTAATTTCTCTCACCAGTGCAACCACCACATCCTTTACTCGCCTCCAGCTGCTATCTCAAATAGGTCTACGATTATCAACCCATTGGTGAGAGACAAATAGTCGGAAAGAATGAGTGCCGCCGTCGGGGATCGAACCCTGGACCTCTAGATTGACAGTCCGACCAACTTCGCTATGACGGCGGCTCTAAATGTTTGCAAGTACGAAGGAAGGTTCAATAATGGCAGAGTATGAACCCCGTCAAATATTTATCAGCCATTCTTGGTCGCCAACTATGCGAACTGTTACCTGCAATTCAAAATCTTGTCCAGTTGTTTCGGATATTGCAATAGTAACGACCATGTTTATATCCGACATCTGATCAATGGTATTAAGAGAAAAGTGGGTGCCGTGATTTTCGTCGCTTTTGCATGTACATGAAATTAGATCAATATTGGATTAGAAACAATAATCGGGTTGAAATCATATCTAACACATTCGAGGCAACCATAGTTTATCGCGTACGACTGAAACATGCTCTTTTTATAATGGCCATGAAATGCATGAAATGGCAGAATTGGAGAAATAAAGTCTTGTATTACAGTTTTATTACAAATAATAAGACCCACTGTAAATGTTTTCTTGAGCAAAAATTGCGTCAATTTACCACAGTTCATTTTTGTTCAAAACTACTTCGGTAAAATCGAATGTTACAATACTTTTTTCTGTGTGTATATAGTTTCTCTCTCCTGTTATTGAGGACCTAAAGTTTTCTATCTTTCAGTGTTCCCATTTTAAATTGATAAATTGTAGGACCACAATTTCGACACTCAGTCTTTCGATTTCAGTAGAAGTCTTCAGTCAGCAAGACTTATTTCTTGGTAATGATTATCAATTCTACAGAATAATTGAATACTGTTTTATTAGATCATACAATTTGTCTACAGTTACAGCCATTTATCATCCTTATGTAAGAAATTCGAACGTGAATAGAATTGAGGATGCGAAAAGAATATCCGTTTTTTTTCTTCTAACACATTTTTACATAAATCTGTTCTTAAGTAAGTTTCATATTTGTACCTCAATCAAACATCCCAAAATATTTTTTCACTCTTTCAATAAACAGTTACAGTTTGAAACATCGTGAAAATGACAAGTTGAATGATCTTGGAATTAATTTGGAATGATATTGAATGAATGTGTGGAGCGAGTTTTGAATGAAATTAAAGGAATATAATGTAATATAGCAATATTTTTACCTCCCTTTAAAAAATATACTCACTTTCAAAGTTGTTGTTCACGAACCAACCAGACTTTTCAAAATGCACACAAGCCAAAATCATCGTGAAATAATTTGATAATTAAAAATGAAAAGTTAATCATTGTGGTCGATTTCGAATTGTTTTTAAACGATTTTAGAGCGATTTTGAGTCAACTTTGGAGGGCGTTTGGAATGAAGGAATGGAGCGTTACTTATAAATATACGAGTGAAACATTCAACGAACTTTTCTGCTATTATTATACCCCTGCATGGTAGGTTCTATTATACGTGTTCCTATTTTCAGGCGGCTGTGATATGGCTGGCGTTTGGTGTCCTATCTGTAAACTCTCTGATAGGACTAAGACCCCCACAACATAAAGAGGACACGGCGAAAAATAAAAGGTAGGGACGCCTTCATTATACACTATCGATGAACGAGTTTAAGTGGGTGAATAAAGATCATTTTTCATGCCTGTGTATCTATATATACACATAAAGACAAACAGTGAAATATATTTATCTCGAATGAGCAAAAGACGAAGTTATCCCTACGTCGAAGTAATTTTCAAGTTCCCATCTTATTACTCTTTATTTCTATGTATTCAAATGACCGACCTCTATTTATTTTCGTTTTTCGGCAATCGGTGTATTTGTTGTGTCAAAATAGTTCCATGCAGATATACTGTCAACAAATTACACCGTCGATTAATTAACTGCCAGTTACAAACTCGCCAGAAATAGTTCTTCAATGAAATATAGGCTCCTTTCGTCAGCTTTTTTCTACCCTTTCTATTCCTACCTTTCGGTTACTACGTTGTTTCATTTCGACGACTCCCTCGTAACCTCTCGTCGACTTCATTCTAAACTTCTGGCAGACAGACAGACAGACAGACATACATATCCTTTTAATGTTCAAATTCACAACTTGTAAATACATGAACATGGCAACTCAATTGCTACATGTTTTCGACTCCATCCTAACATTTTGGTGTCCATTTAAGCATTTCGACGACTCAAGTGTAACGTCGAGGTTCATCTATTGCAATATTTTGGCGACTCAATTGTAGCATTTCGTTGACTGGGTTATGATATTTCGTCGATCCAATTGTAACATTTCAGCGACTCAATTGAATCTTTTCGGTTTTCAGCGACTCTATGGTAACATATCGGCGACACCATTCTAAACTTTTGTTGTCTCCATTATACTAGTTTGGCTACTCCAGTATACTAGTTTGGCGGCTCTATATAACACTTCAAGGAATCCAATTGTAACATTTCAGCGACTCAATTGAATCTTTTCGGTTTTCAGCGACTCTATGGTAACATATCGGCGACACCATTCTAAACTTTTGGTGTCTCCATTATACTAGTTTGGCTACTCCATTATACTAGTTTGGCGGCTCTATATAACACTTCAAGGAATCCAATTGTAACATTTTAGCGACTCAATTGAATCTTTTCGGTTTTCGGCGAATCTATGGTAAGATATCGGCGACACCATTCTAATCTTCTGGTGACCCAGTTATACTAGTTTGGCTACTCCATTATACTAGTTTGGCGACTCCATTATACTAGTTTGGCGACTCCATTAACATTTCAAGGAATCCAATTGTAACATTTCAGTGACTCCCTTTAATGATTTCGTCGACTCCATTGTATCATTTCGGGGACTCAATTGTAAACTTTGGGAGACTCCATTTTAAGATTTCAGCGACGCCTTTGTAAAATATCGGCGACTCAATTGTAAAATTTCGGCGATTCCTTCTTCACAATTCGGTACTCTATTGTAACATTGTGGTGATTCCATTACAATCTCTTTGCGACTTCATTGACATTCTACCATTTATGTTACTCCATTGCAGCGACTTCGATGTAACTTGATGAACACTGCATTGTTACTTTCAGAACGCCATTGCAACTTTCTGCAACTCCATTGTAACATTTCAGCAAACCTATTGTAACATTTATGCGACTGCTTTGTAATATTTCTGCGATTCCATTCTAACCAAAGGACTCCAATGTAATCTATCAGTAACCCCTTTGTTATTTTAAGATAATTCTATTGTAGCTTTTTGGCGACTCCATTGTAATCTATTGGCGACACCATTGTAACCTTTCATCTACTCCATTGTAACCTTTTGGTGACTCTTTTGTAACCTTTCGGCGACTCTATCGTATTCTTCGGCTTGTCCACTGTAACCTTTTTTTTTTCGACTCCATTGCAACCTTTCATTGTTTCAATTGTAACTTTTCGTGGACACGCACACTTCATTGCAACATTTACTTTCTACTTACTTTTCGGCGTTTTCAATGTTATTATCGCTGTAACTTGTCAGCGACTCCACTGTAACCTTTCGGCAACCCGAACCATTGTAGTCTTTGGATAAATTTCTTGTAGCCTTTTGGCGATTTCATAGTAATATTTCTGCTATTTTATTAGCATGACTTTCTGCAAAATGAAAAAAAAAACAAAAAAAAAAACAAACAAACTATCTTTTCCAATCAGCTGCGGAGGTAACCTTTGATCAGGGCTTCAGATTATAAAACATATTTGTGATCCAGCTGGCTTGTTAGTCGAATGGTGTCCGGCTCGTTTGCTGATAGATTCATAACTTTTCGTTTCTGATAGATATGTTTTTTTAAATTTTCAATCCTACACGACAGTAAGTTTTCTTTTTTAAAAGATTTTTTTTCAAATTGCCTTAGCACGAATCCCTTTCATTTGTTACGGATGGTTTGAAGTCGTATGACGACACCAATATTGTATGAGCCTGTGCGTGAGATTTCCAACAAATTAAATGTGCGCAAAGGAAAAACTCTGGCTAGCCTGTGCATCCGCACAGTCTGCCATGAGTCTTTACTTTGCGTTTAGTAGATATATAAGGTCTCAAAGTATCTGTAGACCATCGGATAACTATATTTACGGTTTAAGGCTGTCTACGCTGCATAGTGTGTGTATTTCACGAACATTTCAAATTGTTGGAAATGTCACGCACAGGCTCATATCTATATTTACATTTATTCCAGACAGAAGAATGACTCTAACATGAAGGGATCTCAGACACTAACGTTCGGTCAACATCAAGGTGAATATTTTTATTTTATAGCCTATTGCAAAAAATGCTATAACTCTACGACAGAAAATTTTATCGTTAATGCGATAAAAAAAAAACTTCTTTTCCCACAAGGAATCCTCACTGTCTAGAAGTTTATCTAAAATTTGCTCTGTAAAATTTGAAATCTGGTCCGCAATTACTAGTAGTCGTTTTTGTGTCGACTTTTGAGACTCATTAATGTCTGTTCAATCTGTTACATAAATTTCTATTCGCATCTTTAAAAGTTGAAAATGTCGTAAAGTGACGTTCACGTAGACTATTATAAGATTAACCATGGCTCCCCTTTTAAATTCGTTTTTAATAATACAAATACAGGCGGAAAATGGTATTTTATTTTTGATATGTAAGCCTCAATCTCTTATCCAAAAGTAAAGACAGCATTCTTGGACTCATAAAAAGTCAATCGCAAATTCTGAATCGTTATTTTGATACTGGCTCGGTAGTTTTGGAGTGACAAATGTTAACAGAGGTGTTGCTAGAGCACGACGACCCACGGATATTCAACATGGATGGATATCGTTCAATAATATCACAGAGAACCTTGTGGTCGTTAGAGGATAAGATCTAAATGCGACCCGTCACGCGAAAAGGGACCATCTGGGAACCCCGTAAAATAGACATTTGAAAAAGAGACTCACGCTAGTCAAGGCTAACCAGAGGTCGTATTTCAAACATTCTTTCATAGGAAGGTAGATGGATTATTCTAGATTCAGAAAATTAGAAAAAATGCGAAATGTGTCGATCCTAGTCAGTCTGCGCGATCCGCGCAGTCTGACTAGGGTTAACACTTTACGCACTACCCAGATGGTCCCTTTTCGCGTGATGGGTCACATATATCTAACTAGATTTTCACAGTTATCAATTTGAGTAGGGGATCTTGAGTTATGTCCGTTACAGATAAAAGGATCATTAGCGATATGTGATGCATGCTTAATGAAAATATCGACCGTCATTCTAACTATTCTGTATGGCGTGTTTTCAATGTGGAGAAAATAATGGGGGAAAATTCGTCACAGTGTCTACCCGCATTATCTGTCCACTGAGCTTCCTTTTTTACTATGAGAGCAGAAGCGACGGTTATTTGTCATGGTACGGATATACTTATTAGTTGTGAAGAAAACATCATAAAATGGGTTAGCGAGGCTTATATAAAAATCCTGCCTTGAATTCAAAATCTGTGCTGAATACTTCGCAGGGCTACCACTTTCTATATCGATGTTTGGCTGGGGGAGGGGGTATTTTTAGCGGGTTGTGCAGGCTGACTATATACATGTAGTGTCGGTTATTTTCGTTGTCTGAAAATTGTTTTAATCAAGAATAACCATTTTTCATTCAATGCAATTTATTTTGAGTCGACATCTCTGCCCTGTGTTCAGGATGTAAAATCGTTTCGCGAGCGCTTTGAGATGAAACCCCGTGAAACATACTTTGACAGTGTAAACCGAGGTTTTCAAATGATTTCATTAGGAAACCTCTGTCTACATTGAGAATCATCACGAATTCCGAAATACTGCGGAACCATTACGAAACCATTACGGACCCACTACCTTAACGATAATGTAAGCTCACCGACTTACAACAGCATCGCTTTTGAATTTAGACAGTACCAATTTAGCAATTTTGTAAAAAGATTTTGGTCGTCATTTTTCGAACCATACAACGGAGGTTTGATCGTTATCAGCATATGTGATTAAGTACGGAACTCTTTATTTTTTTTCCAATGAAAGTTGTGCCGTTTAATGATTTCTTTGAAAATTTAATCATGATTTATAATAAAAAAATCATTCCAAAATAAAGGGCGTAAATACCATTACACATATTACGCAAGTGCGTTATAGAAATAAATCCTCTTTCGAAAAATGTCGTTGATGAATGGTCATTACATCGAAACTACAGCTTTTTCAAGCTGTAGTTACGATGTTTTGATTTTTCACCAACGCTCAAATTACAGGAACGGGCGGAGGACATTCATCTTCAATCCAGATATCGCCTATATATTCTATGTTGGTCGCCTTCTGAGTGCGTTTACATTTCCATTTACGTTTACATTTACGCCTATGCAAAATCATTCAACTTGTCAATGACTCGATGTTGTTAACTGTACGGAGTCTCCAGATATATGGTCCCTTTTCCCAGACTGTGCCACGAATTCTTTATCTTACAGACATAACCCGATGTTATTTCCCGGAACTATTCCGATGTTCCAGTCTACTACTTCAACAATGTATATGGAACCAGTCCAACTTTTGTGACAGAATCAACGTGAGTTTTATTTTTCTTGTATAAGTTTAATGTCTATATTCTTCGAAATGTTTGCTTTAAAATGAGAGAATATAGGACAGATAATTAAGCATTAAATGGCTTACAATTAGTTGAAGATACAAGGGGGTATTTGTTCGTTTCAGTGTAAGATCGATTTGCTTTTCATTTTGTTTGTTTGAATGAGGTTTTACACCGCTTTCAACATTATATCAGTCATATCGTTGCTGCTGGAGCACTTTACAATGGATTCCTGGTATTTCTCACACCAGTACTACCATCACATCCTTTCTTAGCCTCCAGCTGGTATTCCACATAGGTCTACGATTATTAACCCATTGGTTGTAGACAAACAGTCGGAAAGAATGAGTGCCGCCCTCGGGGATCGAACCCGGGACCTCTAGATTGACAGTCCGACGCGCTATGAAGGTTTATTGGTTGACAACAAAACTTTTATTTTCCTAGGTGACTTTTGGCACTTGGTGTTTAATTTCTGCGATTCCTTACACATTACTTTGCGCTGACTATTAATTATGACGTGATTTCACATCGGGTGTACTCGGCGATCTGCTGAATACAACTTGAGAATAGTAAGTGCGCAACAATGAAAGAAGTTCACAAAAAGTTACAGGACGTCAAAAGCACAAACGTTTTTCTGCGCTTTGTCATCAAATTGATATATGCAAAATCAATATCCATAGTGGATCGGAAGGCATTAAAGAAATTCGTTTTCCTTCAAGTGTATCGACCAAAGTACCACAAGGGGCCTGTTTTACCAAACTTCTTACGGAAAGAATAATCGTAAGTCAAATTCACAAACCGTACCTAGTGTTTTCATATATTGTTAGATTCTGGCTTGCAATATTTCATTGGAATCGTCTTTAGAAGATGATTCCAAAGAAATGTAGTATGACAGAATTCCATGTTTAGTTACGTGGAAGTTAATTTAATTTTTGTCTTACGCAAAAAAATGACCGTAAGAAGTTTAATAAAACGGGCCCAGAAGCCTAAAACATGACCCAAAATTTCTACACTTACGCCCGACGCTCTTTCCAGCTGACGAATAAGTCCGAGCGATCCGCCGAATGAGGATTTCGACCAACAAAATCTAACATTGCGTTAACGACTGTTTTCAAGAAACTGTTGTTTTTTTTCTCTCGCATCATCTATCATCCAATATACATATTGATTAAAGAGCCAGCACTCTTGTCACAAGGGACCTATAACGGTTGATTAGACCGATTCATCAGCGTTCATTACGGGAGCGGCCAGGGGTCTATTTAAGACTTCGATAACGCCATTCGAAAATTGTAAACGCTCTATGAATTGTTGTTGTTATTTATTCAGAAAGATATCAACATCACATCAAGGGATCAGTGCAACACTATTGTAAGTGACTATAAAAACATAGGCACTTACAATAGTGTAGCACTGACCCCTCGGCATTTTACCGCAGCGCAGCGTTGGTGAGTCTCTTTAAAAGCTTAAATATATTTGTTAGAATGTAGACTTGTTCAAACTGACAACAGCAAACAAAATGCTCGAAAAAGCGATTGTAGCCTATAGGTCTACAGCTTTCATCATGAGACAAACGAGAATCGAAAACTCGTCTCAATTTACATTGATTAACATGTAGGAGCGCCATATAGAGCCATCTGTACCGCGGTAATTGCGCGATAATTGAATGTAAGAAAACATCAATTTACGGGCGGTAATTATCTCTGCTTCAACTGGTCATCAATAAACATAATTCACTTGTACTGTAGGAGAAGTACTTATTCTCATTTGTTATTGACAACTGGTGCGAGGTTCGGGTTTTTGTCTGTGAGATTCTTAGAATTTGCTAAGATAAGCTGTTCTTTATTGGGATTTTTAAATCCCCCGAAATTAATGCTGTTAAGACAACTGTTTTTTTAAAAAGATTTCAAATCACCCTAAATTAATCTTTAAAATTCTATTAGAAATTAGTCTTTCTTTATGAATAAGCTATAAATAGAGGCATTGACGATATCAAGTGATTTTACTCGAAAATCTTTCTTCTTCTTCCACATGGGCAATAATTTCATACGTTAACATAATAAGAAGACTTTCAAGTTACAGTTAGAAACATCGTGAAATTGACATGTTGATTTTGGAATGAATTTGGAATGATATTGAATGAGTGTAAGGAGCGAGTTTTGAATGAATATGAGATCATCCAAAATAGCTGATTTCGTCCAACTTGGACGAAATTAGCAATATTTATTACCTCTCTTTAAAAGAAATCTACTTACTTTCTAATTTGTGTGTCTTCACGAACCAATCAGACGCTTCCAAATCCAAGTCAGCCGTAAATATCGATGAATAATTAGTTAATTTCGAAGAAATGTTGATCGTTTTGAAAGATTTCGAACTGATTTTCACAATCTCGGAGCGTTTTTAAGTGATTTGAGTGAGTGTTTGGAATGAATGAATTGAGCCCTGACAGAACGATATAGAATGGTTTTGATCGAGGTGAATGTCATTTTCACGATTTTACTAACTGTACCTTAACTCATAATGACACAGTTATAAAACAGCAAAGTTCAAAGAGGTTGCGGATGACGCTTTTAGTTGACAAAGCTGTAACCCTTACCTGTTTTACAAAATTTTGAACCTGTCCAAATTCAAAGATTTTGCTGACGAAAATTTCAAGTGGATTTAATTTGAAAAATAACCATTCAGTAGGGTAGAAAATAGTGTGGAAAAAGAAGAAATTGCTTGTCAGAAGCAATTCTTCTTTTTGTTACAATGTTTTCTCAACCATAAAATCCCAGACACGTAAAAAAGCAGGGATTAAACAGCAAAGGGTTAAAAGATTTTTTTTTGGGGGGGGGGAAATACGTGTATTGTTGACAATGAGGAAATTGCTTGTATTTCATTTCCAACAATATTTTTTCTAAAAAATTCCTTCGTGGACGTCAAAAATTTGCATCGTGCGGGAATGTTTTCAACTATTTCTTCTTACAGTCTTTCACCCAGTGTTCCAAGGCGGCCCTGTCCAGAGAAGGCAAACGACACTATATTAAGAGTCTCAGCAGATTAAGAGAATTGACCAAACCGTTCTATAATACATACAGATGTCCGTCAATAAACCTACGACAAAATCAAACACATCTCCGACACATGCAAGCTAAAGGTTCGTATGGTCTGATTGGCATTAGATTGACTTTGATGAAAATGAATGTTTGTTTTCCAATAACAGGTATTTTATATATATATATATATATATATATTCATTCCTACAGTGCAGAATAGGAAAAATTAGATTTGCGTTCATCAAACAAAGGTCAATGTCAAGCCAATTAAACCGAACTCCACAGCAACATTAAACAAATCCTTTAAATACAATACATGCTTTGATGCAGCTTTTTAAGTGTATTTTCACTGGGCTAGTGAACCGAAGATCCGTAGTCCGAGCTTCACCGTCGTTGGGGTATGAACGGTAGGCCAAATTCATTCATGTTGTAGAATGAGGAAGTATTCAGTGGGTTTACACACTGCTTCTCTCTCATTGACGTAAGAATCAGAAATGGTTTAAGCTTACCTTTATAAAATATATCAGCATAAACTAAATCGATTCATGAAACGCTGCATTAAATTCTAAAATTGAGAAGTCTAAATTGTATTTTACACGGGCGTCATCTGATATCAAAGGTTGCGATTTTCTGTTTTGGCTATTTATTGCACCATAATCTAAGTTTTTCAATTACAAGATAAGGTGATCGTCCTGCTATTGATATTCTCGCATACATGATATTTAATCGCATACATATTTAGTCCCCACCTTTGGCGATTAAGCCTAGTTTACATTTGGCTTACGGAGCCCGTACGGCACCCGTAACTCGCCGTATTCCCAATATCGTGCGGTGCTCGTGTGGCGGCATGCGATGTCCGTGCGATCATCGCACGGTTTTGCAGATGCTGTGGACCCTTGCGATTTTGTATAAAAGGATATTCATACATGGTTTTTAAAAATCTCAAGACCGCACGGGGACCGTGGCCTGTGGACACGTCGTTAAGGCATCGCACGATCGCCGCACGGACATCCCGAGGCCATCGTACGATGCTTTGCATATAAGCTTTAACGGATCATCCTATGGTACCCGCGCGTATACCGTAATATGATCGTACGGCGGCCGCACGGTTGACAAAGTGAACAGTTAACAAATAGCACGATCTTCATCGGGGATTGCACGATTCCCTTGCGATCGCCGCATGGGCATCTAAATGATTCTTATGACGGCTTTATGAAAACTCGTGTGGACACTTCACGATTTTGTAACACGTACGTTGTCAAAATATCAAGCCAGAAATCGCAGACTGTGATATCGTACGGCGGCCGTGGCAAATGTAAACTAGGCTTTACGTGGTAAAGGAAATGTAAGTGGTCGCCCGTTTAAGCACTCGATTTACTTTTTCTCAAGGGCGATACACGAATGGGAGTTACGGCACTGTAGGCCAAATGTCAAATACCCATATAATAAAAATCAAAGTGCTGTCAGCACTGTAAATCGTACATCATTGAGAGGCTGGGATAGTGCAATAGTTCGCCAATCAAAAGGGCTCAAATTTGGACAATAAAAGTTGGTAAAATCTTTAAATTTGTGAGTTTTTTGTCTAGACACTCCATCTTTTCGAGGACATCGCCAGCTCATCCAACCTCGTGGGTCCGATTTTGAAAGTTTGCTGATTCGATAGCCCTCTGCTTGTCTAAATTATTTCTTAGCAGATTTTTACGTTGTTATAATGAGCACGCGCCAAGCTAAAAGCTTGTCTGTTAATATTATTCCTCTCTCTATAGAGTTTAAAAGCCTGTTTAGCAACAAACATTTTTCATTAAACTTTTTACAATTTTGATTACCAACATGTTTGTATTTCAAGCATTGGGTTTTCCCAAATACTGTAAATGCATTTTCCCTCAAGAAACACGTGAAATCGCCAACTATGCTATTTATATCTTTGGTTTCTTAAAAATCGATTTAATCTAGCAGCACTCTATAGGGAAATTCAAATGGCAGCTCGGGAGTCGCGTGAGATGATGTAATAATCTAAAAATGACTGTAATATGCATGCGCAGAAAGTACATTCATGTAAACGGAGTTACCTACTGGTGGTAGTAAACAAACTTAACATTTACCGCTACAATAATTAATTAACCATGAAATATCGTTATCCCATTAATAAAAGTGATAAACTCGCGCAAAAAAAACTAAAGAAAATAAGAAAATAGTATTTGTTGTTTAAAATAAAAGAGAACATTTGTTTTATGTAATCGAATTGTTGTGCACTATTTTCGACGCCATTTTGGAACCCAAGTTACACCGGCCTGACCCAGGATCAGAAGTGCGAGGTTGAAAGGTTAAAATGACATCACTAGTGTCGAAACTGAGGTCGTTCTGATGGAAACCCGGTTAACGCGGGTCGAAACCGAGTCCGATATGAACTTACCCCTATATCAGTTTATCGTATATTTTTGTCGGTTTATTTGTTGTTGAATAATTTTTCTTCATACTCAAATTTGAATTTAATGAAAATAGGATTGGAGCGTGATCAGAGTGCTCATTGAAATCAAATATTTCAAAATTACAAAATTATTTCTATTTGTTAACACATGCGAAAAAAAAGTAAACTTCCCACGCTCCCTGTTTGAGTGTAGACGACTATTGACTAATGATAAACAAGTTAATTGACACATTTCGAGCAGACGAGTCCATTTGCATCTATACCACGTGGTCTGAATTTACGCGTGGGTTTTGACCGAGTGATAATCATAACAGAATTTGATTGGTTGTCAGCCCTACAACTGGTATATGACCGTTCGAGAAAGTTCAGAGCAGTGTATTGTAAGTGCTACAAATTAATTATACAGTTAACCTATTGTACGTTTCAACTCCTTTACTCAACCGAAAATCTTGTTATAAACACTGAAAATACTAACTGGTAATTACTAAAAGCGAAAATTACATCAAATTTTGTATTAGCCTCTTCTCTTTTTGTCGAAAAGTAAATAAGGTATAAACAAAGTTTGTAGATTGTGACTGAAAAGGCCGTTTCTTCGGTGTTTGAAAACACATAATTTGGTTTGAACACATTGCTCAGAAGATAATGGTAAAAATGTAGTGGGTCAAACAGACTGGATTTCTGGAAAACGGTAGATATAAATCTACTGCTTCGCAGTACGATTCAATAATGCAGATTCTCTTGCGATTACGGTTCGCTTTCGCATAGATACAGCAAGATGTTCTTGTTACTGTTTCTGCGGCTTATTAACTAAGCTTTATACATCATTTCTAGCTTTCTCCAAAATCACTCTTTTTTGATGGATTTTTTAATTTCTTATAACGAAAAATCAAAAGCATAGTGTTTTAGAAACCGAACCATGACTAAGGATCTTTGCTCTAGATTTGAAACTATATAAATTTTGACATTGTTCATGATGTTTATCACTTTTTACATAAATGCTTCATATAGATTGAGCGCATTTAACAATTATACAAAATCTGTGCAACATGTTGGGGAAAAAAGAAACAACAGTTAAGTCAGCAAGAGACAGCTATATTATATTTTTTTCAGGCGATCATCCTGGAGACTGTTGTATATCCACATTGTTCAACTGTACAATACAGACACTCATGGACTCCACAGCTCACAGAGACAAGAAGAAATGTGACATTTTATCCAGTTACAAACAGTGTTTACAAACCTCATCTTCGAACTGTCAGTGGAACTCATTTCTAGCCAACTTTCCGGCACTCACATCGTTCAATCTCAAGTGTAAGGAAGTGTAAATTTGCTCGTTTAAGGATACTATTAGAGAATTTTGACATGGTAGTGCGACCTCTAGTAACGCGTCGATGAACTTCAGTTCAAGGTTAATCTATCCTGCGTCCAGGATAAGCTAACGGTTCAAACTGTTTGTAAAGTATAGCCCGCTTTGCACGCAAGTGCACGTGCAAAGCGGGGTATAACTTGCTAACACTTTGCACCGTTTTGTCATTCTGATCGGAGAGCTTATTCGGATGTCAGTGAAAATTCGCTCCCTAATACATCAATAAACATATTTAGATTAAACATTAAACAATCGATGGGCGACCGAAACCTCGTACAATGGGCTGAAGTTACAATATTCTTTATGTTAGCCAAATGACGAAATATAATCCTCTATAAGTACGTTTATTCGTGTTCATGTATCTTTATGATATTGTCATATATCGAGACATCCACGACATTTACTATACTCTTCAAAAGAAGTTCTTTGACATTTGATCTTTATATGTGCAAATTTCAACTTCGACCATAATATCTATACGCGTATAAATTCAATCAAAGAATGAATGGTCAATGCATCTATACACTGCATTAAAACAGAATTACTTTTTCGACCAAAGAATTGTAAAGAGACGTTATTTAAGGACGTTACGTCGCACGTGTCCTATGGTAGCAAACTCGACCTCTCGTATCTGGTCCCACACTCTCTGACTGGAGATCCTACTATGTCTGGAGACCTCAGTCGTCTTAAAAGATGCAGAAAGATTGAAATATCCCCAAAATCGTAACGGTATTTGACGTGCTAGACGAACGTCGTTATCCAAGGTCAGACGGGTCTGTCTCTAAACATAACGCTATGAGTCATGTTATAGCGGTGCCAGAGGTATGAGATAGTCTATCCGGAAACAACAAAGTCATTTGTAACAGCTTGTCTTATAGAGACTACCTTGTAGCGACAAATAACTTTATGACGTTGTTCCTTCGTTTGCTTGACATGTTTTCGTAACAGCCATGTGCCTAGACGTTCAATTTAAAAAGCAATCGAGTTATGGCATTTCAACCACAACCTAATGGAGAGCTATTAGGAATGTCCAGGGATTCTGAAACTGCACGTGCTGAATGAGAATGTTGGATTTTGCGAAATTTGACGTTGACGTCTCTATACAGAAACGTTATAGAGAAATTCATCACAATACATGTGGTATTCTTAAATCACAATTACTTTTCACAAATCAATAAAAAATTATCGAAGCTTTTATATGTATTCAGACAAATCCTATAATTAATCAGAGTCAAAGAACTTTTTTGAAGGGTATACACGTCCGTTTGACAGTTTCATTAAAATAAAAAAAAGCTGCACCATGTCCTTCCGAGTCCAAAAAACAGAAACTTATAGAAATAGTTCATTTATTAAAAAAGGGAAAATACGGTCATGAATTTCTAAAGATTATTGAAACATTGCGGCGTCAATCAAACAGACTGACATAACGACAGGCTTTATTTTTGAGCTCGATTCTTGGTCACCTGAACAGTGTTTCCGTTATCGGATTGGATGATGTGCTGCATTTGATGACCAACATAAGAAACAGGACATATTTCTATTTTTTTGCCAACAAAGAATTCTAGCTACCTTGTTCCTAACTTGTTCCCTTCGCACAATTATTAAGAAACAAATTGAATCTAGAATCGGGTACTTTGAAGGTGACACTAAATCTTCAATTATTCACTGTAATTTCATATATCGTAGTTACTTGTAAAATTTTAATGACTTTGTTGGGAATAAATCTACAATAACTTTATGCTATTTAACCAAATGTAAGATGCAGTCAATCTTGCTCGAGCTGTCAATTAAGCGACCAATTTTAATATGCGACCGTTTTCAGATATCGTTGATCTAAAATTTATCATTAATTAATCCTGTGTTGTTAAAACTCAATAGAATCGTCTCTTAGAGACAATTCTGATGAGTGTTTACATCACATGATTATTGAGAAGTTCTAAAAATTAAACATTTTCAATAAAATTTATGTTTCCTATTTGTTTTCAAAATTTGTATTAAGCGACCATTTTTAACGACCGCTTTTTGTGGCCCCGTAAATGGTAGCTTACTATCAGTTTTACTGTATTCGTGGTTGGTTAAAACAGTTTGCTAGGTCATATTTTTGGACTAAGATGTCGTTTATTCTGACATTACCACCAATAAAAAGCCCCCGAAAACATGCCTTTGGAAGCAAAAACGCTTGCGAACGTTTTGGGTGATACCCTGATT
Organism: Fragum whitleyi; assembly: GCA_948146395.1. Classification (NCBI taxonomy): domain Eukaryota; kingdom Metazoa; phylum Mollusca; class Bivalvia; order Cardiida; family Cardiidae; genus Fragum; species Fragum whitleyi. The sequence goes on along the minus strand of OX411552.1, from coordinate 53,443,146 downwards.
TGCACGTGAGCTTACGTACAAAGCGTGTGTCATTTTTAAACGTTATGTAAGTGTTTTCGTCTTGAACTAAAAAGACTTTTATATCATTTCATAATTATATTGTTGTAACTTGTTCGAGTATGTTAACATGGTTGTGAAAAAAAAAAGAAAAAAAAATCCGAATTCCATTGTTTTCAATTGTTCTTCATTCAAAGACACTTTTTTTCTTCCACCAATAGGTTGATAATCGTGGACCCATCTTGGATAGCAGCTGGAGACTAGGAAAGGATGTAGATATTATGGTAGTTCTGGTGTGAAAAAAACTAGGAATCCATTCTTAAGTGCTTCAGCCGCGAGATATAACTGAAAGATTGTTGAACGCGTCGTAAAACCCCATACATACAAACAAATCATTTAATGACCTCCATCATGTCCAGCTTATATTTGCAGAGCTATAGATAGAGGGGATATTTTGGATTTCAAAATCAATTATTGCACTAATTCTTTTATAAATCCTTTTTGTGGACAGTCATTACAATAGTCTCGACGAGAATTCTCAAATAATTATCCACAACATAGGGTTCAATGTGAAATAAAGATTTTAACGTGGCAATATCTCCTCTTATATGTACATTTGGTTTGGCCTCAGTCTTTTTCTTACCATCAAACACTCAACTTCAGAGATTTGGCATCAAAAAGCAGTGAAAATATACTAACCCCACCTTTTCTAGGAAAAAAGGGGAATTTTCTTTCCTAAAGGAGTCTATCTTGATTTATCCCAACCTGACTGTCTACTTGTGCGAAATAACTGGTGAAATCTCGTAAAAAGACCAGCCAATCCATTATATTTATCAAAGATCTGTATCGTATTGTGGTTTTATTGGACGGAATCCTTTAGAATGTCTAGGGAAATGTCACAATCTCACAATTTGTCTTCCGCTTAAATCTCATCCCCAATACGTATGGAATCCTTTTAAGTTGGAGGGATAAATATAAAATGGAAAACGAAGTCTAGGCATCGAAAAAGAGGTTGGATTTAGTTTTAAGGTGTATGCTTGATATTTGAGCATTTTTTCCGTGAGCAAAAAACGTAAACAAATGAATTAAAAGCATATTGTATTCAATTATATGTACATCAGAGTTTTTGTCTCACGGAAATTTTGAGTATTTCAGGTTATTTTCCTCTAAATAATAGATTTTTCTATTATCATTATTTTATTATTATTATTATTTGTTTATTTTTTTTTTTTTTTTTTTTTTTGCTATTTTACATACATTTCAATTTTAGCTGAGATTACTTGGAACAAAAACATGAAAAGATATCAGAAACTATTAAAACATTTCATAATCAATTATATATGATCTTAAGATTTGTTTTATAAGACTATTATAACTTTATTATAACGCAAACAATTGCCTGTCATAGGCGTAACTAGGATTTTGAAAATCTATACGTACTGAGAAAGCAACTAAAATAGAGTCTATAAAGGCGAAATGTGGACCGTGAAAAAAAAATGGATGTCCTCCGTCCGCTCCCTTTTCCTTCGATTTGAGCGTTGGTAAATAATCAAAACATCGTAACTACAGCTTGAATAAGCTGTAGTTTCGATGTTATGATCATTCATCAACGACATTTTTGAATGTGGATTTATTTCTATTACGCACTTGCGTAATGTGCGTAATGGTAGTTACGCCCTTGCCTGCAGCCGACCGACATCGGCGATCACGACACGGAGGTAGTCCGGCAGATATTAAGCTGGAACTAGTAGTGTAGTATAAAGATTTTTTTGTTGATATTGGTAGCTTAGACATTGCATATTAAGAATCTGACAGATGACATCTTGTCGTCATTGGGCATTTTGGAAAAACGGAGATGGCAGCCAGGGCTATCGTAAAATATACAAACTGATTTTTATTATGCTATATTTATATTTCTGAACCTATTTTTCACATATTCTTATCACTTAGATGCTTATTAGATCTCACAAAATAAATGAATGTCTGAATTGAAATTAGAATTGTAATCAAGAAGGCAGCCAAGCGGAATTCAGCATTAGTAAATAATGTAAAAATCCATGTTGTGACAGACTTTTACCTCAGAATAATTTCAAACATTTGGTTTAACGGCTGAAACCATTTCCTTTCTGACAAAAACAGGTTTACCAATCTTTTTATACGATTTGATTTTTTTTCGGAAATTGAACTTGGCAGCCAGGAATGCAGAAATGCGGATACATAGTGAATACCGTACCAAATATCCATTTATCTTCTTTATAAGCATAGCCTTGCATTTCAAGCATTTTAATTGCTATGCTTATGTGCAGTTAAAACTGTTTCTCAATAGAGCTATCGATATGCTTAATCTCTTCTAGACAGAAGCTCGTTGTTTTTATGCAATCTTATTTTATGCAATCTTGGTACACTTTTACGGATCGGTAGCGCGACCCCTTGACCCCCGATATTGCTGATCGATTAGGATTTCTACCACATTTTTAATTATAATGTTGTGGACATAAAAAAAGGGAATCATTAGTGGCCGACCTAACCGCGCTAAAAACTTTTTCAAGACGTACTAAGTTAACTATTCGATTTTTTTACAAACAAAAGAACTGGTCTTTAGTCTAAAAATCAATTATTCCCATCTTCTTTGATTGGACAGCTTTGAAAAAATCATGGTTGGAGGCCCTCGTCATTTACACAATCACAGGAATACACTACCCAACCCCGACAAATATCTGTATAATAGTTCCTAAGTATCTTTATTACAAATCCGTCGAGAGATCAGTGCAACACTATATATAGGCACTTACAGAAGTATTGCACTGACCCCTCTAAATAATTATGTGTTGTTTTTGCGATGAATATCGTAGATATCTAGTCAAGCTATCGTATCAATTAATTAGTTTTTCGAAAAAAATGCTAAAACTCATCCTGAATACAATTCCAGAAAATAATGCCCGGAACCAAACTGCTGGGTTTAATATAAAACTTCGTCTGGTAAAAGAGAGATCTAATAAATCAAAACAGCAGTGGTCCTACGATTAATTTAGTATTTGAGAAATGAAAACCGAGTGTTTCGTGTCAAGAAATGTCCTATATTGCCTCGATAGTAAACTAATTAGAATATAAAATCAGGACGTATTCTTCAGAGATTAGAACAGAGAAAGAAAATCACTTTCTATGGGCCTACAAATGTTTTCATTCCGAATGATCCGCTGATGGTCATGGTGAACGTGAATAAACAAAACGCATATTACATATTGCCAACGCTACACGGAAAACGGTCGTAAAATCGACGTTGCCAAAAATCACGGGCTACCTGTTGGGAAACAATGTGTCCATGCACGTGTAGACCATTGGTTCAAGTTCAAAACCTTTGCGAAACATTTGAGAAATGTTGTCTCGCTTTGCTCGTGTAAGGGTGCAATCCTTAAAATCCCGCAAATGTTTTGCATCACGAACTCGGGGTCCAACTGAAAACGTACTCATTTTAAAATACGACACGGTAAAATTTGTATTAAGCTGCTGAAGGGGGCCACCATAAACATATCGTCTTTTAGAATGTTCTTATAATAAGATTTATGTGGCAAATGCTAGATGTTTTGAGTTGTTTTCCTACTCAAGTGAGAATTCCCTCATATTTAGATTAGAAAATACATTTTTGTTTGATATCATCAACCGCTTTACAGTTAAGAACCCCCTGACATTGACAAGCTGGGTGATATCGGAATAAATTTAAATGAGCTTGAGGAATGAGTTTTGAATGAAATTAAAAGGAAATTAGCCAATAGCGCTAAATTTGTTCAAGATGCACAAAGTTGGAGATATTTGTTACCTCCCTTTAATTAGATATGCATAACTTTTTATGTCTTCGCGAACAAATAAGACACTTACAAAATTCAATTGGATCGTATATTTTTTCTAGCGATATTCATTTTGAATGTTGATTTCATCTTTTTAGCCCTTTTTAGTGTTTGAATGGATTGGGTGCTTGGAATGAATTAATGGTGCGCTGATTGGGCGATTTAGAATGGTTTTGATTGAGATGAATGTTAATTTCACGATGACATTAAGTATAATACATGTTTCAATGAAAAGATGTGGCCCCTTAATTGAAATATCCCTTAATTAGTCAAGTATCTGAAGGCTACAGTTTACAACATCGTGAAATTGACAAGGTGTGATTTTTAGAATAAATTTTGAATGAAATTGAAATTGTGCGATGAGAGAGTTTTGAGTGAAATCAAAGGAATGTAAAGCAATATCGTTTCTTTAATTCAGGGGAAAAATTAGTGATATTTATTACATTCCTTTAATAAAAGTTGCCTTCAAGTTCTATAGATAGGTTCCCTATTCTTCGAGAACCAATCAGACTCTAATAATTTCGATAATGTCAGTGAAATCCCATTTTTTTCAAGCTATATATTTATTTTAAATGTAGCTGCTGATTTCATCTTTTTCAGTTATTTTGGAGCGTTTTTGAATGGTTTGAGTGAGTGTTTAGAATAAATGAATGGAGTGAGCGATTAAGAATGGTTTGGGTTGAGATGAATGTCAATTTCGCGTTCTTATTAACTGTAACCGTTACCTTTTGTCGTCGCATTTAAAAATACGAAAGGAAAGAAAATCATTTTAATAAAAAATATCTAAATGGTTGATTAGATCTATCATTTTTCTGTACCATTTTTAGACGGCGTGTTTTTGAAATCGCCTTGTATTAAACAGCATCGTGTATTGTGCAAAACATCGTACAATTTGATTCCCTGGGTCCTTGTTTAAACTCTACAGCCCTAGAAAACGAACAACATCATGAATTATTGCCCCGTATAGTTACAGTTAAGTACATCGTGAAATTGACACTCATTCCGATCAAAATCTTTTTTTATCATTGACTTTGCTATCGAATCACTCCAAGTACTCTCTCGAACCGTCCACAAACGCCCCAATATCACAAAAAAGCTCCAAAAATGTTGTGTAATACTGGCTTGCTTGTATTTATAAGCATCTGATTGTCTCGCGCAGATATGAAAATAAACTGTTTAAACAACTTAGATATATTTTTAAAGCTAATTGCATTCTTCGTGTTCGAATTAGCTGTATAGTGTTACCTCTATGTAAATTCATTCAAAACTCGATCCTTCAGCTCATTCAAATTCATTCCGAGATTTTTCAACAATATTTTTCAATTTTTAGGATGTTCTTGACACAACATATAAAAAAAAACTTTTTGTGAAATACGAGGTCTTGTACCATGTAATAGAATCCAGTGAACGTCAAAGAACACCGTCTATCATCCTATTTAAATTATTCACATTGCGCTGCATTCGTTCATTCCAAATATGCACTCAAAACATTCGAAAACGCTCCAATATCACGAAAAAGCTCAACAATTATTACCAAATCGCTCCAAAAAAGGTTATATTACTTTCTTGCTTAGATTTAGAAGCGTTTTATTGGTTCGCAATAACATGACAATGTATTTAAAGAACGTTAATGTATATTTGTTTAAAGGAAGTTAATAAAAATCGCCAACTGCGTTCATCGAGAACGTAATAAGCGATTTTAATTAGATCTACCCCTTTTTTAAACCGTAAAAAACTGGCTTATTCAAGTCATTCAAACTCATTCCGAAATTATTCTAATTTCTTCTTTTTTTTTGTCAATTTTTAGGACGTTCTTGACTGTACATGTAAAAACAACTCTTCCTGAAACACGCGGTCTTGTTGCATGTTTCAGAATCAGAGAACGTCAAACAACATCGTCTATTATCCCCCTGACATTAATAGTTCATCGTTACATGGAAACAAGAAAATTATTGCCTGTGTAATTAAATGCACTACTGGTTAATTATTGACAAATCTGTTTCGAGGGGATAAAGCTATGATGTTTATAGAGAAATAACATTTTAAAGATATTTAATGTGGGTTAATTTGTTTGTTTGATTGAATTTGGTTTAACGCCATTTTAAACTATATTTCTGTTAGGTCGTGGCAGTTGGTGAGCGTATCCATGGGTTCCCGTCCCTTTTCAAAAAAAGATAAAGGGGAAACTTGTCCTATTGTTTGTATCAAAGGGGAGAAAACATTGTCTTAAATGATAAAAATGCTGGAATACAGCATTTTCTTCGTTAAAAACAATGTTTTCTCAATAACTATTGATTGTTTAATTGATTTTTTTTTTCGGACAAGTTCATTAGGAAATTGACTTTAACTTGTTTCCACACCCCTTGTCTCCAAGTCAACCGATCTCCTACTTTACTCACTTTTCATAATCAATATAAGCTCAATTTGACAGCATGAATAACTAAGACTTCCGCCCTTCTGCCACTAAATGTTTGCCTTGCGTGTGAAATAAAGTTCTGACGCGATCAAAAAGTCGGATATCCTAATACGCACGCTATACAAACGGAAGATCTTTAGGAATATTATATCAGTTGGATGGGAGAAATAAAACACAAAGCGTAATATTTCTTGAAATGGAAAGAACCAGCCTTGCGTTAGGAATAAATAAAATGTTTGCTGCGTTTTAAAACAATTTTCCAGTTTTGCACGCACGTATTCTTGAAAAGCGGGTAATAGTTCTAAAAAGGTTCACAAATGTTTCTCTTTAGACGCAGTGCAGATGAATATATCAACTTTAAGAATAATCTTAAGAATAATGCATAACATAATATATAATGTTTCAAGGGGCACTAACTCCAAAATTAATTAAGATATAGCAGCCCGTGAACAAAATATTAATCTTTGTCATGTCGCATAAAAACCTGAGTAAAATTGCATTAATATCAAAGTGTTTGAAGCAGGTACTTACTGTGAGCTAATATCTATTTTAAAATTACATTATTTTAAATTCAATGAGTTAAACGGAAAAGTCGTTCGGTATAGAATAAGATCAGACTTCACATGTGCTAAAGCAAGATAATTCCGGGTTCGGCATGACAAGGATTATATCATTATACAAATACAATTCACAGAATAACCAGCTGAAAAGAAACGGGGTCGTTTTTATATCCCTTTTCAGAATAAGAAAATCAGATATCGGGACAATCTGACAGGTATCGCACTACTCGTATAGACCCTTTTCACCTTGTGGTCACATATTACATAAAATGTTAAAGAAGGTGCATGAACTTACCTAAATGGCATTTGTGAAAACGACACAAAGCGCAGATTTTTCTTTCCTAAATTAACCCACGCTTGCCGTTATGCTCTTTGTGGTATTCAATTAGAGGAAACACTTTGATTGGCTATAACAATGCTATTTAAAGTGGCATCTTGGTTAACCCTTTGCTGTTTAATCCCTGCTTTTTAGGTGTCTGTGATTTTATGATTGAGAAAACATTGTGAAAAAAAGAAGAAATTGCTTCTGACAAGCAATTTCTTCTTTTTCCACACTATTTTCTACCCTACTGAATGGTTATTTTTCAAAATAAATTCATTTTAAATTTTCGTCTGCAAAACCTTTGAATTTGGACAGGTCTAAAATTTTGTAAAACAGGAAAGGGTTAAGACAGATAGATTTTTATAGAACCATAATATCACCCCACAGACTTCCGGCTAATGTATTTATTGCGTGTAAGACGCTATTTCGTGATAACAGATTATTTCACGCAGTATATTGATATAGATGCAATTATTGTGACCTAGGCCGGAGTTATCTTTTATATCGTTATATACTCCGATATACTTCTACGGCAATAAATACGAAGAAATAAAGAATGAATTGATGCTTAACCAATTTTGCTGGAACTTTTTAAATTAAGATAATGAGTGTTTGAGTACTTCTTTTTTAAATCGATTCTGATAAGATACCATAATTGAAGGTCATTGTTATTTGTCGGTGAGTTTATGCTTAGGTACATGTGTAATGTTATCAGGTAACGGGAGCAAATTATTATTATATATTTCCTGGAGCCGACGTAGGCGGAGCTAGGAATAATGTACTAAGATTGATGGATATTTTGTATTAGAATAAATAGCCTGGTAATATGCCGCTTAGAGGAGAGAGGAGAATGATATCTTAATGTCATGTTGTATCACTATTGTAATCCGTATAAGTAAAGTTCGAACTTATAGACTAGTTGGAGTTATCACTTATATATTATCTATGAAAATCCACTATACGATCCGGATATACATGTATATATGGCTATTCTACGTTAGAACGGCACACATGTCTGTCACAAGATCTTTAAATGAACTGGATTCCATCCGCAAGCCTTAACGAGGATCAAATCGGAGTCGAAATATTTTGCTTACCACGTGATAACTTTCGTAAATATTGTTGGTTTATACCGACATAATCTGGTACATATTGAAATAAGTCAAAATTCATGATTAGTTAATTTCTTTTCGAACTGAGTATGTAATAGAATCGTTTTTCAGTGAAATTTTCGTGGAATAAAACATGTCCGAACATAAATGTAACAACGTGAGATCTTCAGAGACTTTAAGAAAATCAAATTTATGAGAAAATGTGCAGCAAACACAACATTTTGCAGACCCGTAATTGCTCATTTTGGTACAGAAGTAGCTTAATTACAGTTCGTAATATGAGAGAAGAAAACCTAATTGTTTCCGTTATTGGTATTCTTAATGATGTTTGCTGAAACGGAATCTTGAAAACACCTTTTCTTGATTTTCTAAAAGATTTCTTGAACTTAAATTTTAGGTTACTGTAAATTAGATGTCGCGTCAGTCAATTTTCGCTATTTTTGGGCCTTGATATTTAGTAGGACGTACTTGTTTTATCATTCAGAAAGATATGCGATATTCTTGGTTTCGATTGTTTGACCAGTCGCGAATAGTATCGAAAACATAACACTCGCCAATTACAAAACCCTTTTACAGTACTTCAGGGCCCGAGGTTATAAACTTTCTCAGGCTCAATTGAGAATTTTCTCAAATTCTAAATTTAAATAAATGTATGAAAATAAAAGATAATATCGATAAATTGTTTTTTTATAACAACTTAATAATATTATTTTTAATACATTAAAACGAGTATTAAAACAGGATTACAGCTTTAATCCCAAATTGAAATTTCCCAAAATTTTGAATTGAGAATAAGAAAAGTTTTATATCGTTGGTCCCTTAACTATAATTTTCTTTCTGGCATATACATTTTATGTGAAAAGAGAACTCCTGGAGAGTGCAACAGGTATCGATACTTGACAGACTGCGAGTTCTGTGAAGGCTTAACTGTTCGGAACTTCTTGGTCTTTTTTAGGCTTTCTGCATCTCTTATGATTTTACATGATGTAATGAAGAGAAATGGTATCTTTCATATGCATTCTCATCTTATTTTCAAACGATTCTAAACGGCCACATTGCATTTACCATATCTAAAAACGTAAAATCTTATCTAATTACGGAATATTTGTTTTTACATCAAAAGTAGTTCAATTTTGCGTATTCTGGGAGAAAGGGGGGTGTCACTTCTCAGTGCCCTTTACAAACAGCCAAAGACAAGTACATTTACCCTCAATTTCAAAGTTACAAAAGTCGCACTTTGAAGAGGAATTGTCAGTGTCAAAATTTCTAAGATATTACTCAAATGAATGACAAACTTTCATGACCTTCCCGTTGCAGACATCAAATTGTTATATAAAATGATTTGTGATTATTTTGTTTCGTACAAAAAACATAAAATGCTTGAAATACCCCACCCTGCGACCCCACCCCCTTTTTTTTATCAAGTGTAACCTGGAATTTCTGGTAAATTTGACGTTTTCTTCAAAAATGATCGAATGGAGATTTATTTAAGATTATTCTGAATTAAATTTTCTATTATAAATCGACTATTAACTATCTAGATATCAAATTAAGTATTACCTTTTTGTACACTTTTGTTATAACCCACAACAGTGTACATGTATACAGCATCCACAAATTTCATACATCAATCAGTCTGTTAAGTGCTTGTTGGACCATCAGTTAAACTTTTCTTTTATCGTCGACAAAAATATTTCCAAAATATTATCATATGCAGTTTAAGAGGGTTTGAATATATCTTAGTTTTAGCTTAGATTTCATCGAATGCGTTGGTATTTAACCATACAAAGGTACATAATTATGTAATTCATTTTTTCAGCGCCCATGACGTCTTTGCGACTTCCTTTTCTCTTGTTTAAGTCTCATGCGAGTGTCTTGTCTTTTTGAATCTGCTAGTAATACAAGAATATGTTTCTTGCTAATAGGGACAATTGTCGTAATTGGGCGACAACTCAATTAACTGAATGAGAGGTCGAACTTTCTAGCAATTTTCATCATTACGTATTGACCCGAATGTCTGAACAAGATGTATGTGACGTTATCATTGTAACATCTTTGTGCTTCGTACTTTAACCCCTTTAAATATCAAAGCGCTAAAAGCGCTGAGGGCCTGGTTTATAAAGAGGCAAGGTGAACCCTTTGACTCGGTTATCTTTTTTCTAGGCAATTTCCAGGATACAGGTTTGTTTCCAATGACCTGCTAAACCAGGCCAAAAACAGAATGTATTAAATGTTTTATTATATATAACAATGAAATAAAATATCATTAATATAGATTTTACAGTTAAAAACAAATGGAAAATCCAAACTCATTTCTTACTTATTTTTTTCACTGTAGTTACCCTCATTTTTGACGATTCCTTTAATGTTTCTTGGTTATACGTTGTCCTAATTATGTACTTGAAATTGCGGTCATGTATATAAAGATAAATAAATGGTTAAATAAATATCTGAATTAGTTATATTACAATTGAATAAATAAATAAATAAATAAATAAATAAATAAATAAATAAATAAATAAATTAATTAATTAATTAATTAATTAATTAATTAATTAATTAATTAATTAATTAATTAATTAATTAATTAATTAATTAATTAATAAATAAATAAATTAATTAATTATTATAATTTATTAATTAATTAATTAATTAATTAATTAATGATTTAATGAGATTGATATGTGATTTTACTCAATCTCATTAAATTAATTAAACAAAGACATGAGTTGGTGATAAAGTCTTAAGGAAAGCGTTATCTCTATCGTTTAAAATCAATGTTAGTTTGGTCCTAGATCACTCACTCATATTGGTACATCTATAGCGATATTAGTTGAAACATGTATCTCATTCTCTGTACAATTCGCTATTTTTTTTATATGTATTTATATATTAAACTTCATTTTTAACAAGTGTGTGCCTAAGTGTAATTACAACAGAGACAAAAAAATCATCTCCACCACAAACAAATTTGAAATTCGAATACATTCGAAAGAGCCAGTTGACTAATCAATAGCTGAAACGAGAAGTCCTTGAGTTTTGATACTGTTAGCAGCATAATGTAATTAATAACGGGAATGATTTTAGAATTATTTAGAAATGATATTGATGAGTGTATGGAGCGAGTTTTGAGTGAAATTTAAGGGAGTTACTACACTATCGCTAATTTCGTCCAAATTGGCAGAAATTGACGACATTTTATTACCTCTCTTTAAAAATACCATCTTCTTACTTTCCTATTTGCGTGTTTAAACGTACTATTCAGACGATTTGAAATCCACACCAGTCAAAAACTTAATGTAATGATTTGATAACTTGATTTCAATGAAATGTTTATCGTTTTGAACGATTCCGGAGCGGTTTTTTTAATGGTTTGAGTGATTGTTTGGAGTAAATGGATGGAGCGCTGAGTGAGCGGTTTATAATAGTGAAATTATGAAAATTTCACGATGTTACTAACTGTAATATATCTCCTATTCTATTTAATGAAAAAGCATTTACAATATCTCACTAAACAAAATTTACAGACCGTCAATTTCAGACCGAGTTTCGTTACTTTTAATTGAACTTCACCACGCATCTAAATTAAGCGATTTCGTAATGGAAATAAAACAAGCTGGATCAATTTATTGTTTAATTCTAACAGAAAATATCGAACGTGCGAGAACAAAGACTGATTAATTAAGATAAGGTTTAAAAGCTCTCCTGGGTTCATATCCATTAATACAAATTCTCTCAGCAACAAGATTGACTGATAATGGACAGGCTCAATTATCTCCTGGTGTAACTCCTTGTTGTCAACGAGGCTCTTTTCTTGGAAAATTTGAATTGGAAAATAGGTAATGATAAAGTTAAATATTTGACCTCAAACGTACTTCATCAATTATCTGCAAAAAAAGCATATATTGATAGAACATCGCTTTTCGTTCTTGTTTTAATGACATCATTGATGATTTTGACTTTAAAACTCACGTGAATAGACATTTTCAATTTTGAAAGCCCGTTTCCATGGCAACCCTCACCTTTTTTTCTTTCTTTTTTTAACTGCTCAATGTCGTGATTTATCTGTAAAGAAGCGCAATACAAGATACGATACTTCACCACCTTCCCACAGACAAAGTAGCTAGATTAACGATACGATATATTCAAGGCTATTTTCTAGTAAAAACGTAAATCCTCGAAGATACAAATGATTCATCGCTTGTCTCGAGAAAAAATATATTTTGAATGTACAGTAACGTAAACGCTTATCGCTTGGTAAAATCACATATCAATCTCATTAAATCATTTCTACGAAAACACTACGATATCTCTCCGTTACGTAGGCAATGGCATAGCGGTAGGTAATGTGGTGGATCTGATTTTAATGAGATTGATCACACATAATACTTAATCGTGTATCCTTTAGAAAACTAACATACTTGTTGGTCAGGATACTTAATCACTTGTCCCAAGAAAAAATATAATATCGGATGGTAAAGTTACTTAATTGTCTGTCTCTTTGTAAAACCTCAAAGACGATAAAGATTCTTAAGGTTCATGTAAAGTGTTTGAGACCCAATATTTAGGGCACTTCATTAGCCGTATGTATTAGCCGCAGTATGTCCAGGTATATTATATATCAAAATGAAGCTATTCGTGAGCACAAGCAGTTAGGCAACATAAGACCGCCATAGCTTTAGCGGTATAGCCAAAACATTGTGGAAAAGGGTCATTTTGTACAGAACAAGCAACTGCATAACGGTTGCATAAAATTGCCCCATATTTTAAGAAAGTACAGTCTGAAGTACCATCCAGGTAGTGCTACAACCTTAGATATAAAACTCAGTCTCAAAAGGCTCTTTTGAAACAATCAATTTCCATTTATTTTGTCAACATACATGTCAAACCGGTTTGGTCTTTTTTCAAAATAGATGTTAGGTATGGTGCAATCACACCATAATATTGTGAAATATCTTATGCGATTTATTTCATATTATAGTTTTTTTTTAACTCAATGATCTACAATATTACTATATATTTATTATTCCGTGAAATAGATATTGATATATTGCTAAACAACCTTACAGGTATATAAACAATTAATGTCTATTTATGTTGTGATAACACACCATACCCTTAAAATATCAACACGTTTACAAAATTAGAATGACATATATGACATATGTGTTCATAAAATAAGTCAAAATAAATTGCTTGCATAACTACGTTTTGGGGCTGAGTTTCATACCAATGGTTGTAGCACTACCTGGTTGGTACTTTAGGCTAGACTCTGTTAAAATATGAGCCAACTTTATCCAACAGTCATGCAGTTGCTTGTTCTCTACAAAATGACCTTTTTCCACAATGTTTTGGCTACACCGCTATAGTTATAACAGTCTTATGTTTTTCAACTGCTTGTGCCCATAATCAGCTTCATTTTGATATATAACATTCCTGGACATACTGCTTTTTCTTGGCAAATGAATGCCCCTAAAATTTGGTCTCAAACACTTTACATGAACCTTAATCGCTAACAAGTCTCTAGGAAAAATCACACATCTGGCGGTAGATATACTTAATCACTGGCCTCTAGAAAAAATTCCACATCTGGCGGCAGATATACTTGGAATCACTTATCTAATGAAAAATCACACATCTGGCGGTAGATATACTTAATCACTGGCCTCTAGAAAAAATTCCACATCTGGCGGCAGATATACTTGGAATCACTTATCTAATGAAAAATCACGCATCTGGTGGTAGATATACTTAATCACTTGTCTCTAGGAAAAAAACATGTCTAGCATATAAGATACTTTTTCGCTTGTCTCTGTGAAAACACACACACACACACACACGTAAATAAATTGACGTCCAAGAGACTTAATCACTTGTCTCTAGCAAAACTGGCACAATTTTAAAGGTAAATTTACCCCCCCATTGCTTATCTGAAGAAATCGTAGAATGGCAGTACAGAATCGATTTCTTTTTATCCCCCTCGCAAATGGTTAAATCGCTTTTAGCGAGGTAAATTTGCTCATTGTCGATTTTGTATACCATATATATACATGTATATGCTTAGTTACATCGTAAAACTGATACACCCCTCGACCAAAACCATTCCAAATCGCTACCTCAGCGCCCCTCCATTGTATTCAAAACACTCAAATCGTTTTATATGAACGCTCCGATATCATTTAAAACGACCAAATCATCGAATGATTTTATTGGCTGGCGTGGATTTCGAAGCTTTTGATTGGTCAATAAAGACACACAAATCTATTTATAGAATAATTAAACAATTGACAAAAGAAGAAATTACATGATACTATCAGAATCCCCCTTGTTTGAAAAGTAAGACGTTTCCTTATAGGGAAGGGTTGTGTCAAATAAAAGAGCAATAAGATCTGTTACTCTAATACGGTTAATAGAAGGGGCGTCCATTTTATGGGATGTAATTTCGTGCCTTATTTCTAGGATCATCTCTCTTCTTGAAAATAAAAGCTACAGACAGACTTGAAATGTGGCGGAACAAGTTTCCGTCATATTTCAAGTCTATGTGTAGCTTTAACCATTCTCTTAAATAGCTGTCGTACAATTACGTAATAACGAAGCTATTTGATAACAGGATTAAAAATAGAGCAAAGCCATGACTTTTACATATGAGCAAAGTGAAGGAGTATAGATAGCTTCCTCTCAATACTGACCCCCAGTTGGGTCAGTCAGACATGCGTCTGTCACTCAAACCATCCGTCGTAAGTTCGAACCCTGGCAGGAAAAACTTCCATCCGACATTGTGCCACGCGTCATTTGTCCCCCATCATCGAACAAATGTTTGGGATGACCGGCTGGTGTTGAAATGCTTTGGTTGTCCTGGTTTAGAGAAATTACGGGTTACCGCGGTAGTTAAAAACTAGAAATCAAATTATCATACTAATCGTTGAGCAAGAAAAACTCTAGCTGAAAGTTACGACGTGCAAGTCGCAAGTCCACGAAATAAATGCTTAAAACAAAATGGCACAAAAGACAGACATAACCTAGCAACGCATTCCGAAAAATTAATTTGATTGTTCTACAGATGATTTGATTCACTGAGTTGGTTTACAAACTTTGGCATAAGATGATGAGTAAGATACTGTTAATGGCCCGACAAAATATATCGTATACTGAAGTCAATATAAAACGCCTCAGTCATATAGAAAGGGTAATTATTTACAAAAGATACATTCCATGTTAAAAATTCTTACTTTATTTTAAAGACAAATTCCTTGCAGATCGGCTTGCTCTAAAATTGTTTTCGCTGCAACATTTGTAGAGGATTTATACAGCTTCAAAGAGTGGCACCCCTTTTTGGACGCAATAACAGGGTTGACTATGTTGACAAGAGATAAAAAAAATCAGGTCATTGACTCATGGATATCGGCTTACTGGTTGTCAATAGGCCTTTATCTATACCTTTGTCAAAGATTCCATAACCAAATACTGATTACGTCAATTACGTTCTCCGATGCGGTTGCCTCACAAGCGGCCTACCTTGTCCAAGTTAACCAGATTTTCTGCCGTTAACGTTTACAAGACGCACCATTTTAACAATTGTCAGAAATGTTTAAAGCTTAAATACGTTCTTTCGAGATCGGAGCCTATTTTATGAGGCCAATATTACGTTGCCAATAACCGTTTTATCGTTTTTTTCTAACAAAACGTGAGGGAATATTCACACACTTCTTGCATTTATTACTGGCTTATCAAATGCAATCAGGTGCAATTTTGTATCGAACCAACAATGTTAAGAAGGTTCACGTTATGCTCCAAACAAAGTGATCGCTACTCAATTTTAGGCATAAAAATCACGGAATCGAAATATTTTCATGAAGACACGTGTAGGGTAAGCTAAACTATGTTTTTCACGATGTGGAATTCCTCACTTAAAAAATGCTCGGGGCTTTTTTCTTGACGTCAGTATATTTTATCTTAATTCTTTGACTTGGTAGAGGGGTAGCTCAAATAACAGGTGGATGGTTTGAATAAAAAAAAAGTTTGATGAATATTAATGGAAATTTGAATCTCTTTTATGACTAGTTGACATAATTATCCATATAAAAATCCAGTCGCTATTTGGTAACCAATATCTCCAACCTTTGTGTTATAACGGTTCTAACAACGACATCTTTATTGAAAGCCAAATCCATTTTTATATTGAAAAGTCTGTTTGTATGGGCTTTAACGCAATTTTAACTTTAACGTCGTTAAATCAAGGGGACTTTTGCACCTACCCGTGGTTTCCTGTCGTTTTTCACACCCAAACATCCAATGATCTTAGTCTATACTGTCCACAAAAGGTTGGAAGCTGTGTGTTCAGAAAGGATATGCTTTGAACATCATGAAAACGGGTAAAATGAAATTCTGGACACGCTTCTGACTAAATATCTGTCCAGCGTTCAGGATGACAAAACGGTGCAAACAGTTAGCCAATTATACCCCGCTTTGCACATGCGCTTGTGTGCAAAGCGGGGTATAATTGGCATACTGTTCGCACCGTTTTGTCATCCTGAACTCAGTTCTTGTTACGAAATATTCTTTTCCTGTTACCGATGATGGCATTTATTCGCGGTAACAAAAATTAATACTGAATTGTGGGTTTCAAATAGCAATTAGTTCTCTAATCACGTCTACTTATCTCCGAGGCTTCCCTAGAACCAATATACATATAAATTGTCTTACAGAATCGTCTTTTATACCACCAATATCCTAGTGTCAGTGTGAATAAATCGTCGAAAAAGAAACAGAGCTAACCAAAGAAAAATCTAGATCACAAGTCTTTGAGAGTAGAAAACAACGGGAACCCATGGGTAGGTGCTCTAGCCGCTACGATATATCTGCAATAACGTTTAAAGTGGCGTTAAATCATAAATAAAGAAGCAAATCCGGTTAAGTGAATAGATTTGTCTGGAGTGACACTGTAGTGGAGACAAGGCCCGGAGGGGTGGGATACAATATCGGATTCAGCAAATTATACGTGACCCGTCACGCGAAAAGGGACCACTAGGGTAGCGCGTGAATTGTCGGATTGCGCAGACTGACTAGCATCGAAACTTTTCGCACTTTGCTTATTTTCCTTATCTAGAATGATTAATCTACCTTCCTGTGAAAGGATTTTTGAAATGCAACCTCTGGTTGACCTATGCAGGGCCCAGTGTCTTTCTCAAATATTCATTTTATAGAGTTGTCAAATGGTCACTTTTCGCTTGACGCGTCACATATATGACCAGTAAGACGAAAACGTGCCATATTTGAAAAGTGCGAGAACTGACGGCGCTAGCTAGACTTTGCAAATCTTGGTCGAAACTGGTCAATCTACTTTCATATATATTTAATTATTTTGGATTGAAATTGAATGAGTGTGATGAGTGAGTTTTGAGTAAAATTCAACGGAGGTAAAACAATATCACTGATTCGCTAATTGGACAAAGCTAGCGATGTTGCAATACCTCCCTTTAAAAATTATCTACGCACTGTTCTATTTATATGTATTCGATGACCGATAAGACGCTTTTAAATCCACAACAACCATTACAATCATAGAATAATTTGCTTTATTTGAATGAAACGTAGTTTGTTTTGAACACGTTTCAGGTGGGATTTTTTTAACGATTTCGGTTGTGTTTGAACGGCATGAGTCAGTGTTTGGAAAAACTGAACGGAGTGCTGAGCAAGTGAAAGTGAGCGGTTTCGATCGAGATAAGTGTCATGTTCACAATGGTTCTAAGTGTAGCTTACCTTTCATCGTAACAGATATCTATCACAAGTCTTATTTGTGACCAGTCAGGCGAAAAGGGACCTTCTGGGCAATGCGTAAGATATCGATACTTGTCAGACTGTGCGAGCTGCGCAGGCTGACTCGGGTCGAAACTATAACCGATGGGTTAATTTTATGAATATAGAATTATCATTCTACCTTTAAATGAAAGAATTTTTGAAATGCGACCTCCAGTTGACTTGCAGAGGAACCAATATCTTTATCAAATATTTTATTTCCCAGAGTTCCTGGATGTTACCTTTGGACGCTGGTTAGGCATAAGACTTCCAATCTGGAAGTCGTGAGTTCGATCCACGGTGGCGGCAAATAACCTTTTCGACGTTTGTCTCTCACCAATGGGTAGATAATCATAAACCTAAGGGAGATAGCAGTCGGAGGCTAGGAAAGGGTATAATGGTAGTACAGGTGAAAGAAATACCAGAAATCCATTGTTAGTTGCTCCGGTCGCCGCGAAATTGTTGAAAGTGGCGTAAAACCCATTCAACCAATCAAACAAAAACTTTAGACGCGTCACATTGTCACTTTGAAGTTTCACCGACACAGACTAAATCTGTCTGAAGTACAAGTCTATAAATAACCCCAGAGACAGTGACGGAAATCCGTCACTCTCAGAGGCAATTAACAGGCTCGTGACAGTTTACCGTCACAAATTTTGAAATTGTAGATTACAGACATTTTCTACGTGTTGAAATTAAATGTGATAGTTTTAGATGCACAAGTTTATGTGAGTATCGAGAAACCATTATTTCCTTTCATTGTAAATTGATATTTGATGCCTCACTTATACTTGTATATCGCTTTACAGATTTTTATTATTCTTTTATACTTGTAAATTTGATATTGCTTCGCGTATTCATACAGTGTGATTCGAATTTAAGTTTCATACCACCATTTATTTGCCTCATCAATCTTCTGGGAATTTCCTTTCAGATTTATTATAATTCAGTAATTAACATTGGAATTATATCATTATCATTTCTTGTTTTGTAACAGATTGAATTGCTTTAGAAGGCATCATTGTAAATCAGTTCTTCATTGTATTCTTTGTATGGTGATAGCTTAATAAGCTACCTCATTTTTTAATTAAAAACCTATTAAATTGTATCTTCACCATTCAAATTAAATCTACCATTTTTGGGGGGCATAGAGCACCGCTTTCCTTTCATCCACCAGGTGCCTCGCTATTACGCCAGTATCGGAATTTCCGAGTCTAGAGAGATCACATGTTGACTCGAGTTCTTAGTTCATCTCGTCAATCCAATACAACAGAATGTGACGTAACTGGTGATTAACATGGAGTATCGAAAAATTGGAATTAATGTAAGTTTAGGGATGATTCTTTGATAGTTGAGAGATGAAAAGAGATTTTTTTAATTCATGGAGGTATGAATATAAAAAAACTCATCACACTTATGTATGAATCTGCTTCGCAGACATTAATGAATTTGCTTCGCAAATATATACATAAGAGTGATGCGGTTTTTAGTTCCATTCCTCCATGAATAAAAATGAATATTCTCTTCATATCTTATTATTTGATTTCATGAAGCAAAACGTGTAGAAATGTAATCACATATTTTTATTTGGACTACTTTCTGTGTGAGAAAACATAATAGATGTGAACTTAAAATTGTTTTACAATGATGAATGAAACTATTTTTCTCAACCAATCACAAAACTCGAAAACACGAACAAAGAAAACACCCATTTGATTAAATTATTGAGGAATCAAAGTACATTTTAAGCTCGGCTGTTTTCGGAGAAAACCCGAGATACCCGAGATATTGCTATAGCCTTAGCGTCTTTGTCGTCGTTGTTGTCGCCGTCGTCGTGCGAACACGTTGACAATTTGTGATATCTCTTTAAGCATTTACTTCAAACTTGGAATAAGTAAAGGGGGGGGAGTTAAATTCTATAAATGTAGGCGTAGCAAACAATGATAATTTAATTCTAGTTTAATCTATCAGGATTCTTGTATTCTGATTGGCTGAAAAAATGTGTTAAATTTTTCCAATGAAAAAAAAAAAATGATTACGCATCTTACATATAAGCTTGCTCACACCTACAGAAGTCTAAAACTGTCCGTGAAGCAAATGCCAGTGCTTGTATCAGTTAGATGTTGAACACATTTTGTCGACATCTTTCATAAGATTCTCTTTTTTTAAATTTCAGAACTAGATATATTCAAACTCTTCAATCATAGCTTGTTCAGTTATTCAATACCGCACAAATAACAGTGTTTACAGCACTTTGATTTTTTATTTCAATCCTGGCAGTCTGGCCTTATAGAGCTTCGAACGTTCTTTGAGAAGGCAGAAAATAAGGGCCCGAGAATATAAAACTTTTCTAATTCTCAATTCAAATTTAAAATTGAGATTAAAGCCGTAATTCCGATTTATTACTCATTTTTAATATATTAACATAAACGATATTATTAATAAATTATTATAAATAACAACTTTTTAACATTTTCGTTTATTTTCATACATTTATTTGAATTCAAAATTTGAAAAAAATTCTCATTTGAGACTGAGAAAAGTTTTATTACCTCGGGCCCTAATCATCACCAATATCTAGGTACAACATAATCTTGAAAGTATATTTTACAAATTCATCATTTAAATATATGCCTTTATGACGTGTTTACGGGCCACGGACTTCGAACGGTCCTGTGATTTTTGAAATTGTGTTCACTTATTTTAATTCAAAAACGCAAGGTCTACGGCAGCCGTAAAACCACCGATGATCGCTCAGACACTGTAAGCCACCGCAAGACACGTACGATTTTGGCGGGCGATTGGGGGGGAGGGGGTGCAACGACGAGGTACGGGAACCGTACGGGCTTCGTAAGCAACATACAAACTACGCTTATATTACACCCTTGGAACGGTTGTCACCTTAAAGAAAACGAGTTTGATTTATTTGAAAGAATAAGAAAAAGGTTTAGAATAAATAATAGCAATTTAGAACCATTTAAATTCAGAAAGCGTAATATAATGATTAAGGCGAAAGATTATCCCCTTGAATTTATTGTCATGTATTCGACTTCGAAACGAAACAACCAGCTTGAAAGGTTAATATAGATAAAGAATCATTTTATTGTTTTTCTTTTGCAAAAAATAGGTAGCGGATTCAAATCCAAGTATGATTATAGGTACTCGTTATAGGTACTAGGGTTTTCACGAAATGAACATTTAAAGTTTGATATTTTTTTCTTAGTACTCGCAAGTTTTGTCCTTCGAGATTCTTGCATTCTGATTGGCTGAGAAATTGGTTACATGCCGCTATGATGACAGTTTTGATTACACAACTATTGTGTAAGCTTGCGCACGAAGTAGTCTCAAAAGTAATCTTTCCCATAATGTTAAATCGTTTGTGATTATTTTAAGGCCTACGTGAACAATTCAAAAGAAAATACCCTCCTCATTTCTTCGTGTTTTTTTTTTCTTTTTTTTCTTTTGCGAAAAATAAAGACAGCCTTCCTTTGTAAATATTTGCACCTTGTGTATATATGCACTCACGCATACTCAATATTGGTAGTATATTTTTAACTAAATCACATGTTTTTGTTTGAAGCCGAGTTTAGGTTAAGCAAGGAGAGAGTTGAATTATTAAATTATTAATAACAAGATTACCTAAATTATGAATGCAAACTATTTACGCAGAGTATTTTTCTTGGTCTGAGAATGTAAATATCATCAAATACTTCAGCAATTTAAATGATAAATCGAATATATACGGATAAGATATTTGTCATGTAAAATGAATACCTTATGAGAATATCTTTAGGAGGAACAGGGTCTTGTTCACTGTTAACCCAAAAACGAAGTGTTGGGTTTTGTCTACAGTGAACAATTGATGGTGTTGGGTTTTGTCCATTGTCCAAAATGAATGGTGTTGAGTTTTGTCCACTCTATGAAATTTTGGTTGTGGGCTTTGTCCCTGTGGGCTTTTGTCCGTATACCATGTTAACTAAGCAGGGCTCTTTAGTCCTTTGGAGGAAATAAAGTATATAAATCTTAATTAATAAAGCAATGATGCCATATCAATCACGTGCAAAATGACTCATTGTAAGCAAATTTGTCCTATAAATTGCTTTTCGTCTCGTTTTTGCAGTAAAGAATTAGTTCTAACAAATCTTTTGTTTCTCAGGTAATTTCTTTTAAGTTTTCTTTTCGTGAACAACAGAAGCTGTATTTTCCAACATATCTTCGCCTCTCTTGAAAGTATAGCTTTTGTTGTTTTCCCCATAAAATTATAATCGATAATAAACACTCAGTATTTCGTATCTCTTGGCGGAGATTTTCACGTTACGAATCTCTCTACAGATATATGCTATCATCATTTCGAACAAAACTGTACGTGTCACATTTACATAACCGCCAAATAGTTCTCGCAGAAATCTCGCGGGAACTTGGTCGTCTGGTTACTGAATAGAACCAATTTACACTTTTATAAACTTTTGGCACGAACGGAAATGAAACACCGTGACTAGAATTAAGGTAAAATACACGATAGTAGACCCTACAGAACTTTACGAACATCGTGAAACTGACAAGATGGATGAATACTGAATTGATTTGGATATGAAATTGAATGAGTTGGATGAGTCCGTCTTGAATGAAAATCAAAGGAGATAATAAAAAATAAATAATTTCGTTCAAAAAGTTAAAAATTGACTATATTTTAATAACTCCCTCTAATAAAATTTTTACAAGAAATATTCTATAAATAAAGTTGTGAGTCTTCGCGAACCAAGCAGACACTGCCAAACCTACTTAAGCAAATAACATTTAGGTGAGCCTGGGCGTGGCATTTCCAACAATTTGAAATGTTTGTGAGGTGCAATCATTGGGTAGACTCGGGTGGCACCAGCGTTGACAGCCACTTACTATAAATATAAAGTTACCTTATGGCCTACTGATACTTAAAGACATTATCTATCTACTAAAGGCATAGTGAAGACTCTGGTCAGACTGTGTGGATGCACAGGCTGGCCAGAGTCTTTTCTTTTTGCATATTTGAAATTGTTTCAAATCTCACGCACAGGCTCAGGTTGATTATATGTTAAATGTATGCAAGTACGAAGGAAGGTTCAATAATGACAGAGTATGAACCTCTTCAAATATTTATTAGGCATTCTTGGTCGCCAACTATGCGAACTGTTACCTCCAATTCAAAATCTTGTCCAGTTGTTTCGGATATTGCAATAGTAACGACCATGTTTATATCCGACATCTGATCAATGATATTAGGAGAAAAGTGGGTGCCGTGATTTTCGTCGCTTTTGCATGTACATGAAATTAGATCAATATTGGATTAGAAACAATAATCGGGTTGAAATCATATCTAACACATTCGAGGCAACCATAGTTTATCGCGTACGACTGAAACATGCTCTTTTTATAATGGCCATGAAATGCATGAAATGGCACAATTGGAAAAATTAAGTCTTGTATTACAGTTTTATTACAAATAATAAGACCCACTGTAAATGTTTTCTTGAGCAAAAATTGCGTTAATTTACCACAGTTCATTTTTGTTCAAAACTACTTCGGTAAAATCGAATGTTACAATACTTTTTTCTGTGTGTATATAGTTTCTCTCTCCTGTTATTGAGGACCTAAAGTTTTCTATCTTTCAGTGTTCCCATTTTAAATTGATAAATTGTAGGACCACAATTTCGACACTCAGTCTTTCGATTTCAGTAGAAGTCTTCAGTCAGCAAGACTTATTTCTTGGTAATGATTATCAATTCTACTGAATAATTGAATACTGTTTTATTAGATCATAAAATTTGTCTACAGTTACAGCCATTTATTATCCTTAAGTAAGAAATTCTTCTTACACATTTTTACATAAATCTGTTCTTAAGTAAGTTTCATATTTGTACCTCAATCAAACATCCCAAAATATTTTTTCACTCTTTCAATAAACAGTTACAGTTTGAAACATCGTGAAAATGACAAGTTGAATGATTTTGGAATTAATATTGAATGATATTGAATGAATGTGTGGAGCGAGTTTTGAATGAAATTAAAGGAATATAATGTAATATAGCAATATTTTTACCTCCCTTTAAAAAATATACTCACTTTCAAAGTTGTTGTTCACGAACCAACCAGACTTTTCAAAATGCACACAAGCCAAAATCATCGTGAAATAAATTGATAATTATAAATGAAACGTTAATCGTTGTGGTCGATTTCGAATTATTTTTAAACGATTTTGGAGCGATTTTGAGTAAACTTTGGAGGGCGATTGGAGTGAAGGAATGGAACGTTACTTATAAATATACGAGTGAAACATTCAACGAACTTTTCTGCTATTATTATACCCCTGCATGGTAGGTTCTATTGTACACGTTCCTTTTTTCAGGCGGCTGTGATATGGCTGGCGTTTGGTATCCTATCTGTAAACTCTCTGATAGGATTAAGACCCCCACAACATAAAGAGGACACGGCGAAAAATAAAAGGTAGGGACGCCTTCATTATAATATCACATTTTTTTTCCGAAGGGAATAGAATAAACATTTAATAAAACACTTAGTATTCAATATTTCGGCAAAAATGGCATTTTTCAAGAAAACGAAAAATATTCTAACACTACTACATAATAATTTTAACTGATACAGCCATTTTAAATTTATCTCACAAAGGATATGACGTCAACGTCGTTTTTCCACGTTCAGGCGACGTTGACTTTCCCGCGCATAATTAGACGTCAACTAACGTTATGTGGAACTGCGCCTTCATTATACACTATCGATGTACAAGTTCAAGTGAGTGAATAAAGATCTTTTTTATGCCTGTGTATCTACATATACACATAAAGACATACAGTGAAATATCTTTATCTCGAAGTTATCCCTACGTCGAAGCAATTTTCAAGTCCCGACCTTATTACTCTTTATTTCAATGTATTCAACTGATCAACCTCTATTTTTTTCGTTTTTCGGCAATCGGTCTACTTGTTGTGTCAAAATAGTTCCATGCAGATATACTGTCAACAAATTACATCGTCGATTAATTAACTGTCAGTTACAAACTCGTGAGCAATAGTTCGACAATTAAATATAGGCTCTTTTCGTCAGCTTTTTTCTACCCTTTCTTTTCCTACCCTTCGGTAACTACGTTGTTTCATTTCGACAACTCCCTCGTAACTTTTCGTCGACTTCGTTTTAAACTTCTGGCAACTCAATTGCTACATGTTTTCGACTTCACCCTAACATTTTGGTGTCCATTTAAGCATTTAGACGACTCAAGTGTAACATCAAGTTTCATACATTGTAATATTTCGGCGGCCCAATTGTAACATTTCAGCGACTCAATTGAATCATTTCGGTTTTCGGCGACACCATTCTAAACTTTTGGTGACTCCATTATACTAGTTTGGCGACTCCATATAATATTTTAAGGAATCCATTTGTTACATTTCAGTGACTCCACTGCAACCTTTCATTTTTTCAATTGTAACTTTTCGTAGACACGCACAGTTCATTGAAACACGGTTTACTTTCTACTTACTTTTCGGCGCCTTCAATGTTATTATCGCTGTAACTTGTCAGCAACACCACTGAAACCTTTCGGCAACCTGAAGCATTGTAGTCTTTGGATAAATTTCTTGTAGGCTTTTGGCGATTTCATAGTAATATTTCTGCAATTTTATTAGCATGACCATCTGTAAAATGAAAAAAAATCTTTTCCAATCAGCTGCTGATGTAACCTTTGATCAGGGCTTCAGGTTATAAAACATATTTGTGATCCAGCTGGCTTGTTAGTCGAATGGTGTCCGGATAAGGTCTCAAAGTATCTGTAGACCATCGGGTAACTATATTTACGGTTTAAGGCTGTCTACGCTGCATAGTGTGTGTATTTCACGAACATTTCAAATTGTCGGAAATGTCACGCACATGCTCGTATCTATATTTACATTTATTCCAGACAGAAGAATGGCTCTCACATGAAGGGATCTAAGACATTAACTTTCGGTCAACATCAAGGTGATTATCTTTATTTTATAGCCTTTTGTAAAAAAAAAATGTTTTAAGGTAGTGTGCCTATAAAAGTTCCACAACGTCTTGGAAGAAATGAACTTTAACAGTGTGATTTTCATTAGGAAACCTCGGCCAACATTGTGAAAGATCGTGAGTTCCGAAATGTTGCGAAACTATAACGGGTCTACTGAGTTCCGAAATGTTGCGAAACTATAACGGGTCTACTAACGGGTCTGCGCAATCCGCGCAGTCCTACTAGGGTCGCCACTTTACGCACTACCCAGATGGTCCCTTTTCGCGTGAAGGGTCATATATATCTAACTAGATTTACACAATTATCAATTTGAGTAGGGGATCTTGAATTATGTCCGTTACAGATAAAAGGATCATTAGCGATACGTGATGCATGCTTAATGAAAATATCGACCGCCATTCTAACTATTCTGTATGGCGTGTTTTCAATGTGGAGAAAATAATGGGGATTTTCGTCACAGTATCTACCCACATTATCTGTCCACTGAGCTACCTTTTTTGTAATTAAAGCCAGAGGCGACGGTTATTTGTCATGGTACGGATATACTTATTAGTTGTGAAGAAAACATCATAAAATGGGTTAGCGAGGCCTATATAGAAATCTTGCTCTGAATTCAAAATCGGCGATGTTGTACTTCGGTGGGCTACTACCACTTTCTATTGCGATGTTTGTCTAGGGGAGGTATTTTTCGCGGGTTGTGCAGGCTGACTATATACATAAAGTGTCGGTTCTTTTCGCTGTCCGAAAATTGTTTTAATCAAGGATAACAATTTTTCATTCAGTACAATTTATTTTTACACGACATCCCTACCCTGTGTTCAGGATGTAAAAGCGTTTCGCGAGCGCTTTTAGATGATACCCCGCTTTGCACGTGCACATACGTCTAAAGCGAGGTATCATTCCGAAAGCCCTTCGCTAACTTTTTCATCCTGAACGCAACGCTGGTCAACCCTTGCTCGATCAAACTTTTTTTTTAAATATTTATCTTACATAGTTCCCTACTTATTCCTATCTAGAATAATCTCAAACAACTTTCAGACAAGAGTAGTTAAGGTAGTGGACCTGTGATAGTTCTGCAACGTTTCGGAAGTAATGAACTTTAAAGCTACTCTTTCACTCATTGGGAAAATGCGATTTTTTGTAAAATTAATTGGAAATTATGACTTCATCGTGTAGAAAACTCTACAATTATAAGACTCAATCTGGTAATACATGGAGAAAAAAATATTTATTTCTGAATTTAATGGAATTCCATTCTAAAAAATAAAGCAACTACTAAAATATTTTTCCTAAATTTTAAGCTTACTATTTACGCATGCAATTCCACCTGTTTGTCTTATCTATCAAAGGTCAAGGTCGAAGTATTTGACAATTTGGAAACTACACATCGATACATGTAAAAAAAGAAACACTATACATTATACATGAAAAATAACAATTTCGTAATTTATAGACTGGATTAAAATAGACTTGGTTCCTCACTGACCTTGTCGCTTCGAACATTCAAGCGTAAAAGCAATAAATCCTCTTTCAAAAAATGTCGTTGATGAATGATCATTACATCGAAATTACAGATTATTCAAGCTGTAGTTACGATGTTTTGATTTTTTTTACCAACGCTCAAATTACAGATAGGTGGAGCGGACGGAGGACATTCATCTTTTGTCACAATCCACATATAGCCTGAATATATACATGTATATTCTATGTCGGTCGTCTTCTGAGTGCGTATAAATTTCTAAATCCTAGTTACGCCTATGCAAAATCATTCAACTTGTCAATTACTCGATGTTGTTAACTGTACGGAGTCTCCAGATATATATAGTCCCTTTTCCCAGACTGTATCACGAATTCTTTATCTTACAGACATAACCCGATGTTATTTCCCGGAACTATTCCGATGTTCCAGTCTACTACTTCAACAATGTATATGGAACCAGTCCAACTTTTGTGACAGAATCAACGTGAGTTTGATTTTTCTTGTATATGTTTAATGTCTATATTCTTCGAAATTTGTTCTTTTAAATGAGAAAATGTAAGACAAATAAGTTAAGTTGACAAAAACGACAATGTATATTTTTTTTTTAAAAATAAAACATTAAATGGCTTACAATTAGTTAAAGACACAAGGAGTCTTTTTTCGTTTCAGTGTAAAATCGATTTGTTTTTCATTGATCGACAACACAACTTTATTACTTTTTTTTAGTAACTTTTGACACTTGGTGGTTGATTTCTGCGATTCCTTACACATAACTTTGCTCTGACTATTAATTGTGACGTAATATCGCAATTGGGAGCCCTCGGTGATTCTACTGAATAGACCTTGGGAACAGTAAAGGAGCAGTAATGAAAGAAGTCCACGGGTAAAAAGGCGTCCAAAGCAAAAACGTTTTACTGCGCTTTGTCATCAAATTATCATATGCAAAAACAATATCCATAGACGATCGGAAGGCATTCATTCATATCTTTAGAAGACGATTCCAAAGAGATATAGCATGGCAGATTTCCATATTTAGTTATGTGGAAGCAACTATAATTTCTGACTTACGCAAAAAATGATCGTAAGATGTTTAATAAAACGGCCCCCAGAAGCCTAAAATATGACTCAAAATTGCTACACTTACGTCCGACGCACTTTCCTGCTTACGAAAAGTCCGAGCGATGCTCCGATTGGGGATTTCGATCAGCAAAACCTTCCATTTCGATAACTACGATTTTCAAGAAACTGTTGTTTTTTCCCTCTCGCATCATCTATCATCCAATATACATATTGATTAAAGAGCCAACACTCTTGTCACAAGGGACCTATAACGGTTGATTAGACCGATTCATCAGCGTTCATTACGGGAGCGACCAGGGGTCTATTTAAGACTTCGATAACGCCTTTTGAAAATTGTTATTGCTCTATGAAAGGCTATGTTGTTGATATTCATTCAGATAGATATCAACATCACATCGAGGGGTCAGTGCAACACTATTG
This sequence comes from Fragum whitleyi, assembly GCA_948146395.1. Lineage (NCBI taxonomy): Eukaryota > Metazoa > Mollusca > Bivalvia > Cardiida > Cardiidae > Fragum > Fragum whitleyi. Next base: position 53,414,084 of record OX411552.1, on the reverse strand, counting down.
TAAGTGCCTATAAAACATAGGCACTTACAATAGTGTAGCACTGAACCCTCGACATTGTGTCGAAGCGCAGCGTTGTTGAGTATCTTTAAAGGCTTGAAATATATTTGTGAGAATGTAGACTTGTTTAAACTTACAACAACAAACAAAATGCTCGAAAAGGCGATTGTAGCCTATAGGTCTACAGATTTCATCATGAGACAAACGAGGACTGGAAACTCGTCTCAATTTACATTGATTAACATATAGGAGCGCCATATAGAGCCATCTGTACCGCGGTAATTGCGCGATAATTGAATGTAAGAAAACATCAATTTACGGGCGGTAATTATCTCTGCCTCAACTGGTCATCAATAAACATAATTCACTTGTACTGTAGGAGAAGTACTTCTTCTCATTTGTTATTGTCAACTGGTGCGAGTTTCATTGGGAATTTCAAATCACCTGAAATCAATCTTAAGAAAGTTGTTTGGACAACTGTTTTCCAAAGAGATGTCAAATTACCTTATAGCCTACAATATTTTGATAAACCCATCGCCTATCCAGTGAAATTATCAAAATCTTATACCCAGCCTTCATTCATTTCACCCTATCTGGAGTCATCTAAGCGGAGCCTTAGAACTGGTGTCACATTGAACAAAATGACGCGCTTTAAGAAAATTTGTCCAAGTATTTTCACTTTTTGTGGTATCTTCGAATTAAAGAAACAGACTTATAATATGACCGACGTCGTGAAAGTGAATTAACCCCGTTGAATATTTTTGATATTACACGGGTGTTATTAACCTAGTGGAATAACTATGCAAGTGAGCTCAGAGCGAATAGCAACGGTATTTTGTAAACGCGAAAATGACGTCATGATGTATATATTGTGACGTCAGTCTTAATCGGCGTTATAAGTTTCGCGGAAAAATTGAAAGGTTGAATTTCAGGACTTTTGACGATTTTTCGCAAAAATTTCGGGTCATATTATAAATAGAATATCAAATTTGTGCTCATGAAATACAGAAATTATTAAACTCGGTATTCCATGACCACTCATTCAATATCCTCTATTTATCATTTGTTTTCGAATGAGATCGATTGGTATTTTATTTCGAAAACAACAAAATCTATATTTTCACTCGTGGCTCCACCACTCGAGAAAATATAGCTTTCTGAACAAAGAATGAAACTCAATGAAAAAAAATCTGTCTTATACTGAAAAAACAGTATCCTCTATATCTTTCTTCATCTTTCAAATGAGAGATTTTTTCATCGTAGATAATCATCATGAAAACGCACTTACACACTCAAAGGTACTAAAGCAATGAAGCCGATGTCGATAGCTGATCAATGTCCATTCAGGAAGTATTACTGAGATGTAAATATAATTGTCAGGCAAAAAACCATATGGGAACTGCTTAAAATAAATATTTTAAAGAGAGTTTGGTTCCAGTAGACCGGAGAACGGATTCCAAATAATCTTACACAGAAGTTAATGTTAATGTTCGCGGCGCTGTTAAAGTTGAAAAATGTCTTCGCTTAACGCACAATAATAATATTGAAATGTCACGCTCATGTTCATTTAGGTTACAGTTAAGAACATCGTGAAATTGACATTCATGTCGATTAAAACCATTCCAAATCACTCGCTCAGCATTCCATTCATTCATCCCAAACAATCACTAAAACCATTCAAAAACGCTCCAAACACACTGATAAGGATAGAATCAACAACGTCATTCAAAATGAACAAAATTAGAAAAAAATCGCAATTTCACTAACATAATTGAAATTGTAAGTTTCTGATTTGTACTTGGGGAATTAGGAAGATATTTATAGAACGTGTATGCATATTTGATTAAAGAGAGGTAATTATCCTGAACAAAATTTGCGATATTGGATCAACTCCCATTAAATTCAATTAAATTAAAATCGCTCCACACACTTATTCAAATTCATTCAAAAAGTATTCCAAAATCATTCATCTTTTCAATTTCACAATGTTGTTAACTTAAACTCAATTTTAAACTGGCGAAGTCCAAAGAAGTTTCAGATTACGTTTTTTAGTTGACAAGACCTTAAAACATATCTGCTGGAAAGAAAATACGTGTATTATCGACAATGAGGAAATTGTTTGTATTTCATTTCCGACAATATTTTTTGTGAGATATTTCCTTCCTTGATGTCAAAAATTGGTATCGTGTGGGAATGTTTTCAACTGTTTGTTCTTACAGTCTTTCACCCAGTGTTCCAAAGCGGCTCTGTCCAGAGAAGGCAAACGCCACTATATTAAGAGTTTAAGCAGATTGAGAGAATTGACCAAACCGTTCTATAATACACACAGATGCCCGTCAATAAACCTACGACAAAATCAAACACATCTCCGACACATGCAAGCTAAAGGTTCGTATAGTTTGTTTGGCATAAGATTGAATTCATGAAAAAATGTTTGGTTTTTAATAGCAGGACTTTTATATATATCAGGATCGACACTAACACCAGTCCTCAAGCCCTAGACCTGTGGATTTTAGGGAGGACTGGTAGATGTTACCATGCTGCAGTCCTTCAGACCTGTAGTTAATGGCAGTACATGTACTTAGTATTTCAAATCTGTCCAGCTTTGAAAAATAATTGCCTTCCAATACTAACATTTGCATTACCAATTGGTAATCATTTTAGAAAAGAAGGAATTGAAATTCAACAATTCGACCGTTTTTAACACACGATTAACTTTTGGAACGGAATGCCTTTAAGGGCGCCACATGAATGGAGTTACGGTACTACAGGCCAAATGTCAATAAGCCCTTTAAAAATGGAATGCGGATTTTCTTGCCTTTTAATACGGTACCATTTCGTATTGACACAAAAAGATTTTCTAGTTACTCTTACGATTATTTATTATCAACTAGGTTTTATACATCGTTTATAGCTATCTACAAATTCACCCTTTCTTGCAGGATTCTTGAATTTCTTTTAAAGAAAATACTTAAGCAATTTAACAATCGAACTTTGGCTAAGGATCTTTGCTCTAGATTTGCAATCATATAAATGTTGACATTGTTTATGATGTTTATCACTTTTTTACAAAAATGCTTCCTAAAGATTGAAAACTTTGAATAATTATACTAAATATTTACAATATATTGGGGAAAACAGCACTTAAGTCAGCAAGAGACAGCAATATTATATTTTTCAGACGGTCATCCTGGAGATTGTTGCATATCCACATTGTTCAACTGTACAATACAGACATTCATGGACTCCACAACCCACCAGGGCAAGAAGAAATGTGACATTTTTTCCAGTTACAAACAGTGTTTACAAACCTCATCTTCAAACTGTCAGTGGAACTCTTTTCTAGCCAACTTTCCGGCACTCACATCGTTCAATCTCAAGTGTAAGGAAATGTAAATGTGTTTGTTTAAGGATACTATTCAGGAATTTTGACATGGTAGAAAGATCTCCAGTAGTGCGTTGTTTAACTTTAAGTCAAGGTTAACCTATCTACAAAGCGGTGCAAACTGTTTGCAAATTATACCCTTCTTAGCAGACATGTGCACGTGCTAAGCGGGGTATAACTTGCTAACACTTTGCACCGTCAGTGAGAATTCGTTCCCTTATACTATCAATATAATATTTAGATTCAACAATAAACAATCGATGGGCGACCGAAACCTCGTACAATGGGCTAAAGTTACAAGATTCTTTATGTTAGCCAAATGACGAAATATAATCCCTATAGGTACGTTTATGCGTGTTCATGTATATTTATGATATTGTTAAATATCGAGACACCCATGACATTTACTACATGTCCGTTTGACTGTTTCAATAAATTAAAAAACTGCATTACAGTTAAGTCATGTCCTTCCGAGCCCAAATCACAGAAACTTAAAGAAATAGTTAATTTATTAAAAAAGGGAAAATATGGCCATGAATTTCTAAAGATTATTGAAACATTGCGGCGTCAATCATACAGACTGACATAACGACAGGCTTTATTTTTGAGCTCGATTCTTGGTCACCTGAGCAGTGTTTCCGTTATCAGATTGGAGGATGTGCTGCATTTGATGACCAACATAAAAACAGGATATATTTCTATTTTTTTGCCAACAAAAAATTCTAGCTACTTTGTTCCTTGCTTGTTCCCTTCGCGCAATTATTAAGAAACAAAGTGAATCTAGAACCAGGTAATTCGAATGTGACACTAAATTTTCAATTACTGCAATTCACTGTAATTTTATATATCGTTGTTACTTGTAAAATTTTAACAATTTTGTTGGGAATAAATCTACAATAACTTTATGCTATTTAACCAAATGTAAGATGCAGTCAATCATGCTCGAGCGGTCTATTAAACGACACATTTTAATATGCGACCGTTTTCAGAATCCCATTTCTGAAATCGAAATATCTAGAAAGTAGATATCATTGATCTAAAATTTATCATTTATTGATTTATTTATTCTATGTTGTTAAAACTCAATAGAATCGTCTCTTTGAGACAATTCTGATGAGTGTTTACATCACATGATTATTGAGAAGTTCTAAAAAATAAACATTTTCAATAAAATTTTTGTTTCCTATTTGTTTTCAAACCTTGTATTAAGCGACCATTTTTAAGGATATTTTTTTTTGGTCCCGTAAATGGTCGCGTACTACCAGTTTTACTGTATTTGTGGTTGGTTATAACAGTCAGCTTGGTCATATTTTTGGACTAAGATGCCGTTTATTCTGACATTACCACCAAAAATACCCCCAAATCATGCCTTTGGAAGCAAAAACGCTTGCGAACGTTCTGAATGATACCCTGATTTGCACGTGAGCTAACGTGCAAAGCGTGTGTCATTTTTAAACGTTTTGTAAGTGTTTTCGTCTTGAACACAGGACGAATAAGACGTTTATATCATTTCATAATTATATTGTTGTAACTTGTACGAGTATGTTAACATGGTTGTGAAAAAAATAGAAAAAAAAATCCGAAATCCATTGTTTTCAATTGTTCTTCATTTAAAGACACTATTTGTCTTCCACCAATAGGTTGATAATCGTGGACCCATGTTGGATAACAGCTGTAGACTAGGAAAGGATGTAGATATTATGGTAGTCCTGGTGTGAGAAAAACTAGGAATCCATTCTTAAGTGCTTCAGCCGCGAGATATAACTGAAAGATTGTTGAAAGCGTCGTAAAACCCCATACATACAAACAAACATGTAAAGGCAGCCATCATGTCCAGCTTGTATTTGCTGAGCTATAGATAGAGGGGGTATTCTGAATTATTTCACCATTTTTCTTTATAAATCCTTTTTGTGGGTAGTCATTAGAATAGTCTCGACGAGACAAATGAGTATCCACAACATAGGGTTCAATGTGAAATAAAGATTTTAATCTGGAAATATCTCCACTTATCTGTACCTTTGTTTTGGTATCGGCCTTGTTTTCACCCTCCAACACCCTTCTTCAGAGATTTGACATCAACAAGCAGTGAAAATATATTTGCCCAACCTTTTTCAAGAAAAAAGATTTTCTTTCCTAAAGGAGTCTATCTTGATTTATTCCTACCTGACTGTCTACTTGTGTGAAATAACGGGTGAAATCTCGTAAAAAGACCAGCCAATCCATTCTATTTATCAAAGATCTGTATCGTATTGTGGTTTTATTGGACGGAATCCTTTAGAATGTCTGGGGAAATGTCACAATCTCACAATTTGTCTTCCGCTTAAATCTCATCCCCAATACGTACGGAATCCTTTTTAGTCGGAGGGATAAATATAAAATGAGAAACAAAGCCTAGGAATCTAGAAAGAGGTTTGGGTTTTAGTGTTAAGGCTTATGCATGAAATTTTTGCATTTTTCTTGATGTGCAAAAGGCCTAAAAAAGTATTAAAAGCATTTATTACTTAAGTGCATGTACGTCGAAGTTTTTTGCTTTGCGGAAGTTTTACGTATTTTAAGTTAATTCCCTCAATATAATACGTTGGCTTTTTGATACTTTACATACATTTCAAGTTTCAGTCGAGATTTGGGTACAAAAACATGAAAAGATATCAGAAACTATTTAAACATTTCATAATCCATAATATATGATCTTTAAGGTCGTTTTATAAGACTAATATTGCAAACAATTGCCAGTAGCCGACAGACATCTGCGATTACGACACAGAGGTTATAGTAAATACCATACCATAGCTAACAAATATTCATTTATCTTATAAATAAGCATAGGCTACCGTTTCAAGCAGCTTCTGTAGCTATGCATATATGCAGTTAAAACTGTTTCCCTTTGAGCTATCGATATGTTGAGGGCGGCCCGGTGGTCTAGTGGTAAGACACCGGACTACTAATCCTAAGGTCCGTGGTTCGAATCCCGAACGCGGCAGGAATTTTCAGGGATACTTGATATCCCCCGCCCAACTAGAAGTGAACTGGTAAGAAACCCAGAGGTAGCTTCGCGTGTATCGGTGCTTTACAATGGGCACGTTAAAGAACCAAGGAGGTCTATTCAAAGAGCTAGGGGCCTAAATCCTACAATCACACTCACTATCGATATGTTTATTCGCTACTAGACGAAGGCTCGATGATTTTATGCAATCTTGGTACGATTTGACGGATCGGTGGTGCGCCCCCTTGACCCCCGATATTGCTGATCGATTAGGATTTCAACCACATTATTTCTTAAATTATAAAGTGGATACGAAAAAAGAGAATAGGTAGAGGCCAACCTAATAGCGTTAATATTTTTCAAGGAGTAGTTTTTTAACTAACTGATTTTTAACAAACAAAATAATTGTACTATAGTCCTCTATATATATTTATCTTCTTTGATCTAAACTATTGGGCACTATGCTGTCGAGAGATCCGTGCAATACTTTCGTTAGTGCCTATAAATATATAGGCACTTACAGTAGTATTGTGCTGACCCATCTAAATAATTATGTGTTGTTTTTGCGATGAATATCCTAGATATCTAGTCAAGCTATCGTATCAATTAATTAGTTTTTCGAAAAAAAAAAGCTAAAACTCATCCTGAATACAATTCCAGAAAATGATGCCCGGAATCAAACTGCTGGGTTTAATATAAAACTTTGTCTGGTGAAAGAGAGATCTAATAAATCAAAACAGCAGTGGTCCTACGATTAATTTACTATTTGAGAAATGAAAACCGAGTGTTTCGTGTCAAGAAATGTCCTATATTGCCTCGATAGTAAACTAATTAGAATACAAAATCAGGACGAATTCTTCAGAGATTATAACAGAGAAAGAAAAACACTTCAAATAATTTTATCTTGAAGGATCCGTCGATGTTAATGGTGAACGTGAATAAACACAGCATATATTACATAACAACAACCTTACAAGGAAAACGTACTTAAAATCGACGTAGCCCAAAATCAAGTTCTACTTGTTCAGAAACAAAACGTCCATGCACGTTCAGACTCCTGGTTCAATGACAAGAATTTTGCTAAACCTTTGAGAAATGTTGTCCCGCTATGCTCGTGTAAGGGTGCAATTCTTTAAAGTCCGTAAATGCTTTTCAGGGTATCATGTACTCAGGGTCTAACTGAAAAAGTAATCAAACATTCTGAAATACGACACGGTAAAATTTGTTTTTAGCTGCTGAATGGACCACCACGAACAGATCGACTTTAAGAACGTTGACATAATAAGTTTTTTTGTGGAAAATCCTGAAATCAAAGGGACGTTAGCCAATAGTGCTAATTTTGTTCTAGATGCACAAAATCAGCGATATTTGCTACCTCCCTTTAATGACTTATGAATTCAAGTTCTATAAATAACTTTTTATGTCTTTGCAAACCTTAAGTCGCTTCAAAATTCAATTGAGCCAGAGAAATCGTGGATTTTTGCTAGCGATATTTATTTTGAATGCAGTTGCTGATCTTATCTTTTTAAGCGATATTTGAGCGTTTTTGAATGGATTGAGTGAGTCCTTGGAATGAATGAATGGGGCGCTGATTGAGCGATCTAGAATGGTTTTGAATGAGATGAATGTTAATTTAAAGATGTTACTAAATGTAAAATACATGTTTCAAAAAGATCTGGAAACTTTCTTTATTTTGGTGTATTCATTTATGAATCACACCAGATTTACAACACGCTGCGTCTAGAATAAAGATCTTTTCGGTATATTCTTTCTATGGTATTTTACCGGGTACCACCGCTGTTTTCTTACTAGTAACAGTTGTATTAGGTTTCCAATCTATGGACTGAAAAGATGTGGCCCCTTTATTGAAATATCCCTTAATTAGTCAAGTATCTGATGGCTACAGTTTACAACATCGTGAAATTGACAAGGTGAATGATTTTGGAATAAATTTGGAATGAAATTGAAATTGTGCGATAAGTGAGTTTTGACATCTTCACGAGTCAAGGGGTATCGAATCGATAGCTTCTTCTCGAATAGTAAGATAAGTAAAACGTTCGTTACCCTTGGCTCGACAAGATGGAGTTTTGAGTGAAATCAAAGGAATGCATTTAGCAATATCGCTTATTTTGTTCAGGATGAACAAAATTAGTGATATTTATTACATTACTTTAATAAAAGTTGCCTTCAAGTTCTAAAGATAGCTTCCCTTTTCTTCGAGAACCAATCAGACTAATAATTTCGATAATGTCAGAGAAATCTCATTTTTTTCAAGCTACATTTATTTTGAATGTAGTTGCTGATTTCATCTTTTTAAGTTATTTTGGAGCGTTTTCTAATGGTTTGAGTAAGTGTTTGGAATAAATGAATGGAGTGAGCGATTAAGATTGGTTTGGGTTGAGATGAATATCAATTTCGCGTTTTTATTAACTGTAACCGTTACCTTATGTCGTCGCATTTAAAAAGACGAAAGGAAAATCATTTTAATATAAATTATTATCTAGTATGGTTGATTAGATTATTTTTCTGTTTCTGTATCATCTTTAGACGGTGTGTTTTTGAAATCGCCTTGTATTAAACAGCATCGTGTATTGTGCTAAACATCGTACAATTTGATTCCCTTGTTCCTTGTTTAAACTCTACATCACTATAAAACGAACAACATAATGAATTATTGTCCCGTATAGTTACAGTTAAGTACATCGTGAAATTGACACTCATTCCGACACGGGGGGTGATGTCCATAATCGGAGCCACCGGCTCCGCTTTCAAAATCATGTGTGGAACTTTCGCTCCACGTGTGGCTCCGATTATGTAGGTGTAAACATTTCATATTTTGAATGAAAAATGGGGTAGGAGGTCGGGATTTCCTCATTTATATAATATTTAATTCATTAATCATTAAAAAGTCGAATGCTATTCGACCAGTAATACATTTTGCAACGTAAACGCACTCAAAAAATGTAAGAACGCTCGTTGGTTTTTGTTAAAAATGATTTCTTCTGGGAGCAGTCTTGAGCCAGGAAGATCAAAACACGTGGTTTTTACCTTCAAAATGCAATATTCTGAACAGAATTAATAACGCAGACCATTGTTTTCAGTGTATACGAGTTTAACAAAACAACCACAATAATCTTACCAAATGTACTTTTCTGCAATATGATATATATCAAAGAAAATTGTTTGGTTCCGATTATGTAGATTGGCTCCGATTATGTTCCCTGGCTCTGAAGTTGTGGAGTGTCTTCTTCTTCTTGCATATGCCCCAACAGCCTTAAATCTGAAGTTTCTGTTAGTTCCATGGGGCCCTGTTTTCTCGTCATACCATGGCACACGTTTTCTTTTTTACGTCTCACCTTTCTCGTTTACTTTCATTAACTCCAAAATGCAAACAGAATGTCTGATGTAGACCCTTGCTTTCAGTGTGTACGAATTCAAGAAGATAACCACAATATTCTAGAAAATTGTTCTTTACTGAAATTTTAGATAGTTGAAAGAAAATTATTTGTGTCTAATTTTGTACAAATGCTCCAAAGTCCTGGAGTGTCTAGCCTTTAGGGACTGAAACTCATAATCACTTGCCTAAAAACTACATTTATTTATTTGTTTATTTATTTATCTATCTATTTATTTAGTTATTTAGTTAGTTAGTGAGAAAAGTACCGACACCGTAGTCATACGCATTGAAGAGTTGTAAGCGCGTGAAGGCGACTAGCACTAGGAGCAAATCCCAAAATGGGTTTATGCATTCGATGTTCATTTTGTCTCGATTTCACTCAAAATCTTGGGTTTTCGCAACTTTTTTTTACTCTCTTTGTAAACTTGTTTTCGATAAGCTCGAGTTTGAAATGAGTCCGGTCGGTGAAAGAATAGGCATTGGTCTCACTTTAAGGAGGTGTTCACGAATTAAATCCACAATGGTATGAGGTGAATAGACCATAACATTTACTTATTTACAGGGATTCACCCTATGGCTATTGCTTTTAAAGGATTCGACAAACGGCCAAGATACCTCATCTTTGTGGTTCACTGTGACCATGAGTCAACGATACGTTTCCGGTCATAACACAAATAGTAGTACAATCCGCCCTCCCAATCCAGTCAGCACCGAAGTTCGGCATCATTAGTTGTTATTAACCGTTTTAATCGGGCAATGGTCGAGTTACCACCCCTCAGTGTCCTTGATTTTAATCGCGTAAATGAATCAGTATAATATGTCTATGCGCAATGACATTCCGAAATTCATTTTTTCACTACCACCAAACTCGAAAACTTGGCTTTATCTGATAAATTTGTTTTCACGGTTTGTCGTTTCCACCTTTATAAGCTGTGTTACTCGACAAACTTCAGTTTCGTACGATGTATTCGATCTGCTGCATGAGAAAATATTGTTTATAACGAAAACCTTCTCTAAGTTATACCGATGCCTTCTCTTTTACCGACCAGACTTATCTCAAACTCAAGCATATCAGAAACGAGCTTGCAATGAGAGTTCACAAAAGAACGAAAAACAGCAAGGTTTTGAGTCAAATTGGACAGAATGAAGAGCAATTGGATAGCCATGTTAGGATTCAATCTAGGCAAAATACAGAAATCCATGTCGAACATTATTTGAGAGCAATATTGCACATGAACACACGCGCTAATGAATTTTACAGAGCAATGAAAGCTGACTTTGATTTCAAAATTTTGATTTTCGGGGTAGTCACCAGTAACTCTCCAATGCGTATGTCTTCGGTGTAATCTATTTTGTGACAGATCAATAATCCGTTTACGTTTATTTTGGTATATCCAATTTTGCAAAATCTAGATTATGGCAAAATTGTATATAAAAAAGTAATGCTTTATTTTTGTTGTTCAGTATATATAAGACGTGTTTTCGGCCTTGAATATTGATCCGTTTTGCTAAATGTCAAATTTTTATACTTCTGTTTAATTTTCAACATCTCCTTTATAAAACGGTACCCCTATACCGAAAAAGCACTCGCGACATTTCCAGTATTTGATTTTCATTGTCTTAAATAAGTTATAATTTTATTAAAGCTAGCTTAATTACTTTCTGATTGAAAAGTTGACAAATCCGGAGATGAAGTAGTAAATTCTGATATTAATCGGAATTTATATTAATATGTTCAAATCTTTGCGAAAATTTGTAATTAAATGTTACGCGGGGCTTAAAAACAAGGGACCATTGGCCCTTAAGCGCTAACCTGAGGCATTTACAAGTATTTGACAAATGTGGCATAGTGTCAAAACTACTTATTTGAAATTCATGACTAGCTCAACAAAAGTCCAAGATATCAAAAAGACAATCATTCCGATTACATTTCAAAACTATTGAGTCTAATATGTTGCCTCTAAAGTACTGAAGGATTTTCAAAGATTTGAAGATGTTCCAGTTTTTTTATCCTTTTTCCAACTCGTCAAAGATTTAAAGACAAAGATCCTGACAAATAAATGTCCTCTAGATTTCTTTAATTTGACCTATGGACCTTATTTTTGGCCCCACTTAACCAATTTTTGAACTTAATGATATTACACAGAGGCAAATATTCTGACCAGGTTTCAAGACATTTGAGTTAAGGAAGTGGTGTCTAGAGTTCGTACAAAGTTTTTCCAAGATTTGACCCATTAACCTAATTTTTGACTTCACTTGATCCAGTTTAGGACTTGACTAAGATTAGATTTAATGGGGTCCAACATTCTGACCAAGTTTCAGGACATTTTGGGTCAAGAATGTGGCTTCTAAAGTGAACTGAATGTTCTTCTAAGATATGACCTCTTGACCTCATTTTTGACTCCGATTGACCCAGTTTCAAACTTGATCAAGATTTGATGCAGACAAAAATTCTGGCAAAGTTTCAGGACATAAGGGCAATTTATGTGGCCTCTAAAGTGTACAGAAGGTTTTTCTTAGATATGACCCCTTAACCCTATTTTTGACCTCACTTGACCCAGTTTACAACATGACCACGATTTGATGAAGACCGATATTCTGACTAAGTTTCATGATATTGGGGCCATAAATGTGACCTCTAAAGTGAACAGAGGGTTTTCTAAGATATGATCCCTTGACCTCAATTTTGACCCAATTTCGAACTTGTCGGAGATTTGATGGAGACAAACATTCTGATGACGTTTAAAGACATTTTGGCAAAAAATGTGGCCTCTGAAGTGTACACAAGACTTTTGCTAAAATTTGACCCCTTTCATTTACAAGATCCCATTTTCGACCCCACTTGACCAAATCTCGAACTGGACAAAGATTTGATGGAGACAGACATCCTGACAAAGTTGCAGACATTTGGACCAAAAAGGTGGCCGCTAGAGTGCACTTAAATTGGTGACGGACGAAGGACGCCTAACACAGCTTGATCACAATAGCTCAACATGAGCACTTCCTGCTCAGATGCGCTAAAAATCGAAAAAAAGGGAGTATTAAGAATCATTGAGTCCTTTTTTAGTAAGGTATATTAATCGTATTTCTTGAAATATGTATCAAATGAACGCGAATTTCGCAACATCTTTTTTTGATACCACTCGGAAAATATATCTGATTAAATTTCATGGAATTATCGACGTTGAAAGAGTGTTAGTAGTGACGTTGTTAAAATAGGAACGCTTAGCGTGCGAAATATAATAAGCAAGAAAGACCTTTGACAGGCTCCGAAGAAATCTTTATATCTCTTCACATTTAACCCTGGATTATAGTCCGACAATTCTCTTGCACGTACATGTACTAAGTAATATCAATGAAGCTGACTGTCTAGTAACAGGAATATTATAATAAAAGTAAACAACGTAACAAACGTAACTTGGATTGTGGGATCATGATGAAGAGCGCCCCATGAAACTATTAGAAATTTCATATTGAAGATGTTATACGGAAGAAGAAGACACTCCACAACTTCAGAGCCAGGGTACATAATCGGAGCCAATCCACATAATCGGAACCAAACAATTTTCTTTGATCTATATCATATTGAAGAAAGGTACATTGGGTTAGAGTATTGTGGTTGTTTTGTTAAACTCGTGTACACTGAAAACAATCGTCTGCTTTATTAATTCTGTTCAAAATATTGCATTTTGGAGGTAAAAACCACGTGTTTTGATCTTCCTGGCTCAAGACTGCCCCCAGAAGAAATCATTTTTAACAAAATCCAACGAGCGTTCTTACATTTTTTGAGTACGTTTACTTTGCAAAATGTATAACTGGTCGAATAGCATTCGACTTTTTTATGATTAATGAATTAAATATTATATAAATGAGGAAATCCCGACCTCCTACCCCATTTTTCATTCAAAATATGAAATGTTTACATCTACATAATCGGAGCCACACGTGGAGCGGAAGTTCCACACATGATTTTGAAAGCGGAGCCGGTGGCTCCGATTATGGACATCACCCCCCGTGTCCGATCAACATCATTTTTTATCATTGACTTTGCGATAGAATCACTCAAAGTACTCTCTCAAACCGTTCACAAACGCCCCAATATATATAAAAAAAGCTCCAAAAATGTTGTGTAATACTGGCTTGCTTGTATTTATAAGCATCTGATTGTCTCGCGCAGATATGAAAATAAACTGTTTAAAAAACTTAGATTTATTTTTAAAGCTTATTGCATTCTTCGTGACGGAATTAGCTGTATAGTGTTCCTTCTATGTAAATTCATTCAAAATTCGCTCCTTCAGCTTATTCAAATTCATTCCGAGATTTTTCAACAGTATTTTTCAATTTTTAGGATTTTCTTGACTGAACACATAAAAAACTTTTCGTGAAATACGAGGTCTTGTAGCATGTTATAGAATCCAGTGAACGTCAGAGAACACCGTCTATCATCCTATTCAAATTATTCACATTGCGCTGAATTCATCCAGTCGTTCATTCATTCCAAACATGCACTCAAAACATTCGAAAACGCTCCAATATCACGAAAAAGCTCAACAATTATTACCAAATCGCTACAATAATGTTAAATTACTTATTTGCTTAGATTTGGAAGCGTCTTATTGGTTTGTAATAATATGACAATGTATTTAAAGAACGTTAATCTATATTTGTTTAAAGGGAGTTAATAAAAATCGCCAACTGCGTTGGAACGTAATTAGCAATATTTAGCGATAATCGAGAACGTAATTAGCGATATTAATTAGGTCTACCCCTCTTTAAAACCATCAAAAAACTCGCTTATTCAACTCATTCAAACTCATTCCGAATTATTCCAATATCTTCCTTTTTTGTCAATTTTTAGGATGTTCCTGACTGTAGATGTAAACAAAACTCTTCCTGAAATACGAGGTCTTGTTGCATGTTTCTGAATTCAGAGAACGTCAAACAACATCGTCTATTATCCCCCTGACATTAATAGTTCATCGTTACATGGAAACAAGAAAATTATTGCCTGTGTAATTAAATGCACTACTGGTTAATTATTGACAAATCTGTTACGAGGGGATAAAGCTATGATGTTAATGGTGAAATAACATTTTAACGATGTTTAATTTGTTTGTTTGTTTGGATGGGATTTAACGCCATTTTAAACTATATTTCAACTATGTCGTGGCACATGGCGAGGTTATCCTTGGGTTCCCATTCTTTTCTGACTTGTCCGGAGTGCAAGATGCAAATGTTTGCAAAACGTTTTCAAAATCATGCACTGCTATGCGCTTGTATTCACCGTTTTAATTTTTTTGCAAACGTTTTTGCATCCAGATTAAAGGGCGATTCAATTGACCTCAAAAGCTGATGATCCCATTTGAATGTGGTGTGTAATGAGGGGGGGGGGGGGGGGGGGGGTTACTACAGCCATCAAACATAGTTAAGTTTACGAAGGTGATGAAGAGGGAGAATGATTTCCGATTGAAATTTTATGAGTGTGATGAATTAGTTTTGAATGATTTTCAAGGGAGGTAAAATATAATCAATAATTCATTACTTCCTATTAATAAAGGAATACGTACTTTTCTGATTTTATTGTCCTCACAGACAAATGAGACCCTAAAAGATCAACACAAGCCATGCAATTAATTGATCGTTTTGAATTCAAACAATGATCTTTGTTGATGATCACGTGATTTTTAATAAATTTGTGGCATTTTTTAATTGTTTTAGTGATGTTTGGAATGAGTAAATGAATGAATGAATGGAGCGCTGAGTGAGCGTTTAAGAATGGTTTTGATCGAGGTTAATATCAATTTCACCTTAAAACTAACCGTACCAAACATTTCCAACAATATATGTGTGAACCTCCGACATAACCCTGTCCGGTCAGCCACACATAAAGTAAAAGCACTCGCAGAGTATCCACAGTGAAACTTTGAGTCTGAGTTGCCGTCGGACTATCATACTAAAGTAAATCTTCATTGGCTCAGTGGTAAGCGCATTGGGCTTGTAAACCAATTATTTGAATATTGTTGTCCGCGTGGGTTTGACAACGGCTCACGTCGGTTATTTTTCAGCTATGCTTCGGGTTTAGGACAGTTCGTAGGTATCACTGGATAATACCTTTTTATTAAATTATGACCTGCCAAGCGGAAATAGAACATCAGATGACTCCGTTTAATCAATATTTTTGACACAGAGATTAGCTTTCACAGAGGTGAATTATGTGCCATATATCGGAAATTATCACAAATTATTACAAAAAGATCATAATAATATTTCTTCTAAATTATGAAATAAATCGGAAAGCAAAACGTTTCGATCTTGGGCAGTCTGAGAAGGTTGCGCAGTCTCACCAAGGTCTACATATCTCGCACATTCCAGATGATACCTTTTTGCGTGAGAGTCAGATATATGGAAACGTCTCCGTTCCCGACTTCTCCGATACAGGTCCCACTTGCGGCAAGTACATTTTAAGGCCACTTGTCCGTGGACAAGTAAATACCATAGCAAATCTTGTAACAGTACTAAAAGAATATAGGAGAAAATTCATCCTATTGTTTGTATCAAAGGGGAAAAATATTGTCTTAAATGATAAAAATGCTGAGATACAGCATTTTCTTCGTTAATAACAATGTTTTCTCAATAACTCTTGCTTGATTTATCTACATTTTGTATTTATCTTTTTTCGGGCAAGTTCGTTTTGATCTTGGAAAAGTAGGAAATTGACCTTAACTTGTGTCCACACCCCTTGTCTCCAAGTCAACTGATCTCCTACTTGGCTCACTTTTCATAATCAATATAAGCTCAATTTGACAGCATGAATAACTAAGACTTCCGCCCTTCTGCCACTAAATGCTTGCCTTGCGTGTGAAATAAAGTTCTGACGCGATCAAAAAGTCGGATATCTTAATACGCACGCGATACAAGCGGAAGATCTTTAGGAATATTATATCAGTTGGATGGGAGAAATAAAAAATAAAGCGCAATATGTCTTGAAATGAAATAGAACTAGCCTCGTGTTCAAAATAAATAAAATGTTTGCAGCGTTTTAAAACAATTATTCAGTTATGCACGCACGTATTCTTGAAAAGCGGGTAATAGTTCTAAAAAGGTTCACGAATGTTTCTCATTAAACGTAGTGCAGATGAATCTATTAACTTAAAGAATAATCTTAAGAATAATGCATAATATAATATATAATGTTTCAAGTGGCAATAACTCCAAAATTAAGTAAATTATAGCAGCTCGTGAACAAAATAGTAATCCTTGTCATGTCGCATAAAAACCTGGGTAAAATTGCATTAATATCAAAGTGCTTGAAGCAGGTACTTACTGTGAGCTAATATCTATTCTAAAATTATATTTTTTTAAATATAATGAATTAAACGGAAAAGTCGTTCGGGATAGACTAAGATCAGACTTCACATGTGCTAAAGCAAGATTATTCTGGCATGACATGGATTATATCTTAATACAAATACAAAGTTCACAGATTAACTAGCTGAAATAGAGACGGGGACCATTTTATGTCCCTTTCTAGAATAAGAAAATCAGTTATCCGCGCAGTCTGAATAGGGTCGACTGGTATCGCACTACCAATTAAGACCCTTTTCTCCCTGTGGTCACATATTACATAAAACGTCAAAGAAGGTGGATGAACTCACCTAAATGGCATTTGTGAAAACGACACAAAGCGCAGATATTTCTTTTTTAAATAAACCAACTCTTGCCGTTATGCTCTTTGTAATATTCAATTAGAGGAAACATTTTGATTGGCTATTTGAATGCTATATAAATTGGCATCTTGGTTAACACTTTGCTGTTTAATCCCTGCTTTTTACGTGCCTGTGGTTTTATGATTGAGAAAACATTGTGAAAAAAGAAGAAATTGCTTCTGACAAGCAATTTCTTCTTTTTCCACACCATTTTCTACCCTACTGAATGGTTATTTTTCAAATTAAATCTACTTTAACTTTTCGTCTGCAAAACCTTTGAATTTGGACAGGTCCAAAATTTTGTAAAATAGGAAAGGGTTAAGACAGACGTATTTTTATAGAACCATAATATCACCCCACAGACTTCCGGCTAATGTATTTATTGCGTGTAAGACGCTATTCCGTGATAACAGATTATTTCACGCAGTATATTGATACAGATGCAATTATTGTGACCTAGGTCGGAGTTATCTTTTATATCGTTATATACTCCGATATACTTCTGCGGCAAAAATACGGGAAAAATAACTTCCGATATATTGATGCTAAACAGCCTTGCATTCATGATCTAAATGTTAGCGAAGCTTTTTCGAAATGATACCATGATTTGAACGTATGTGTACGTGCAAAGAGGGGTATCATCTCGAAGCGCTCGAGGAACGCATTTACATTCTAAACACGGAACTTTTTGAAAAAAAGATTATGTGTGTTTGTGTACTATTTTTTAGAATCGATTCTGATAAGATACCATAATTGAAGGTCATTGTTATTTGTCGGTGAGTTTATGCTTAGGTACATGTGTAATGTTATCAGGTAACGGGAGCAAATTATTATTATTTATTTCCTGGAGCCGACGAAGGCGGAGCTAGGAATAATGTACTTAGATTGATGGATATTTTGTCTTTGAATAAATAGCCTGGTAATATGCCGCTTAGGGGAAAGAGGAGAATAATATCTTAATGTCATGTTGTATCACTATTGTAATCCGTATAAGTAAAGTTCGAACTTATAGACTAGTTGGAGTTATTATTTATATATTATCTATGAAAATCCACTATATGATCCGGATATATATGGCTATTTTATGCTAAAACAGTACATATGTCTTTCACAAGATCTTTAAATGAACTGGATTCCATCCGCAAGCCTTAACGAGGATCTCATCCGAGTCGAAATATTTTGCTTTCCACGGGATAATTTTCGTAAATATCGTTGGTTTATACCGACATAATCTGGTATATATTGAAGTTAATCAAAATTCATGATTAGCTACTTTCTTTTTGAACTGAGTATGTAATAGAATCGTTTTTCAGTGAAATTTTCGTGGATAAAACATGTCCGAACATAAATGTAACAACGTGATATCTTCAGAGACTTTAAGAAAATCAAATTTATGTGAAAATGTGCAGCAAAAACAACATTTTGCCGACCCGTAATTGCTCATTTTGGTACAGAAGTAGCTTAATTACAGCACGTAATATTAGAGAAGAAAACCTAATTGTTTCCGTTATTGGTATTCTTAATGATGTTTGCTGAAACGAAATCTTGAAAACACCTTTGCTTGATTTCCTTAAAGATTCATCGAACTTAAAATTTTAGGATATTGTAAAGCAGATAAATTCTGCATCGGTCAATTTTCGCTATTTTGGGGTCTTGATATTTAGTGGGACGTCCATGTTTTATCCTTCAAAAAGTTATGCGACATTCTTGATTTCGATTATTTGACTAGTCGCGAATAGTATTGAAAAAATATAACACTCGCCAATTATAAAACTCTTTTTATGGTACTTCAGGGCCCGAGGTTATAAAACTTTTCCCAGGCTCAACTGAGATTTTTCTCGAATTCGAAATTTAAATGAATGTATTAAAATAAAAGATTATAGTTATAAGTTGTTAATTATAACAACTTATTAATATTATCTTTTATGTTAATACATTAAAATGTGTATTAAAACAGAATTACAGTTTTAATCTCAATTTGAAGAGGAAATTTTGAATTGAGAATGACAAAAGTTTTATAACCTCGGGTCCTGAACTTTAATTTGTTTTTCTGACTTATATGTGAAAAGAGAACTCATGGAAAGTGCAAAAGGTATCGATCCTTGACAGACTGCGAGTCCTGTGAAGGCTTAAATAATTAAAACATCTTAGTCTTATAATAAGCTTTCTGCATCTCTTAATGATTTTTTTTTTTTACCTTTTTTGTATTTTCATTTTTGGAATTAGGTAAAAAAAAAAAAAAAAAAAAAAACTGCCATTCTATTTACAAGATTTATATGTAGGGAAATGATATATTTCATTCTAAACTCATTTTTCAAACAAACAAACAAAACATTCTCACAGAACCGAACTTCTAAACGGCTTCGTTGAATTGGCCATATCTAAACACATAAAATTTTATCTAATTTCAGATTTTTTTTACATGAAAAGAAGTTTAATTTGTCGTATTCTGGGAGAGGAGGGAGATTCGATATTCGCTTCTCAGGGCCCTTTACAAACGGCCAAAGACAAGTACCCTCAATTTCAAAAGTCACAAATGTCGCACCTTGTAGAGGAATTGTCAGTGTCAGAAATTCTAAGATATTACTCAAATAAATGACAAACTTTCATGACTTTCCCGTAGCAGGCATCAAATTGTTGAATAAAATGATTTGTGAGTTCTTTGTTTCTCATGAAAGCATAAAATGTTGGAAATACCCCACCCACCAATTTTTATTTTGATATTAGGTATAACCTGGGAATCCCGTTAAATTCGATGTTTTCCTCAATAATGATCAAACGGAGATTTATTTAAGATTCTTCTGAAATAAATTTTCCATTATGGATCGACTATTAACCGTTCTAGATACATGCATCAAATGAAGTATTATCTTTTGTACAAAAACCAAGTGGCCGTTTAGAAGTTCGTTTTCGTGTACATTTTTGGAACAAACATTTCTGTTTCAAACAAACATGTGCCGGTTGGTAACATCGTTTCTCTTTTGTTATAATCCACAACAGTGTACTATGAGTTTATACACGTATAATTATATTCATTCACAATTTCAAGTGAGTGATCAATGATCGCTCACTCAAACTGGTCGATCCATAGCATCCACAAAGTCCATACATTTATCAGTCTGTTTAGTCGTTTTCAGATCATCCCTTTTCTTTAAAATAACAAGACCAATTTCTTTCAAACTTCAAAGAAAGTCTTGCCAGTTAAACTTTTCTTTTATCTCCGACAAAAATATTTCTAAAATAATATCATACGTAGTTTAAGAGGGTTTGCATATCTTTTACTTTAATCTTAGATTTTACCGAGTGCGTTGTATTAAATCATACAGCCAGTCCACTGGCAAATTTATTTTAACCAAGGTTGGCTCTAATTGAAAGAAAACATTTGCTTTTAATGTCTCTTAGTTATGGAATGCTTTACCAATTCTCTTAGGGAAGTTTCAAAATTCTATACTTTCAAATCTCAATTAAAACTTTTCTTGCTCAAATAAGATATTTTGACATGTGTGTTTTGTCTAGTCATTAATGTATTTACCTACAGTGTCTTTCATTTCATTTATAATTAACTGTTTTGCGTAAGATGATGCCTTTCTATGCTTATACCCCAATTAAAGGACCACAATTGAAATAAGATTTAACATATTTTGAGCCATCCTTTAAATGGATGTATAAACATAGTTTTAAAATAGAAATTCTTACTAATTTATTCTTACTAAATCATTTTTAGTTTTTCTTTAATTATCGAATATATATTTTAAAATTCATTTACTCTTGGATCGTTTTAAAATCACCGATCTTGTTTATTGTGAAATGTATTTGAACTATGTCAATACTTTTATTAATAAACTATATATATAAAGGTACATAATTATGTAATTCATTTTTTCGGCAACCATGACGTCCTTGCAACTTCTTTTTCTCTTGTTCAAGTCTCCTGCGAGTGACTGGTCTTTTTGAATCTGCTAGTAATAAAAGAACATGTTACTGGCTAATAGGGACAATTGTCGTTATTGGGCGACAACTCAATTAACTGAATGAGAGGTCGAACTTTCTAGCAATAATCATCATTACGTATTGACCCGAATGTCTGAGCAAGATGTATGTGACCTTATCATTGTAACATCTTTGTACTTCGTACTTTAACCCCTTTCAAAAAAGAATGTATTACATGCTGTATTATATATAACAATGAAATAAAGTATCATTTATATAGATTATATAGTTAAAAACAAATGAAAAATCCAAACTCATTTCTTACTTTTTTCATGTAGTTACCCTTCATTTTTGACGATTCCTGTGATGTTTCTTGGTTATACATTGCCCTGTTTATGTAATTGAAATTGCAGTCATGTAAATATAGATAAATTAATGATTAAATGAATATGTGAATTAGTTATATTACAATTGAACGAATAAATAAATAAATAGATAAATAAATAAATAGATATATATATAAATAAATAAATAAATAAAATAAATAAATAAATAAATAAATAAATAAATAAATAAATCAATGAATAAATCAATGAATAAATACACGAGTGAGTGACAAAGTATCAAGAAACCGTTATCTCTATCGTTTATAATCAATGTAAGTTTGGTCCTCGGTCACTCACTCATATTGGTACAACTATAGCGATATTTGTTGAAACACGTGTCTCATTCTTTGTACAATTCGCTATTTTTTTATGTATTTATATATTAAACATCATTTCTAACAATTGTATGCCTTAGTGTAATGACAGCGTAATAGAGACAAAAAATCATCTCCACCACACACAAATTTGAAATTCAAATACATTCAAAAGCGCCAGTTGATTAATTAATACATGAAACGAGAAGTCATTGAGTTTTGATACAGTTAGCAACAAAGTGTAATTGACAAGGTGAATACGAGCAGAATTTTAGAATTATTTAGAAATGATATTGATTGAGTCTGTGGAGCGAGTTTTTGGTGAAATTTAAGGGATTTACTACAATATCGCTAATTTCATCCAAATTGGCGACATTTATTACCTCTCCTTGATAAAAAACAACTCTTCTAACTTTCCTATTTGCGTATTTTAACGAACCAATCAGACGGTTTGAAATCCACACCAGTCAAAAACTTCGTAGAATGATTTGATAGCTTGATTTCAATGAAATGTTTATCGTTTTGAACGATTTCGGGGCGGTTTTTAATTGTTTGAGTGATAGTTTGGAGTGTCGGATAGAACGCTGAGTGAGCGATTTAAAATGGTTTGATCCAGAATAATGCCGATTTCCCGTTGTTACTAACTGTAATATATCTCCTTTCCTATTTTATGAATACGCATTTAAAATTTCTCACCAAACAAAATTTACCCACCGTCAATTTCAGGCCGAGTTTCGTAACTTATAAGTGAACTTTACCACGCATCTAAATTAAACAATTTCGTCATGGAAATAAAACAAGCTGGATCAATTTATTGTTTAATTCTAACAGAAAATATCGAACGTGCGAGAACAAAGACTGATTAATTAAGATAAGGTTTAAAAGCTCTCCTGGGTTCATATCCATTAATACGAATTCTCTCAGCAACAAGATTGACTGATAATGGACAGGTTCAATTATCTCCTTGTGTAACTCCTTGTTGTCAACGAGGCTCTTTTCTTGGAAAATTTGAATTGGAAAATAGGTAATGTAAAGTTAAATATTTGACCTTAAACGTACTTCATCGCTTATCTACCAAATCTACCTACCGCTGCCAAAAATGGCATATGTTGATAATAGATCATCGCTTTCTTTAGACATGGAGACATCTTTCGTGTTTTAATGACATCATTGATGATTTGACTTTAAAAATTACGTGAATAGACATTTTCAATTTTGAAAGCCCGTTTCCATGGCAACCCTTAACTTTTTTTTTCTTTTTTTTTAATTGCTCAATGTCGTGATTTATCTGTAAAGAAGCGCAATACAAGATACGATACTTCACCACCTTCCCACAGACAAAGTAGCTAGATTAACGATACGATATATTCAAGGCTATTTTCTAGTAAAAACTTAAGTCCTCGAAGATACAAAGGATTCATCGCTTGTCTCGAGAAAGAGTTTATATTTTGAATAACGCTTATCGCTTGGTAAAATCACATATCAATCTAATTAAAATCATCTCTACGAAAACACTACGATATCTCTCCGTTACGTAGGCAATGGCATAGCGGTAGGTAATTTGGTGGATCTGATTTTAATGAGATTGATCACACATATACTTAATCGTGTATCCTTTAGAAAAATGACATACTTGTTGGTCAGGATACTTAATGACTTGTCTCAAGAAAAATATAATATTGGATCATTTGGATGGTAAAGTTACTTTATTGTCTGTCTCTTTGTAAAACCTCAAAAACGATAAAGATACTTAATCGCTTACAAGTCTCTAGGAAAATCACACATCTGGCGGTAGATATACTTAATCACAGGCCTCTAGGAAAAATCACACATCTGGCGGCAGGTATACTTGGAATCACTTATCTAATGAAAAATCACGCATCTGGTGGTAGATATACTTAATCACTTGTCTCTAGGAAAAATAACACATCTAGCATATAAGATATTTTTTTCGCTTGTCTCTATGAAAACACACACACACACACGTAAATAAATTGACGTCCAAGAGACTTAATCACTTGTCTCTAGGAAAATTGGCACAATTTAAAAGGTAAATTTACCCCCCATTGCTTATCTGTAGACATCGTAGAATGGCAGTACAGAATCGATTTCTTTTTATCCCCCTCGCAAATGGTTAAACCGCTTTTAGCAAGGTAAATTTGCTTATTGTCGATTTTGTATACCATATATATACATGTATATGCTTAGTTACATCGTAAAACTGATACACCCCTCGACCAAACCATTCCAAATCGCTACCTAAGCGCCCCATCCATTGTATTCAAAACACTCAAATCGTTTTATATGAACGCTCCGATATCATTTAAAACGATCAAATCATCGATTGACGGAATGATTTTATTGGCTGGCGTGGATTTCGAAGCTTCTGATCAATGGAGACAATAAATCTTTTTAAAGAATAATGAAATGATTGAGAACTCAAGAAACCACAACCAACGTTGTTTGAAAAGTAAGACGTTTTCTAATAGAGAAGGGCTATGTCTAATAAAAGAGCAATAAGATCTGTTACTTTAATACGGTTAATAGAAGGGGCGCCCATTTTATGGGATGTAATTTCGTGCCTTATTTCTAGGATCATCTCTCGTCTTGAAAATAAAAGCAACACATAGACTTGAAATGTGGCGGAACAAGTTTCCTCCACATTTCAAGTCTATGCGTAGCTTTAAATAGTTTAACTATTCTCTTAAATAGCCGTTGCGCAATTACATGATAACGAAGCTTTGTTTGATAACAGGATTAAAGATAGAGCAAAGTCATGACTTCTACATCTGATCAAAGTGATGGAGTATCAAATATATAGCTTCCTCTAGACACTGATCCCAGTTGGCTCAGTCAAACAATGCGTCTGGCAGTTCATCCTTCCATCGTGAATTCGAACCTTTGCAGGACCAACTTTCATCCTACGTTGTGCCATCGTCTCCCACCATCGAACAAATGTTTTTGGATGGCCGGCTTAGGGTGAATTGTTGTTGTTGCCCTAATGTGAGAAACGACGGGTAACCGCGATAGTAAATCAAAGTACTGAAAGTACTGATAAGTTGAAATGCGTTCAAGAGACGGTGACCTTAAGTCACTTACGAAGCTCACGCCTCCCGCCTACCACAGGTGATCACATAATACGTCTCGTCTTTTGACAGGCGTATATAAATCAATGTATTTCAACAACGAGAGACGCTTAAACCCCTGATTCGCTATACAGACCTGCAACTGATGGAAGAAAAATGATAACAAGAGGGCTAAAATGGTCCTAAACCGCTGTCCTGAATCCGATTTGTCCAGTGGATCTCATCCAAGAAACCTTCTGGCAAAGTTTCATTCAAATTTGCCTAATTGTTGAAAGGAAATATAATTCGAAGATTAACAGTGATAATAGACCCTGCCCACCCAATTCTACAGAGGAGACTCATATTAACCCTGCACTGCCACGCCCATATTTATGGGCTAATCAAAACTTTGCAAACGAATTTTGAAGATGGTCTCCAAAGGAACGTTCTGGTAAAGTTTCATTGAAATCGGCCAAGTGGTTCAGGAGGAGATGTCGTTCAAAGGTCCATGGCTTAAATAAGTCCTTCCCTGTCACACCAATATTTATGGACCAATCAAAATATCGTGAACAATTTGCCAAAAGCGACCCTCAAGGAACATTCTGGTAAAGTTTCACAGACATTGGCCCAGTGGTTCAGGAGGAGATTTCATTCAAAGATTTCTGGCTCAAAACTATGCCCGCCCTGCCACGTCAATATTTATGGACCAATCAAAATTTTGCAAACAATTTTAAAAAGGGTCACCCTAGGAACATTCTGGAAAAGTTTCATTGAAATGGACCCAGTGGTTCAGGAGGAGATGTTGTTCAAAGATTTCAGGATCAAAATAAGCTCCGCTTTGCCACGCCCATATTTATGGGCCATTCTCAATTTCACGAACAATTATTAAAAAGGGTCACCCCAGGAATCTTCTGGTAAAGTTTCATTGAAATCGGCCCATTGGTTCAGGAGGAGATGTCGTTCAAAGATTTCTAGCTCAAAATAAGCCCCGCCCTACCACGCCCATGTTTGTGGATTATCAAAATTAGCGAAGAATTTTTGAAGAGGGTCACCCAGGGAACATTCTGTCAAAATTTTATTGAAATCAGCTAAGGAGAAGAAGAAGTTTTTAGAAAGTTGACGACACACGACGGACGTCAGAGTCAGGCGTTGAAAAAGCTCCCCGTGAGCACGTAGTGATCAGGTGAGCTAAAAAGGAAGAAAATGATATGGACCATACAGCCGACTAATGGACGCAGAGGCGGACGCTCAAAACAGTTTCTATGTTATTTTTCAAAGGACTTCTGCTCCGTTTGAGTTATCAATTACATTTTTAATTAGAATTGTCGCAAAGCGGACCTCAACAAGCGCTTTGTCCTTGATGAAAAGCTTTTTTCGCAGGGAAGTGTTTTACTTCATGAGTTGGAATTGCAAGACAATTCTTGGACGAAGTTCAATTGTAACTTCGACATTCGTGACTCCAAAATTTGGCACTTTCTTGGGTCATTGACAACATTTATGTCAAATTTTATGATTTTTGGTCAATTGGTTGTTCAGTTAGAGTGGAAACTGTTAACAGTTCAAGGTAACTTATGACCGTGACATGTATGACCCCGAAACAATAGTATTTCTTTGGGTCGTGGGCAATATTTGTGTAAAGTTTCGTTATTGCGATTTTGGAATGATTAATGAATGATGTTGAATGAGTGAGCGGAGCGAGTTTTGAGTGAAACTTAAGAAAGGGAATACAATGTCGCTTATTTTGTTCAATTAAATAAAAAATGCGTGAAAGTTCCACCAATAGCTTTATATTTCGCCAAGAACCAATCAGACGCTTTAAATTTCAATTATGTCAGTGTAATCGCGATTTGGTTCTAAAATGCTTTATTCCATTTGAATGTACAAGTTGATCTTATTTATTGGGTAATTTTGATAGTTTTGAATGGTTTGGGTGAGTGTTTGAAATGAATGAATGGAGCGCTGAGTGAGCGATTAATGTCAACTTCACGATGTAACTAACTGTATGATGGTGCTCTTAAACGTGTTGATGTACAAGAATGTGAAGAAAATAAGTTGAACTAGTAGGTCTGTTTCAAATGGCAAGGTATTTTGGTGATGGAATGCAATTGGGCAAAGATATTCATAATTCCCTTAAAGATGTGGTGGCCAGGATTTCATTTGATAAATTTTGGGCTTTGACATTGAAACATTCATGTAGATAACTGCAATGTGACGGAAAACAAACGACAATATGTTGCAAAAATATTTATTAACTTTAAAAGTGTATCTTCACTTTAAGAAAAACTAAAGATTTTTATTTCGTAACTGTAGACAGAAATGTACAATATAACAATTTGTCATAAATTCAATGTGTGATAAGGTCGTTCAGAAAGAGAAACTATACCTTTAAAAGAAGCTATAACATAATTCTACGGAAATAGGACGCGACTTTACCAAATCACGTGATTCGCCTGTGCTGTTGCCACAATACTGAGAAACCAGATCGCGACATTGCCCAATAAGCAGATCACGTGATTGGCTAGTGCTATTTTCAATAGCTGACCTATTTGACTTGACTTATCACATGATTTCCAAATATAGTAATGTAAACATGTGATACTAGTAAATTCGTACGCAAATTTCAATAAATATCGTTTAAATCATGAATAAGCGTGTTAATAATATACATGAAGTGATAGTTGTGTAATTGTACAGGATTATTTTATTTTAATGAAGTAAACTGTATGTCTATGTCAAGTTGAGATATACAAAATAGACCGAAGTGTATTCACATCCTGTTCACGTGATGTGTGTTCTCAAAAAACCCGAAATGAATTTATCTTGTGTTCATTTTGCGGTT
This sequence comes from Fragum whitleyi, assembly GCA_948146395.1. Classification (NCBI taxonomy): domain Eukaryota; kingdom Metazoa; phylum Mollusca; class Bivalvia; order Cardiida; family Cardiidae; genus Fragum; species Fragum whitleyi. The sequence continues at coordinate 53,386,082 of OX411552.1, read as the reverse complement.
TTGTTAAATCTAAGTTGGAATTGCTCCGCATTCCAACTTAAAAACTAGAAATCAAAGTATCATACTGATCGTTGGACGAGAAAACATCTGTAGCTGGAAGTAACGACGTTCAAGTCGCCAGTCTACGAAAAAAGGGCTTAATACAAAATGACGCAAAGGACTCCAAATAATTGATTTGCTTGTTCTACCGATTCTTTGATTCAAAGAGGTGTTTCATAAATTTCGGCATAAGATAATGAGTAAGATACTCTTGATGACCCGACAAAAATATATCGTATACTGACGTCAATATAAAACGCCTCATTCACATAGAAAGGGCAATTACAATTATTTACAAAAGACACGTTCTATGTTTAAACATATTAAAGTCAAACTCATTGCAGCCCGGCTTACGCAAAAACTATTTTGAGCCAAGATTTGTGGAGGATTTATACAGCTTCAAAAGATTGGCACCCCTTTTTTGAGACAATAACAGGGTTAACTATATTGACTTGTGATCAAAACATCAGGCCATTGAAACATGGATATCGGCTGACTGATTGTCCATAGGCCCTTATCTATGCCTTTGTCAAAGGTTTTGGTAATCAAACACTGATTATGACAGTGCCGTTGTCTGAAAAGGTTGCCTTATCATACAGACGTCACAAGCAGCCTACTTTGACCACCAGGTTATCTGTTAACGTTAACAAGACGCACCATTTTAACAATTATCAGACCTAGTCTAAAGCATGAGAACGTATTTGGGGGACGTTTCTACGTCACCCAGTGTTAGTACTACGTAAGAACAATCCTGTCAGTTGTTAATAGCTTTTCAAAAAAGGAGTATCGGCTTTGGTTCAATTTTCGTTTTTACAAGACTTACTTCCGCTCGACAACTGTGCATTTTGAAAATGGCACTCTTCAAGAATTCTATACAAATAGAATATTAATCAAAGACATCTATTAAATGCGAAATTATCTGCTAATCCTAGACCATTCGAAATTTTGTTTCGCGCAAGAATGCTATTTATAGACTAGGCGGTGATTCGCCTTTTGGGTTTTCCCGTGGTGTAAGTGGGATAAAAACTAGGTGGCTGAACTGGTAGCCCGCATTTACATAATCGGATTTTAGGAAGATCTCTTACTAATGCAGAACTTCTTGGGCCTAGATCACCTCGGTGAACAATCCCGAACAATTCCAGGAAATTTTCTGTTTTAGGGATAGTGATGTCGTAAATCGCTTGTATTACTATAGCGAGTTAGGACACTCTGAGCAGAACACATAAAAGTCGACTTTTGACAATCTCCGTTGTTTTAAAACTTTAACTACGAAAGGAGCATGAAATATAAGTCATTTGCTCTGAGTTGAGGGGTCTTCCGATAACAAATTGGACATTTTAATATCTTTCTAGAATTAATTTAACTACGGCGTCTGCTATCGACAATGTACATGTATTCTATTTATAGCTGGTAGCCTACTCCACCATACTGGAATTACCGTTTAACCTGTGTTTACGCGAAATGGGGACATTGGCTCTTTCAAAGTTTTTAGGGTGGAGAAACACTCAACGGAGGCACAAGTGCAATGTTTTCTAGGCGAATTGCGATTGTTCGGGTTGTGGCTACAATGTCGTAACTTAGATAAAGCTATACAGGGAGTAAGGACATTTTTATCACAAACATTTAAAATCGATTATTAACTCAGTCCGCGGTTTGTTCTTAAAAATAACTTAGGCTAAAATTGAAGTCTCCAGGTCCACGTTGAGGGGTTCTCCGCTTTTATTTCGGGTAGACAATATGTCTGTTTTTGTTAACTTATATATCTTTACGTCTTCTAATACAGACAATCGCCTTATCGTATTTTTAGGCAACTCAAATTCTACTGAGTTCAGGCATACTTCTGCCGATTTAAATGCGGTTGCGGGGGCTGTGAGGGATATTAATTCGCATGACGCGCGGTCTACGTTCTTGGGAGGTTTTGCGCTTTACCGGGCCCGGAGACCAAATGACGTTAGATACCGTACGTGATGTACGGAGTTACGACATTGATTCTCCGGACAACTTTAAACAATAAAGAGCCATTTTTGGACATGCATACATTGTCTACATCTAAAAATTTGATGTATACTCCATAGCATTAGACCTGCCTATAGCGGTCTCGAGGATAGCGTATTTCCAATAAACCGTTCAACCCAATTTTAAAATATTTAGAATAAGGGCGCTTTGCCTATTAACCCTATATTTTTTTTTTCAATCTCTAGGTCTTTTATTCATTTTTTTTCTCTCCCAAGTGCTGACAGGCATACCAGAAATACTCGTTTTCCCATAAATGATTTATGATGTTTTTAACCAAGCTTCGTGAAAAATATGAGAAGAATCAAGAGAAGCAAAATAGTGTCTTGCAATTCATAATTTATCGAAAACACAACATTTAGATTAAGAATTGTAGGCCTATGTTTTCAGACATAGAATTTCAATTATATCATTAACCTTGAAGCCGCAGCTGTATTTGGGAGATTTCATTTGTTCCTTATCAATATAGTTGTTTGGTGCTATTTGTGGATTTTAAAGTTACTAATCTATCACGAATTCTCATTAGCACACTTTTAGTTACTTTTAAATTTAGAGTCAATCTTATATTAAATGTGAAGTAAACAGCTCGAGCGGATTAAAGAGGGCATGGTGATTATTATGTTACCGGCCATTCAAAAAGGAACGATCTGGGTATTGCGTAAAACTAAAAGAAGTAAAACAAGTTAACATATATAAGCATTAACATTGAAACTTGCCGATCTTGGGTCGAAACATTTTATATTTATCACATGTTTACATGGATAATTTCTTTTCGTCTCGTTTTATTTTCACCACAATGCCACCAGAAACGTCCACCTCCAGCGCTTTCAGCGCTTAGATTTCTAGATCGGAGCCCATTTCAAGAAGTCAATATGATGCGAACAATCGTTTTATCATTTTTGTAACAAAACTTGCCTGAATCACTGGCTTATCATATGCTTAAGACACATGTGCAATTTTATAGAGAAGACACAATGCTTAGCATTAATACTAAATGCTCGAAAACACAGTGACCGCTTATCAAGATCAGGCTTTAAAAAAACATGAAATCGAAATATTTTCATTTAGACACGAGTAGAGCGAGTTATTAATTATAACCTAACCAAATTTTCACCTTGTTTATTTTTCTTTTTTTCTTTTTAGCTCAAACGGGTGTTTGATTTATAGTTTGAATTAAAAAAAATGATCGAATTATTGAAAATTTAATGAAAAAAAATTAAATAAATAAATAAATAGTTGAAATAATTATCATTACATAAAATAAAGTCGCTATTTTGTAACCAATATCTCGTACCTTGACGATAACGGTTCTAACAGAGATTTTTTTCAAATCCAAATCCATTTTTATATTGAATAGTCTGTTCGAATAGGTTTTAACGCATTTCAACCCTATTGTCGTTATATCAAGGGAGCTGTTGCACCTACGCATGGTTTCATGTCGTTTCTCACAGGAATACATCCACTGATTTTAGTCTATAATGTCTGAAGAAGGTTGAAAGCAGTGTGTTCAGCAGGGATATGCCTTTAACATCATGAAAGGGATAAAATGAAAAAATGAAATTCTGGACACACTTCTGAATAAAGGTCTGCCCGGCGTTCAGGATGACAAAACGGCGCAAACAGTTAGCCAATTATTCCCCGCTTTGCACGTGCGCTTGCGTGCAAAGCGGGGTATAATTGACAAACTGTTTGCACCGTTTTGTCATCCTTAACGCAGTGCTGGTTACGAAATATTCCTTTCCTGTTATCGCTGATGACATTTATTCGCGGTAACAAAAATTAATACTGAATTGTGGTTTTCAAATAGCACTTAGTTCTCTAATCACGTCTACTTATCTGCGAGGCTTCCATGGGATCCAATATACATATAAATTGTCTTACAGAATCGTCTTTTATACCGCCAATATCCTAGTGTCAGTGTGAATAAATCGTCGAAAAAGAATCAGAGCTAACCAAGGAAAAATCTAGAAGAAACGTCTTCAAGCTATAAGAGTGGAAACCAACAATAACCCATAAGTAGGTGCTACGATATACCTGCATTGATGTTGAAATTGGCGTTAAATCATAAAACAAAGAAGCTAATCCGGTTCAGAGAATAGATTTGTTCGGAGTGACAATGTAGAGGAGGCAGTGGCCGGAGGGGTGAAAGGGGGGGGGGGGGGTTTCTCTTCCTCTTTATGTAACAATATCGGATTCAGCAAAACATATGTGACCCGTCACGCGAAAAGGGACCATTAGGGTTGTACGTAAAGTGTCGACCCTTCTAAGACTGCGCGGATTGCACAGACTGACTAGCGTCGAAACTTTTCGCACCTTGCTTATTTCCCGAATATAGAATGATTAATCTACCTTCCTGTAAAGGGATTTTTGAAATGCGACTCCTGGTTGACCTATGCCGGACCCAAAGTCTTTTTCAAATATTTCTTTTACAGAGTTCCCTGATGGTCCATTTTCGTATGACGGGACCTGTCAGAGGAAAACGTGCCATATTTGAAAAGTGTGAGAAGTAAAGGTACTAGTTAGCGTAGATGGCGGTCGAAACTTTCCACAATTATTTATTTTTAGAATGTTCCTTCTACTTTCCTTTATTAACACTTTCATGTTTTACAAGATTTTGGAGGTGTCCAAATTCAAATGTTTTGCAGACGAAAATTTAAAGTGGATTTCATCTGAAAAATAACCATTCAGTAGGGTAGAAAATAGTGCGGAAAAAGAAGAAATTGTCATAAGCAATTTCTTCTTTTTTCACAATGTTTTCTCAATCATAAAATCACAGGCACGTAAAAAGCAGGGATTAAACATCAAAGGGTTAAAACTGTTTTCATATTCGATCACTGGTTAGTGTATCGTGGATCCAATATGGTCACTTTTTGTGAGACGGCTCTCACATGTGAAAAGTTGATCGATCAAATCAACAAACTTCGACGTCAGTGCACAGCTGACCTCCAGCAGTTTCAACCATTTTTTTTAATAACATGCGACTTTTACGTCGAAACTATAACTTATATTACGCTGTAGCTACGACATTCGCACACAGTCGATCCGTTTTCCTTCATGCATGAAAATAACATATATTTGCAGACAAATAATTGACGCTTCACGCGAAAAGGGGCCATCATGGTAGTGCGTAAACTGTCAAATCTGGTCAGACAGCGCGGGTTGCGCAGGCTGGCTAGGGTCGAATCTTTTCGCACTTTGCTGATTTTCTGAATCAAGAATGGTCAGTCTACATTCCTGTATAAGAATTCTTGAAATGCGACTATCGGTTGACCTCTACTGGAAAATAACATCTTGTTCGCGATTCTATTTTATGAAATACCAAGATGGTACTTTTTTGCGTGAAGAGTCACATGTACTTCAACAACGAGAGCTAGTCTTTCATGTCGGAGATCAGGAAAGTGACCTCTGAATTAATTGACAGATCGCTGCTGTCTATCAAACAATCGATGGACCAATCAAAACACTAATTTACCATCATGAATAGGATGAAGTTTGAAGACCGATATTTCCGCCATTTTGTCTGAAGATTTTTTTGAAAATTGTTGAAAGAAATGTCGTAACTACAGTTTGAAAAGCTGTCATAAAGCCGTTTAGGTCGACCATTTACGATTTGCTATTTGTACCAGCTTCGTGACCATATTGCAGATGAAAAGATAATTATATGCTAGTGCCTTAAAATATCAATGTTATCTGGTCAAGGTTGAGAGAATTTATCAGGACGAGGTCTCGCCGAGTCATGACAGTTTATCGCAGTCGAGACCAGATAACATTGATATTTTAAGCCACTTACATGTTCTATTTATCATGCAATCATTTTAAAGCTCTTAACTATAATAAACCCTCAAAAAACAAAGAAATTCAGGTGGATTTGTATGCAAACTCTTTCTAAAAATAGACTGTCTGATATCACGCTATGTTATCAGACAGGTGATATCAGGTCGATACAGGATTCATTGCATGATAAATGATGTTTAGATATTTGAGCGGTGTATTGTGAATGCGGTCCTGAGGTGGAGTCAGAAATTCCTCTATTAATTCACATACACATTGAACTATTACAATTAACAAACTTGCTATTTTCTTTCATAGACTCATTGTATAATGACTGACCAAACACAATGCCTGTACTCTTGCATGAAAACACTCAAACCTTTTATTGTGGGTAGGATTTATACATAGGCAACGACAAGTAAAATCGGTAAATAATCTTATTATCTCTATTCCTGTGTTAATTATCTTTAACAAACGTAAGTTTTATGTTAAAAATATAGAATAGTCCAGATTTAAAGAAACTGTTGGTATTTTTTTCCAATTCAATAGGGTTATATAAATATAAGTGTTTATTTAAATGATCTGTATCTTCTAAATATGGCTTCACATATGGACAGCACATTAAAGGTAGTGAAACCCGTAAAAGTTCCGCAGCATATCAACACTCATGATCTTTTACAGTGTTGAAAATTATTAGGAAACCTCGGTTAACACTGTTAAAGCTATATACTTCCGAAACGTTGCGGAACTCATGATTACGGCGCCACTACCTTAAAGAAAACATTTGCGGTCTTTGAACCTGCTTTGGTTGGATGTAAAGACAAAGATCATCCTACACAGCTGTACAGTTTGATCTAAGTTTATACGTCCTTCCTTCCTCTTTAAGCAAGAAACGTTTAAAAATAGTTTTTTCAGAGTAAATACTGACTAATAATTAGTACATCCAGCGCTTTCAGCACTTTGTTTTTATACATTTTTGTCAGGGATTTATTCAGTAGGTCAGGGGATAACAAAGATTAATGGAAATAGAATGTATGAACCGTCTGTGTTGTGTTGATCCTAGTCAGACTGAGCATGCAGGCTGATCTGTCCTGCGTTCAGGATGACAAAACGGTGCAATCAGTTTTCCAAGTGCAAGTGCACGTGCAACGCAGGGTATAATTAGAAAACTGTTTGCACCGTTTTGTGATCCTAACGCAGGGCAGGGTCGAAACCTTTCGCGCTTGGCTGGCCTGAGGTCAGGATGAAAGCGTTATCGAAGCGTTTACGAAATGATCCCCCGCTCGTGCTATTCTTTTGAAATAGATAAAACAGGGTTTGATCAATACCTTATGAAGATACGATTTACCTTCCAAATGAAAGTTACTGTTTGTCTTAGATCGTAAGGTTTACTCATTCAAGTACTTTCAAAGTTGAAGTGAAGGGAGAACGTTCAATTCCTATCATATGCTTTTTAAATATACCCGATGTACCTACGGTAATGGACTCAACGCCTACGTCAGAGCTCAGTTTTGAAAATACACCTATAGTGAAACGTTTTTACATCCTGAACACAGTGTTAACATCCTGAACACGGTGTTGATTTTCTGAAGCTTAAACGACGGATTCTACCTTCCACTATATGACTTTTTGAAATGTTGTTGACATGTTGACATGGCTGAACTCTACTGGAACCAATCTCTTTTTTCACTGCGTTTTTTTTTCTATGTTATTTTACAGTTCCTAGGTTGACGAGAATTTGTGGAAAGTCATTTATGTTAGTGTGGAAAAAATGCTTGAGAAATACATTTGTCATTGCCTTCATCATTGAACTAACTTTAAATTGTCTGTTTAACAATCTGCGTAAAGCACGGAATCCTTGAGCCACTGATCATTTCGAACACAAGCTGTGGGATATTGTTTACCAAAAATTGTAAAGAATAATGTTCATTTGATTCGAAGAATATGTTGACTTTATAGCTACTTTAATATTGTTTTTCAGATAATTCGGCCACAGCTAGACTTCAGAATGGAACAGTTACTTCCCTTACTCCGGGATACAGACGACGTGGTAAAGCTGGCATGTTTAAAGACCCAAGGACACTATTCTACCGAGTTGTCGTTGGTGCGGTCTCATACCGTTATGGATAGCCACGAATACTTGAAGAACCATCTAAATCGCCTCACGATACAGGCGAGTGTACCCCGGATGAAAATCAGTGATCGTGATACAAAGAGTGGTACGAGCTTAACCACCTTTGATAGTACAGCACGTGGAAGTAAAGTCCCGCATCTACCGTGTTTTACATACGAACATGGCGAGGGGATACCGAGGAATCTGCCCGGTCATTCGGAGCTCATTCGGATTTTAATGGAGATTTCACAATCGTCTAAAGGCATGGAAGACGCTAGCGAAAGCAATGAATTGTCCCCTAACAATAAATGGTTATCTCTGTATACAGCGACTAAACATACACCCGGGGATAGACCGAGAAGGCGTAGGTTTATACGAGTGTCCGTGTGTACGTTTTGTCGAGCGAAAGGAGGCAAACATAAGAAATGGTGCGTCAACTTCGTCGACAAATCAACGGATAATCCGTTCAAGAGTATGAGACGGTCGAAAACTGACATCAGTGAGTTTTTCTCACGTCCACGCGAACCGACCCCTGTCCTAAACGAACCTAAGCCAAAGGAATCAAAGCGGTTTTCTCTACGACCTGTAGATTATCCCGATTACACGAATTTACATAAACAAGTGTACGAGGAGGCCCTATCAGCGTCACGGGCTAAATTTATAAATAACCTTACCAAGGATAACGCGTTTACATTAGAAAGACAACTCACTGACCCAGTTATCTTCTCCTATATGGACCGAATCGGGACTCGAAATACAACAAAAATAAAAGACGGGATGGTTCATGTTTTCGGATCAAAGAATGTGGATTTCTCAAAGCGTTATGAACATTCTGTAAAAAGGATCGTCGACCAGAAAACGTCTGAAAGCCTGACGTGATTGTAATGTTCAACCAAGCTTTCGTTGATAAAAGCCATCTCTGCGTTCAGGATGACAAACGGTACGCACAGAATGGGATATAATTTAAAAACAGTTGGCTCCATTTTGTAATCCTGAACACAGGGCATGTGTTTCAGTTTGAGAAGCGCTGAAAATTTAATTCATTATGGGGATACTCCGTGACTTAGACATTAATCTTGAAGGACACAACTTTTTCTATTGTTATTGTTGAATCTTATGTTGTTGGAACCCATTAGAATCGTCTCACTAAGACGATTCTTATGGTTTTAAACATCATAGGATTCAGGACGACTTGACCGACAATGCATCAATGCTATCAAAATGAACTGTCACATTTATCATTGTATTATATTTTCCATAAACGACCGCTATTTGGTGGTCCCTTAAGTGGTCGCTTAACACAAGTTTTACTGTATATATTAAATCTTACATATTTCACACAGCAAAAAAAATCATGACATCGGACTGTGTTTCTTTTGAGATAACCTTTAACGTAAGATCACAAAGCAGCAGTTTAGTCAAATCTGTCCTGCGTTCAGGTTGTCAAAACGGTGCAAACTGTTTGCATATTGTATCCCGCTTTGCACGTGATATCTCGTGCAAAGTGGGATAAAATTGGCAAACAGTTTGCACCGTTTTGTCATCCTTAACGCGGGGATGTTTTCATTTTTTTTAGGTTAAAAATATTTTTTTTTTACCCAGTCAAATAACATGAATCTTTTTACACACAATATTAATCAAATTACATGTATTAAAAGTTATTATTAACGCTTAAATGTGAATCTGAGAGTAAAATATAAATACCTTGTTTTTGACTTTTTGAAATAATGGTAATCAACGGACAGTGATTAGATAACATTTATGTATGTATTTGTCTTCCATTACCCTCGAAATTCCACAAGTAAAATATTGCTGCAAAGATCAACAGTTATATTTACCTTTCATTCTCAAATCTCTTTTTCCTTATTTATTTGTTAGTATACCGACCATAAAAGAGATTTCAGGTAGGCCATTTTGCATGTAGCTATGCAGTAAATATAAAGGTTCGCCTACTAAAACGACAGCTTAAATCCAGGCTCATCTGAATACAACAAAATACGACCAGTCCTATAGCTCAGTCATTAGCACCTGACTTCAAAACAAATGATGTTCGATATTATGGGTTCTATTCCCGGGCTGGCACACCAACAAAGTATTTGTCTTTTGGATGAGATGTTTAATCATCGAGGTCCAGTTTGACGATGCTTAGTGCATCGAGAACGTTCCATGGCGAATCTCAGCAGTAGTTTTGTCATGTATCCTTGAACTATCACCCGTAACAAATACCCGTCTTCTAAGGGTGGTAGTCATATGAGCATGGGTTGATAATCGTAGACCTATGTGCATGGGATAGCAGCTGGAGGTTAGGAAATGACGTGATGGTAGTACCCGTGGGCGAAATACAAGGAATCTCCAGCCTCCGCGATATAACTGAAAGATTGTTTAAAGCGACGTTAATTCGCATTCAGACAAACCAATCATATGGGCATATGCAAAAATATATAAACGGAAATACACGAACTCAATACAATTATTTCCTGGCCTGCTCTCAAGAGGAAGAATTTATCGAAATATCAAAGAAAGTGGTGTCCGTGGTGTAGAGGTAGAGCGACAGTCTCTTGGCCCAAAGGTCCCGAGTACGAGTCCCGGGAGCGGCTATCGATCTTGGCCCTTTCATTGGCCGACACACTTGGCGCAAGTACCGGTGAATTTTCCGGGAAGCAGAATTGAAAGGAAAAAATCTAAGTTGTAAGAACTTGTTTCCTAATCAAGTAAGATGAATAGTTTTAAACCAAACTCATTGAAAAGTTGGCAACATTGTTTAATTGAAACTAAATTCGAAAACATTCTAAATCGCTTGTTCAGTGCTCTAATCATTCATTCAAAACACCCAACAAAACAATCCAAAGCGCTCCAAAATCGACCAAGTCTGAGCAAATGATCCAGGTACAAAGCAGTGTGCAACATTGAATCTATACATGTACATGCATATTAAAGCTCATAGATTATTATTAAATGCGCTAATGTCGATTGTGCTGAACAAAATAAGAGATAACATATTACTTTATTTTAATTTCATTAAAAAGAATCGCTTATCGCACTCATTCAGTTTCTCTCTAAATCCATTCCAAAATCATTCACTTTCTAAATTTGATAATTTGTCACATCCTCCCCCCCCCCCCCCCAACAAATATATCTACGTTTCATGTTTATTTTATTTTGTTCGTGTTGTACCCTGCTCTATACCTGGGTGTGAAATAAAAATGTGTTCTGTTCTGTTTAGAAGTACTTGCTCTTTTCATTGGCGATGTTTCTTTAATAGGCCTAGATCAATGAAATGCTATTTTTAACAGTTTTCGTAACTAAGATATTTACATATAGGCCTACTCAGTCAAATCACAAATAGAAAACAACGAAAACCCACAAAGTAATGTGAGAATTACGTTAAGTTAATTAATGTTCACGAAGTTAGGGGAAAAGAGCATGCAACGACTTGATTTTCAAATGCAGAATTATGCTATTTAATGTACAATTAGCATAAAAAAACATATAATAAGCGAATTCAAATTTACTCGAAAGCGCACAGGGGTAGCCAGTCATAATACTCAGAGAGTTTCGTCTTGCCCGAGATCCGTTTGATGGACGACAGGCACCAACTTTTATTCCTTTCTCATTCAACCATAAGTTATATAAATTTTGTCCACCATGGTAATTTCCAACTCTCCAAATTGTTTGGTTTCAGTCACAAAGTTACCAGTCAAAAAAATTTTGCAACGTTGTAACTTCCTTTTTCGACGGATGCAATTTAACCATAATATCTATAACTATAACTTGAGTTTGGATTTGCGTGTTTGTTTCTTTTTTCTTTTTTTTTTTTCTTTCTTTTTTTTATACAAAAGTAAATATATAAACTCCTGATCAACAATAACCGGTTCGATCTTCAGTACCGCATAATTACATTGACTGGGTTGCGACTACAGCGGTGAGCCCAATGTTTCTTTAAAGGGGGGGGGGGGGGGTCGATGTCGGTCTAGAACTTCGAATAATTAGTCCAATCATGGATAAGAATACTTTGGAACTAATTGCTCAAATTAAGTAAATCGGATATCTCCAACGTTGTTTTCCTTCTATGTTCAAAACTGGGGTCATTTTGCCACCGTAATTGATTATGACCCCCTTTAAACTAGATAAAAATGTTAAGTTGACATTATTGAATCATATGAAGAAAACTGTATAGTTTATTGTGAATAAAGAAGTCCGTTTCGCCGACGAGGGGTCTTCTTACGACGGGTCAATATCACCCGACAATATCAGTCTTCAAAAAATGATAAAATGCATGATTGATATCTCTCCGATTTCTAATCGGACAGTAGATGATCTATGAAGCATTTTACTTTTTCATAAAAGTATTTCAAAGCAAAATTGCATGTTATGTCGTATATCAAGGTCCATTTCGCCGTTAGAAGGGCCATTTCGCCCCAATTCGTGCTAGGCAGTCCATTTCGTATTTTAGGCCAACCCTTTGGTGTCATTAAAATACTTGAAGGGGGAGGGCAAATTCAAAGAAACAGGGGGTCATGGAAAACCCTGCTTCAAACAAACATTCGACCCCCCCCCCCCCCCCCCCCCTGGACACGTTCTGGACCTGCAACTGATCTATCGATACTACATTCTCAGCCACCAGGCTACATGTTAAACAACTACAGTGCCCGCGGTACTTTGATTCTGCATGAGTTACCTCCCTGTTTAGAGTAGATTCAACTTCCGGTTTCAAAATTTTATCCACATTTTACTTACAAATATATCAAATCTTCAAAAATGCCAGAACAAACAGAAACTAAACCAGAAGTTAAAACATTTTCACTTCAAGAGGTTAAGAAACACAATGATTCCAAGTCTCCTTGGCTGGTCATCTATGATAAAGTTTACGATGTCGCCAAATTTTTGGAAGAGGTAACCATTCACCACTGCTTTAGCACAGGAAAGGCTGGATATTTACATATCCTCATGCATAAACTATTGTATTGATTTGCATGATTTTCATTAAATAACTTTGGCAATTAATTGATTGAAATATTGACACTGAACATGAACATGCTGACTAATTTTCAGCCAATTATTGCAAAAGAACTATTTTATGACCTTTTGAAATAATCCAACATTTATCATATTTGATTATACTCACAAAATCTTCTTTTGCCAATATAAAATCTGTTAATTATCAATTAAAATTTTTTGCTGGTTCTGATCTCTTTCAGTTAATTGTCACGTGAAGTTAATTATGGGTGGAAAAGTTGTACTGAAATTAGACTCACAACCAGGGATCTACCCAGGAATCAAATCAGTGGGGCCAAATTGCCAATTGGGATTGGAAAATGTGGACCAATTCAGTAATTGTGGGGCCTTACCCAGCATGCTCATTCATATGTTCCTTGGTTAGCCCATTTCAAAAATGTTTGGGAAATTTTAATTCGCCCATTAATGTGGGTGTGGCATGATGGGGCTTATTTTGAGCCTGAAATCTTTGAATTACATCTCTTTACCACTGGGCCGATTTCAATGAAACTTTACCAGAATTTTCCTTGGTTAACCCTTTTCAAAAATTATTTGAAAAATTGTGATTGGTCTTTAATTATGGGCGTAACAGGGCAGGGCTTATTTTGAGCACGAAATCTTGGAAGGACATCTCCTGAACTACAGGGCTGAATTAAATGAAACTTTACCAGAATGTTCCTTGGTTAACCCATTTCAAAAATTGTTCCCAAAATTTTGAATGGCCCATAACTATGGGCTTGGCAGATTGGGGCTTATTTTGAGCCTAAAATCTTTGAATGACATCTCCTAAACCACTAAGCCGATTTCAATAAAACTTTACCAGAATATTCCTTTGATGACCTTATTGGAAAATTGTTCACAAAATTTGGATTGGCCCATTTATATGGGCGTGGTAGGGTGAGGCTTATTTTAAGTCTTCTCAGTAATGAATTGGTGGGCAGGGTCTATTTTCAATTTAAATTCTTGGAATAACGTCTCCTCTTCAACAATTAGCCTATGAGAATGAAACTTTGCCAGAAAGTTTCTTGGATGAGATCCACTGGACCAATTAAATTCAGGTGAGCAGTTTAGGACCATTCTGGCCCTCTTGTTTAATTAGCCAGTTATTTTGGTCAGCCAATCAATGTAGTGTTGATAAGTGTTGTTTATTTAATCGCTTTTAATCTAATTTGAATCTTATCTCATAAAAAGTCATTCATAACCAAATGCTTACACATCGGATCTTATATGAAAAAGTAACTAAAGAAACTTATATCGATCTATTTTCTATTTCCAATTTAATCTTTCTTTCAGCACCCAGGAGGAGAAGAAGTCTTATTAGAAAAAGCAGGTGAGTAAAGCTTATATGAGCCTGTGAGTAACATTTCAAACAACTTCAAATGTGCAGTCATGGCAAAGGACCGTCAGACATGTCTGACAAAAATCCCCTAAGTTCGGTAAAGTTTACCATATCGTCAGTCCGAATGTCCAACACTATTTTCTAGGCAGAAAAATCTGTTTTAACAGTAAATCCCAACTTTCACTTAAGAAAATATTTTTTCTGGTCAACTGTCTCACAAAAACAAACTTTGATTTTAAACTTTACATAGGTCTAGAATCCATCAACAGTTCCTCTACGACTTTCGGCACCGCTAGAAAATCCAAATTCTCTTTTACAAATTGTACCAATTAAGAGAAAGAAGAGATGATTTAAGGATCCAATTTAGAAAAAATTTTTGGTAGCTAGTCTTATCTTATCTGAATTATTTTGCCCCTGTATGGAGAGATCGGGGGCATATTGTTTATGAAAAAACACAACTGACTGTTACCTATTGACTTTGAAAAGACATTTTTAAATTCTGAAAATCTCTGAATCTCTGTTTACCTCAGAATCTTTGGTTTTAAATCAAAGCACTGAAAATACTGACAGAATGAGAGGACTTTGACAAGCTAGTTAGGCCTTTAATTGTATAGCTACTAATTTTATAAGTTTTCTTTCTCAATGAGGAAACACTACAATGATGATATTATTTGTCCCCTTAATTTTTTGGTCTGACAGGTCTGACTTCGGTCTGACAGTTTTTCAAGGACTGTCAGACCGAATGTCTGACAGATTTTCTGGGTCCTTCGCCATGTCTGAATGTGTGCTAAGCAAAGACTCTGGACAGTCTGTGCATCCTCACAGTCTGACCAGACTCTTGACTTCACTATGCTTTTTGTAGATAGATTATGTCTCAAAATATCTAAATACAATTGGGTACCTTTACATTTACAGTAGGTGGCTGTCTACACTGATCAATGTTTGTCCCTCATGTACATTTCGAATTGTGGGAAATGTCACACATAAGCTCATATGTGTTTGATGGTGAAGTCACAGTGTACAGCGCGAGTAGAAAGTATTATCAAAGTAATGTACCCAAGATCTTGTTCTATCTGAGTACTGGAGTTCCCAATGATTACAGTCCATATTTATATTTTATCAACAAAATACAATGGTGGATCCAGAATTTCTGTAAAGGGGGTTTGAACATATAAATTCTGACATGATATTAGGGTATGCTGGTGTTGCGAGTCTTTGACTTGCAACTAAGTGGCCAGGACTCTCAATACTAACTGATGTAAGAAGAACCCTCTAGAAATCAACTTCAGAAAAGAATTAAAGATATGAAGGAGATAATTGAAGAAATTTCATCAGCAAATCCAAAAAATAATTACCAATTATATAGCCTCATTTAATTGTTTGACCCCTTCAACAGCAGTTTTGACCCTTAAAAAATTAGAGTTAAGGGATCAATGACTACTGAATTTGAAAAGCTAGCACAACCCCTGTATTTGAAGGTTAAGGTGAATCATCAAGATCAAAACTTTTACAAGTGCCTATAAGTTTATAGGCACCAACAATGTGCTGAAGAATTGATGATAACTCAAATGTTGCAATTTATAGGTGATGATGCAACAGATGCTTTTGAGGATGTGGGACATTCAACAGATGCCCGGGAGCTGATGCAAGACTATCTTATAGGTGATATACAAGATGTAAGTCTCCATATAGAAATGATTTTTATTTTGAGATGAGCGTGTGTGTCATTCCAACAATTGGGCATATTAACCCCTTTCTTTATAACTGTTTAGGGAAAAATGCCAATTTTTGAAATATATCAACAAGTCTGCCCTCAAGTGTTCTGTTTTTTGTTTCACCTAAACTCAGTAGAAAGCTGTTAGTATACAGTGAGATAAGATTGCACATTTTAAAAGCTGATTTTAATTTATGCTGTTATGTCAAAGCTTTGTGTAAGAGAGGTCAACCAGAGGTCACTTCTAAAAATTTTTTTTCACATGAATGTATATTATTCATTCTAGATCCAGAAAATTAGAAAAGCGCAAAAAGTTTTGACCCTAGTCAGTCTGTGCAGTCTTACTAGGCTCAACTCTTTACTCAATACCCAGGTTGTCCCATTTTGTATGACGGTCACACATTTTAATTGAATTTTTTCAAGAAAAGGTTAAAAATGATATACTGAGTTCCATTAGAAAGTGTGCACTTTCACTTTTTGCTTTTATCTTGATTTTTACAAAGTTGGAGGAAAATTATGCAGTAAATTTGAGACCATACTTAAGCCAAGACCTTTTGAAATTTTAAAGTCAAAACAGATTTTGTTTAAGTATGGCATGCTGCATACACCCAGGCAGAACTTAAATTGTAGAGATTTGACATCCTTACAACTTTTTCTTTGATAAGAAATATGTGTTGATGTTGCATTATAGAGTTTAAGAACCTATTCCAAGCCACTTCCAAACAAAAGTTTTAATTTTTCTGCAAACGTCACATGTATGTCAATTTTAGAAATTTCTACGTTGTGAGGCCAGTAACTTGTCGTTGAATGATGCTATGATGTTCTATGACATCTCGATATGCTAATTTAAGGCCTTACAAAATGATGACCTCGATTTCTATTGGAACTTGAATGCTCAATCAATTTTGATGACGTTCTAAATCAGACAATGTTCGATTTTGTTCAACAATGATTTTTTGTTAGTCAAACCAAGCTGTAGCATCATGCATAATTGTATTGAAAATGTGAATTTATGCTTAGGAAAGCCACAAAGTTTGAACTGAATGCATTTTCAGACCAATTATTCGTCTAATGCGTGATGCACATGCAAAACATGCAAAATCAATGTCACAAATTAACTGAAAAATTTTGCTCATCGCGCGATATTTGTTTTCAAGTATTGTTTGCACACACTCTTGGGGATAGTCATATGACGTTTCATGAGGATAGATTGCGTAATTTCAGGGATATTCAAAATTCAAAAGTGCACTCTGTCTTTTGGAACTAAGTATATTTGCTTGAAATGATATTAATAAAACCTCTTTCAATATTGATGTTTGATGTTTGATACATTTGTTGTGTGTATATTGTATCTTACCTATTTTTATTTCAGTCTGACAAACAAAACAGAAAAGTACAGGTAAGGGTCTTGTAGAAGATCGTCCCTTGCATGGCCTGTACCACACCCTTTATCTCAATAGTGACTGATAGCTTAAGGTTTTTTACTGTAACATACATGGTTAAGGACATGGAACAAACAGAAAATTATTGATTGGCAACAATAATATTCAAGAAGACTGTCAACATAAATGAGCCTTTTATATTGGGGTGGAGGGTTAGGGCTATTGATTTAGCATCCTAAACAGCTACCTAGTGTGATTAGAAAATTGCCTGGCTATCTTAAGCCACTTTAAGACCTTATCTATATAAAAAGCACAAAGAAAAGACTCTTGTCAGACTGTGCAGATGCACAGGCTAGCCAGAGTCTTTCCTTTGTGCAAATGGTTTGAAATGTCACACACAGACTCAAATGTTTTAAATAAAATGGTGATAAATAACAGAGGTCAACAGTCAAAGAAAAAAAACAAACCCAAGAAAGAACAAAGTGGAGTTAGAATCCTTAGCTTGCAACAATTTTAGAATATTTCACTGGTCTATGCAGTTCTTTGTTCCTTCTTTAAAAATCTATGTACCTAAAAGCTCTAATTGAACCACAGGGTTATATTAGAATCATCGTATTTCGATAAGAAAGGGATGGGCATATCAATGTCTTACTCTCAGTACAAAACAGTTGTAACTGCCTATTAGTTGTGTATTTATTAGAGGCTTCAAGATTTGGTAAAATCACATCAAAAATGGTCGATTTTATTAGAGCATGGGGCTCTATTACAATTTTTATGGTATGTTGATAAAGGAAGGGACTCCTGATTTTTGGGATCCTTATGGTCAGAAGAAGGAATTCTTGCCCATGGAAAAATAGTAAGTGTTGACCCCTGAGGACACATATTAAGTGGCCCATACGAACATGGGCCTAACCCACCATTCTGGGCTCCTCCCAGATAAACCTGAATGTGAAAATCTACCAAAATTTCTAGGCCCTATGTTTGAACTGGTGTCATGCAAAGAGTTTGTCATAATATAAGGTCGAGGTCATGGCTGAAGGTCAAATGGGTCTTGGGTTAGTACCATACTTTGGATATTTTTGGGCCATCTTATTTCGGCAGCTCATACATAAAATGTAGTGGTTTTATATTAATGTGTCTTATTTTCGTCACGTAGCGTAGGTGGTGAAAATAAGACGCATCAAATTAAAAAATTATTTTCTAGTCTGACCTGTTTGAAAGGTTACTATGGGGAACTAGCCCTTGATTTAAGCAGGAATTTAAGTTGGGCCAACTCCATCAACTATATCTAGGCCAACAAGTGTTATATTGTACACCAATTATCATGTGTGGTGTTAATCCAATTTCAAACTGTCAAAGATGTGTCATATTTCCCACTATTTGATAACAATAATTTTATGGAATTTATATTCGTAAGAGTAATTGAACCTCATAAAGACAGGTATATGGGTGAAAAAGTTATATTTCTGTAGGTAATATGTATTGATGGCAAATTTTCAAAGTATTAGGGATATTTTGATGTGTTCAATTTTTGCCACTTAGCGAAGGTGACAAACTTGGCAAAAAATTAAACCTAAGTATGGTATCTAATATAATATTTGTGTGTCAGTGACATATATCTATTCTTCACTTTATATTTTGTTTTATTATTCAGGAGAGAACAACTATTTCAGCACCAATTGATACCAATCCTGGGTAAGTGTGTTTACATTAGAGTTGTTTGTACACTAAAGATGGGCAGATTAATCAATTATAATTGATAATCAGTTGGTTTGAGCTTTCGATTGTGATAATCAACTAAGAAATTTCATAATCGATTAATCAGTTCCTAACACGTAAATGAAAGCCATAATATGTTGTTTTTGAAACCAACATCAGTTTGATGGCTCAGCGAGAAACAGTTTTAACTATAATGATAATAATAAGTTTATTTAGGTAAAAGAGTACAGAACATGGCATAGTAAAAGTAGTGTAACATATAAATTTTGCATGGAGGAAAAAAAGTGAAAAAAAGCACCATGTTATAAGCTCCATTACCAAGGATAACACAAAAAGAAGAAAACTAGATCCTCTTATATCCATTGTGGTTCTAATGTTAATAAGCAGTTACAACTGTTTCATGCTGGGCCATGAAGTTAGTTGAAAAATCTTCAGAAAGAGTCTTTAGGTCATGGTTTTTAACCATTTTTTCACATTCTATCCTCGAATGATGAAACTGGGAGTGCAGTATTAATTATTAGAAAAAGATTGAACAAATAGATCATTAATTGATTTACACTGCCAACTATATACAGATGAACGATTGTGATTTGAAACTGATTGCCCAACACTACTGTACACTTACTCCTTTTGTATGTCTTTTGTCTGCCGTATATGTCTTACGTTTTGTCTGTCTGTCCTTTCATTTATGTGACTATCAGTGAAAACTTAACTTACAAATTGAATATTTGCCCATGACTTCAATACAATTCAAAGTACAATGCTTTTACTTGGGATAAAGGTTCCTTGGACTTATCAAGTCTCGTCATTGAAGGTAAAGTTCATTTGTCAAGGACAGTTATGAAGGTCAAACTTCTAAAAGGGTTGCTGTTTTAGACGGCATTAGTTGTCACGCTCAAAGAGACTATCTAGGTATTCTATAAAATTAATATACATGTGCAAAAAAGAGATTTGTTCCAGTAGAGCAGAGCTACAGATAGAGGGGGAATTTTGGATTTTAGATCCAAGTACTTTCAAAAGTTATATCACAAACCCCTTGTTGTTGGTACCCACAACATAGGGTTTCAATTAGAAATAAATATTTTAGACTGACTTTACCCCCCTCTTATCTGTACCTCTGGTAGAGGTCAGAAGAAGGTAGGATATCAGAAATTTCTATACTGGAAGGTAGAATGATCATTGCAGATTCAGAAAATTAGTCATGTGATTAAGTGTCAACCCTAGTCAGTATGCACAATTCAGACAGTCTGACTATTGCATACACATAAAAGCACCACCCAAATGGTTCCTTTTTGCATGACAGGTCAAAAATACATCTTGTTTGTTTTAAATAGATGACTCTATAAATCAAATTATTTTTCAATCAACAGAGGATGGACGGGCTGGCTTATACCCCTTGGAATAGCAATAGCTGCTGCGTTACTATATAGGTTTGTGATTGCCCCAGGCAGTGTATAATGACGATGAAGCAGAACAGGTGTTCAAGTCTATGAATTCTGACCAAGTCTAAATTGTAACCAGATATTCCTACCCTTATTTAACTGACTGATAACTATTACCATTCTTTGATTTAAGCCTTTCTAATATTCCTACTTTATATAAAGTTTTGCAGACAGTAAAGATTAAGATCAGACTGCACAGATTTGCAGCACAGATATACCGTCTGATCTTAGCCTCTGCTACCTGCTATCTACCTAATTGTAGTGGGAAAACTTGACCCAGAATGGATTAAACATGAAACAATAGAAAATTTGTTTGAAACAAATTCTTAAGTCATGGTTTCCCTTCACCTGCCGTTCATAATGTATTTGTCCTTGAATGATCGTCATGAAAGCTTAATAGAGGTCAACAATATAATATGATCAGTTAAAATGGGGTTTGATATTCTAGACTTTCTGAAATATGTGTATACCATCACAGTAGAAGATGATGGTTTGCAATCACAACCCATATTGTTTATTATGAAGATTCAATAAATTTTGTTAAAATTAGTAATCTTATCAAATTATAAAATCAAATATTTGAAGATACTTTTTCAAAACCACGGAAGGAATCAAAATTAATTTTTATAAGCTCATGTGTTTTGTTCACATTCAAAAGTTTACAATTTCAATTTAGTGATTATGCAACTATACACTGCCCTCCAAAAGATCCTTCACACACATTTCATTTATAAGATTTTCAGCTTTAATCTTTCTTACCTGCTAATGGAGGCTACACTAAATATTGACAGAAGTTGATCCCCTTGATAGAAAATTTGGCAAAATGGTGAACTATTCTGATTTTGTCGATTTTACATGATTTTGTCATTTCTGGTATTGCTTCTTAATTGATACATTGCAATAAAGATATAAAGTATACATTTTATTAATAAAAATAATATAAAACTTTGTTTTAAATTACTTAAGCTAAAGATCTTTAAAAGAAGTGTGTGTGAAGAAACTTTTGGAGGGCAGTGTATATGTTTATTTTTAGGCTGTATGGTTGATAATAAATGCTTTATACGGATCTCAAAATCTGTGCTCCTGTTATTACTTCAATGGTTTCATAAATAATCATACATAATCACATCAATCAATTAACCTGTTGCCATTAAAAAAGATGAATAAGATGAAATGTTTGTCCTTTACAAGTTTAAATATTTTCTTTTTCTGTGACATCTTTGGTGATTCTTCATTTATACCAATTATAGAACATTGATTTGTCATTTGTTTGAAAAGTATTGTCTAAAAAATTCTTTTTATAAATGATTTGCTTTTATTCTTATAATATTTTTCTAATTATTGGCAAATTCTGCATTACATATCTAGTGTTTTCCAGGCTAATTGCAGATTATTTTTCTGCAAGGAAATGATTCTAAAGAGAATTGTTAAGGAAAAGGGGAAATTTTGGAACTACACATGATTCATTTTTTGCCTACAATATTTGGCTTGGCTTTGTTAACATCCATGAAAAACCCTTTGGGGAGAAGAATTCTGTTTTTCTACCAATCACATCTACTAGAATAACATTTCGCAACTTCTCAAGAAGCAGAATGATATTGAAATTTCAATTTTATGTCGTATGATAAACTTTGGTTAAAATGGGGCCATAATCAACTTTTAAATAAAACTTTGTAACCACTAAACTTGGTGTTTTCAACGGGTCAGGACTTTTCTGTTTATAAGATGTTATGACAATCGATCTTGTGTAAACTGCATACAAATGTCAAGATACAATGGGAATATATGTAATGTTATAAAATCATATTTGTCTCCAGGAGACGATTCCAATGAGAACCTTACAGTATAGGTAGGGTTCATGGCTATTCTGTTGAAAGATTTTAAAATGCAATTTACATGCTTTCACTGTTCTTCTGAATTTTCATCTTTTATTTGAAAGAAGAAATGGTTTTGCGTAGACTTTGTATTATACTTTGCCTGATATTTTTTGCACTTCAAAATGCCTGGATAGAACAATTAATTTGGCATTCTCTTAATCTTGGACCTGTCTTAAGTTTTGTCATCTGGGAAGGAGAAATATAAATTTTATATAAATAGTCACATGGATGCCAAAACCTTATGACCACATCTTGAATAAGCTTAAGTCGAAAGGTTTTTGGTAGCCTAATAAGCATATTGATCATAAATTTGTATGATTTAATCGCTTTATGATTAAGAAATGATTGATAATAATGGACTTGTAGTCATGATAAATGAGCCTTTGAAGGACATTTCCGATAGTTTTACATGTGTGTGACATGTTGACCAAGATCAGCCTGTACATCCACACAGTCTGAAACCAGTCTTAACTATGGTTTTCATATTTGGCTTCAGACATATCCTGTCAGCTTACACTTGGAGAAAAAAAATGCATTGTTTTGTTTACCAGACAGCTAAATGTTTGTCCATCATGCACATAAGTTTATTTTGTTTGAATGCCGATTTCAACATTTTTTTCATTTATATCGCTGCAGCTGGAGCACCTAACAATGGATTCCTGGTATTTCCCATACCAGTACTACCATTACATCCTTTCCTAGCCCCCAGCTGCTATCGAACACTATAGGTCTATGACTATCCACCCATTGGTGGGAGACAAATAGTCAGAAAGAATGAGTGCCACCATCGGGGATCGAACCCGGGACGTCTAGATAGACAGTCCCACGCGCTACCAACTGTGCTATGACAGCGGCATCATGCACATAAGAAATTGTTAGAAATGTCATTCACATTATCAATAAATGAGCCTGATATTACATTTTCAACAATGTTAATTTACCCACAGTTTGACTATATTCTTTGTATTTTGTAAGAAAATAGGATCTAGGTAGTATTTGTAGACTGTAAGCCAATCTTCTAATTACAACATGTAACTGTCTGGGCTGCAAAATGTTTTTTTTTCTCACACAGTTTTCAAGTCGTTGGAAATGTCTTTCACAAGCTCTTTTAATGTGAGTTGAATATTATACACAGTGGTTACACAAAATGTGATTCTTTTTATGGAGAAGAGAAGTGATTGTAAAAAACTAGATTTTATTTGTATATTTATACATGCTATATTTGTGTCATATCTGTTAGTTTGTGTAAGAAATAGATTGAAATAAATCACGGCTCATTATCCAAGAGAGCTGCATACATGTTTTACTTGTGTTGATTTTATGATTTAAGCATGTGCCCAACAATTCCAAAATTTTCACATGTTCGCAGAGCAAAGTCTCTTGCCAGCCTTTGCAGTCGCACAGTCTGGCCAGAGTCTAGGCTTTGCGCAGTGTAGAAATTTTATTATTATACTGCAAAGAAAGTTCCAGCATTTTCATTGATTAATGCTTACCTGACAAACATTGACACCTACAGCCTCTCCCTTATAACTTCTAATGTTTCCTTAAGGCGCCTCGCCATGAGGCTTGCCTAGGGCTCGGGCGACATAATTTTGTGAGCCCCTCTTTTGGCAGTCGGCGTAACGAGTTGCAATTGCATTATGTGGTTGTCCAGGCTGCACAATGCATGTCCATCACGCACACATGATATTAAATCCTGTGAAATTTCACACATGGGTTCAAGTTTAATCTACTTCTTAATCAGTTCCTCTACAATTTTAGGGGTTTTCCTCTGTCTGATTCAAAACAAGTCCGCTTTAAGGGAGCGGGACATAGCTGCCATAATGACAGCTCGGTGTACATGTGCTCATGCATCCGTCCGTCTGTCAGTCGGATTTTGTCATGACAATTTCTCATATATTTCTGGATGGATTTGGTAAGATCTTGGCATAATTGTACTCCATCATGATTAGACGGGCACCGTCGCCGATCTCAGAAAAAACAACATTTGAATTGACGAATGCACCGATCAGTTGCCGAATAGTCGTCTATTTTTTAGGCGATTCCACAGAAATACACCGGCGACTCATCGCTAACGCGTCGGATCATTTATGTGACAACTTGGCACAGATTTGAAATTGTAGCTCAAATGTCTTTTGCGGACAGAGTAAATATGATCAAAGATATAAAATAAATAGAAAATATTCAATCAAAATCCAAATACCAGCTGAATTGAATCGTTGAAATTAAAGGTAAATCTTTATTCCGATTGACATCCGCGTTCTGTCAATTTCATAATCTGATAACATGTTAACCCATTCAAAAGGATCTGGGCTCGATCCCGACGGCAGCACTAAGGCTTTCCGACTATTTGTCTCTGAAGGCTAGGAAAGGATGTATTGGAATGTACAGGAAGGAGGGATACCGGGAATCCATTGATAAGGTGCTCCAGTCGCTTAGATATAACTGACAGGTTGTTGAAAGCGGGGTTAAACCCCAAACAAACTAACCATTCTTAAAAAGAGTAGCAATGACGTTGTGTATGAACACCAAACTCACGGCTGTATTTTCCTATTGCTTGAGTACACTATTCTACTTCTTAAAAAACGGAAATGATTCTTTAAAAATATGCTTCCATAGTTATTTCCCTTGTGGTATGAATTACTCTTGTGATATTACCAATTTTCAAATATATATATTCATTGAAAGCAAATATATTCAGAATGAAGATTTATGTTTAATACGTCAACAACGCCAACGACGTCAAGATGCTGGCGAAATCATGGCTTTGTCCCAAAACACCTGATCTTCAAATTCGGGAAATAATGTACTGTTAATCAATTTTTGATTGAGTACTTTACTAGAAATATCAATTTAGAATTCACAAAATTTTAAATTTTGGCCGGCAAGATCTTAGAATTCGAGAAAAGTTTAAGTTTTGTTGCTTTTAACACTCGTTTGTTTGTTTGACTGGGTTTAACGCCACTTTCAACAATCTCGCAGTTATATGGCGGCGGTCGGAGCACCTAACAATGGATTCCTGGTATTTCTTTCACCTGTACTACCATTACACCCTTTCCTAGCCTCCGACTGCTATCTTACATAGGTTTACGATTATCTACCCATTGGTGAGAGACAAACGTCGGAAAGGATATTTGCCGCCACCGGGGAACGAACCCACGACTTCCAGATTGGAAGTCTTATGCCTAACCAACTGCGCTGTGGTGGCGGCGCTTTTAACACTGGATAGATAAATCAACTAAGAAATTATGAAAATAAATAAAACTCAAGGTGAATTGATGATATACACGTTTAATGCCCGTAAGGCCAGACTGTACAAATTATCATGTATTCATAATACATCACTGTCAATAAGGGAAATATAAAATATTAATTCGAAACTTTATTACACTTTCTGAACGGTTCCATGATATCACAACTCTGTGAATTTATACTGAAGAAAATATCGAAGAAAGAGAAGTTGCTTGATACAAGCAATTCTTAGTTCCAACAATATTTTCTGCTAAATAGAATAGTCTCTGTCCAAAATTTACCGACTTTTCATTGCCACCTCTTACAATTGAGACCAGTCTAAAATCGACGAAACTTGTTGGAAAGTGATGAAAGTGTGGTTTGAAAAACGATGACCAGATTGTCGAGTGTAAAAGAAAATGTTGAAATGCTACGGAGTCTCATGTTAAGTCCTAGCCTGCGTTAAGGATGACAAAACGGTGCAAACAGTTTGTCAATTGTACCCCCGCTTTGCACGTGCACTTGCGTGCAAAGCGGAGAACAATTGGCTTACTGTTCGCACCGTTTTGTCATCCTGATCACTGGACTGACTATCATTTCTTTCTTTCTAGTATTTTATATCGTTATAAAAAGATATACATGTATGTAAGACACAGTATCAGAGCCAATTAAAAGGGAGCAATAGAAGTTGTTTTGACGGCCGGCTTACGAAAAGTATACTTAAGAGCTCACTTAAATTCATCGAAGAAAACCAGACAAGAAGCCGTAAAAACAATGCAAATTCAAAAAAAAAAAACGTTCTAAATGCTCGCTTTTAAAAAAAAAGGTCTCAGTTTTTGCGCTTTTGATCAGAATTTAGTTTGTGCGCTTTCGTATGATAAAATGCACGCCTAAGAAAGCCGAGAGCGTGCTTTTGCAACACGCCGCTGGTTGGTTGTTCTTTTTTATGCAGCTTGGTAGAATGTTAAATTTAGCACATATTGAGTGATGCCAATGACGTCACGAAATTGAGACTGGATAGCCGTGTGACGTTGGCTTGAAACTGATCACTAGAGAATTTTCACTTTCGGTAGGTTCTCTTTCCGTCATAAACCTGTGTGATACACTCCCGTGGATTTATTCTTTGATGATAAATATGGCTTAGTTTTAGAAACTTTCAGAGTCTCGCTGTCGTAGTTCAACTGTAAAGAGATAATGAAATATAATGGTTAATTTAAAAAGAGGAAAAATATTTAATTGGTCAGGTTCGAATACAATTTTGAGGCTAACCTCAGAGGTGCGTTCGCTAGAGCAAGATGAAAAATCCTGCTAAATATAATTCTAAGGATGTCCTTAACTACGAATTCGAATATTTTGAATGAAATCATTCGACGCCGCCAAGACTTTAAAGCGTCTCAGTCAATGCCGAGCAAGCTCCGTTTTACCATTTAGAATTCTAAAGATTAGTACTAGCGGCTTAAAAAGCTCGCTCTAAAGAATCCTTTATCTTAGAAGTCTCAATTAGTATCTTTAGAATGTCGCTCTAACGAGTGTACCTCTGGTCTAAATCTTTTTTTTTCAACATTTGTGCTACGATGTCTTTTATCAATAAACTCATTCAATACGAGACTAAATACAATGTTATAGTAGAAATCTTTTCAATATACAACGAAATCGATTTCAAAATATTAGAATTAAAGTTGTACGGGCAGTCATTTCTATTTTTTAACAAGTCGATATTCTGGATTAAAACTTCCGGTGTACAAGTGCTCTAGACAGTAAAGGGCACAAAAGAAAAAAAATAGTACTACCAGCCCTACGATCAGGATGAAAATGTTCGCGAAACTTTCTGGAAATGATACCTCGCTGAGCACGTGTGCAAAGCGGGGTATCATTTCCAAACATTTACAAACGTTTTTTTTTTTTGTAAATTAAACGATGGTCAGGTGTTGAACGAAACTTCTATATGTATTTTCCATTATATAATATGAGCCTATGCGCGACATTTCCAACAATTTGAAACATTCACCAGGCGGAAACAACGAGCAGTCTGTCTAATAACAAAGTTTAAACAGAATATTATCTGTCTGACAAAAGACACTTCGAGACCTAAAACATCTAAAAAGAGCAAAGCGAAGACTCTTGACTGTCTGTGAAGATTCACAGGCTGGCCAGAGACTTTGCTTGGTACAATTTTGAATATGTTGGAAATGCCACGCACTGGCTCATATGGATTTTTCACTGCTTTCAAAATACTTTAAAAAATCTATATAATTTACAAAGAAACAGACATGTTGGTCTAACTGCTTGCCTTGATTGTCCGGTCTCGTTTCTTCTTCCGTTGCCTCAAACACGCCAATATCAGTATGATAATGATCGCTATCACCACGATACCACAGCCTATAGCTATACCGGAAATGGCCGCAGTGGTCAGACACAGCGGCAGGGCCTCATCTGATTGGTCGTCACAACTGCTGGTACCATCACACGTCAACGCCCTCTGTATACATCGCCCCGAGCCGGCACACTGGAACTGGTCCTCTTCACACGGGCCTGAAAAAAGGCACACAATAGCTGATTGATTCCTCGCTATAATTATGCAACTATATGTAGCTGTTTTTTCTTAATAATAAATTAATAAATAAATAAATAAATAAAAATACTTAAGATGAGAATACATACAAATACGTCAACATCAGTTTTTATATTTTGTGTGGTAATAGATGAAATTATTTATAAGTGATAAACACAAACACACAAAACAAAGAAAAAAAATGTGCATCTGCACAGTCTGTTACGTATCTTTCGAATCCTGATGCCAAATCAAGAAACATTTACTGTTTGCTTTATTGTCGTATCATAGATATCTGTAACGTTTTAAATTACCATCACTAAAATTGTCAGTGTAAACTGCGCCTCGTCTCGGTGACCATATTACGATCAAATCATCAGAAAACCGTCCGTTTTTACCTTAATTATAAGCTAAGAACAGTTCAATCATAATGTACCTATTTCCGATGAGAGGGGTCTTGTTTTCTCCCCCGCTCTCGGAATTTCCGATACTTTTAGATTATTTTAAGGGCCAAATTTATATCAAAAGATGATAATACTATTATATACTTAAATTCTAAAGAAACGTCCATAAATATTTGCGCTCTTAATAACTTCACCGTTTATGACTAAATTTCATTTTTCTCTTAAATGTAATAAAATGACTAACTTTTCTAGAACGATCTTTTGACTGCTGGGTTCTATGTTTCCGTAGCATCGCCTATTTAGTAAAACTATCCCCTAAGCTTGTTGGTCTGGTGCACAAAGGTTCATTGAAAATTTTAATGTGCTTTGAAATACATTTTTGCGCATAGAGATAAACAGTTTCAAAATTGTAATCTTGAACGTTATCAGCCAAAATTGGGTCTAAGGAGGCAAGCCAACAAAAGTAGGCGTTGCACTATCAATGTGAACTTCACACTATTCCTGAAACTTAAAACGTTAAAGCTGGTTTGAATAGTTTTCTGATTGAATTTCAAAGACTGTTGCAACTAAGAAGGTGTTTTAGTCTTAGTCATTACTGCGCAGACAAGATGTAGACATCAATTCGTAATGTCGTTTGACTATAGCCGCCGATCTGTTCATCATTAGCACACTAACGATTAACATATCTGGTTGACACGATGGCCCATGAAATTTGCTCAAAATAGCGTTTTATAAGCAAATTCTCTGAAGGAAAATGACCGTTTGAAAGCCCACTTCATATTTATCGAGTCATCTGTAAATCGTCGAGCGTCCTTCGGCATTTATTTCCGAATTTTATCCTCTTGCAGGCAGGTTTTCACCATCATCATAAGTCGAATGTTTATCCCATGTCGATTTATATTTTGTGGACGTTTCTTTCGTAGTTAAGTATATATTTTACCTTCGCTGAAAGCTGTTATTGTCATCCTAACACCCGTCCCTGACACCATATCACGGTCACTTATAAACCGTATGATCAAATATCTGTCTGTACTTGTGAATGTCCTCTGGTCTGGTGGTCCACATAGACGGTTTGGTAAACCTGTACATGTATGAAATAAACAAGTTATTAGTTTTCTTTTTTACACTAGCTTAACACGAAAAAAAAAATGCTGGTTTGTGGGAAATTGTTAAATCAATAGGTATAAAAAATCTAATTCGTTTTTGAAAGCAACATACTTTTTCTTGTTCAATGAAAATGTTTTTGTTTTGCATTCTTTCAAGTCTGTTGTCAATTTCTTTCAAAAAAATCACTTTCGTTGGGATTTAGACAGGTTTTCCTGAACTTCGGATCGAATTTATTAGATATTTTAATCAATATTCAGTTGCAGCTTTTATTAGATTTGATAGTACAATGCCTACTTTATAGTTTCACGACAAAAAAAGGTAAATTTATAGAGCATTAAAGACTTACCCTGTACATTTGGTGACTGACCAGATGGCCCATCAAGCAGCTGTAAATAGTCACCTGACTGACACATCAGATCGGGTAAACCTTTTACGTCAAACCGCTCTAGACGCACGTGCAGTTTTTTATTGGGCGGGGCCTGCACGCGCATCGTACACTGCATTCCATCCGGGTACTTAGGAGATTTGGTAAGCTTAAGTTTAACTGCCTCGATACTGCCGAAGTCTAGTGCCAGAGTTTGACTGCAGTGGTCCTCTACATAATCTGCGAATAATAGAAATACACTGTAGTTATAACAGTTAGAAACATCGTGACATTAAAAAGTTGAATGATTTTGGAATGATTTGGATGCATGGAGGGAGTTTTAAACGATTTTCAAGGGAGGTAAACATCATCGATAATTTCGTCATGTTTTGGACGAAATTAGCGGTGAATTTTTCTCTCTCTCCCCCCCCCCCCCGCCCCCCGTTCCCTTTTAATAAAATGTACGTATTTTTCTGATTTTGAGTCATCACGTTCAAAACAGATTTCGGTGCGTTTTTGAGTGATTGGAGTGAGAGTTTGGAATAAATGATTCGAGTGTTGAGTTAGGGAATTTGAATGGTTTTGATCGAGATGAATGTCAATTAAACCGTGTCATCAACTATGACAGCTCACGTTATTAATATATAAATACTAAGTTGTTGTAAGAACCTTAGTTTGAAAACATACTATAAAAGGGAATTATAGTCCAACCGATATTAGAAAATGCTGGAAAATTTGGTGTAGCCAGGAGTAGGGGTGGACCGAAATGAAATTTAACGAGCGTGTGATAACTTCATTACAATTGTAATAACCTCTATACTGATAGAGTAAAGAAACTCATCAAGAAAAACACCCTTTTCTCCATATCGATATTCAATTCTTCTTGTCGTTTCAATTTTTACGCTATAGCACATTCCGTTTACAGATGTAATTCAAGGGATCATTGGTAAAAATGCCAGTAGTTTTGCGTTTCTGTGATCTTTCAGTATAGTTAAAAGACCGTGACAAGAAAAAAATCGTTAGTCCAAATTTCTCTATATTAAACTCGTCGAAAATTTATTTATTTACATTCAGTTAGCACGGTATACCTATAACTTAACATTCTGTCAGCGTCCAACAATTTTGTGGTCATTTAAATGGCTAGCGAATATTAGATTTACTCTACTTACATTGTGGAAGACAATAAATCCGGTTCATTAATACAAAAACACCGAAAATAACACCCGCTATATTAATCCACATTTTAGTTAAAGTCAGACAGTCTTTTGCTGTAACACCTTGACCTGGGGTGCCCGGGGGTCAATAGGTACATGTTATTTTGATGTCATCATTAACTAATTATTTGTGAATCACCCCCCTAAATTGACAGGTGAATGATGGTGCAGACTTTCCCATTTTGAATTTGATGAACGGGTCGAGTCCTGCGTTCAGGAATGAAAAGGTTTGCGAATCGTCTGACAAATGGTTCCCCGCCTTGCATGTGTACTCACGCGCAAATCGGGAAACAATTTCTAAACGTTCGCAAAAAATAAAAACATCTAAAAAAAAAAAAAAAAACAGACATCTGAAATTCACTGAGGTTGACTGTTTACTTTTTTTGATTGGCCAATCGAATTTTCGCATGCCAGCAGCGATCTGTCTTAAATTGGTCGTTGTCAAAAACATAATGTAAAATTCGCTTTAAAGTATCATTTGAAAATATTTTGGTTATTAGTGTTCGTCTAGATTCCTGCATACTGATTGGCTGAAAAAATATTGTCATTACTCAATGAAAACAATTTCAGTACTCATTGAGCTAATATGTAAGCTTCTGCGGAAAGTAGCACAAAGTAAATCTTACGTTATCTCATCATGAATAAATCTTAACATTTTTGCTAAATCACATGATATTTTTTTAAAATGATTGAAGAGAGTTAATTTTATTACATTGAGATTTGAAAATGAAAAACTAATCACAGATATGTATGAATTCGCTTGGCGCATTCATACAAAAAGATGAGGCTTTTTGTTTCATGCATCAATGAAATTAAAAATTACTTCCTTCATATCCTAGATGAAAATCGATGAATGAATTCAAATCGTTTATTAAAACCATAATGTGTCCGAACATGTTTTTATGGGTGAATAACTGAGTCAATATTGGGAAAAAATGAGGTGATGAGATGATTTACCTCAAATTCCTTATTTGGAATAGTTCGTCGGAATGATATTGGAAAATGAAATGGAGCGGGTAAAGTGTTAGAAATATCCTTGCCATAATATTGATTGAATACATGACTATGATTCTTTCACCCGTAAAAATTCTATTGGTTTTCATGTATGCTGTACTTTTACCCGACATTCGGACAAACTCTATAGGGTGAATATAACTCGGTGAGCGATCAAAAGTCGATCCGTTTCTTGGTAAAAATTAAATATTTATGTGGGATTATTTAGGTGTATACATAGGGAAGTGCGGTTGTTGTTTTTTCTGATGGATGTTGTTTTTTGACATTTTTTCAATAATACAGGTAGCTCTCATATATGTCTCTTTGAAATGCATCGTCGAAGGCGCCGACCTCAATCGTACACTATTTTCATAGATACAAATAATAGGAGATAAAGTCAGTCTAAAATCTGTATTTCTCAATGAAACCCTATGCTGTGGATACTTATTGGAATTGTCTCAACGAGACAATTCCAATGAGTACCAACAGAATAGGGTATCTGCTAAAATTATTTTTAATTACTTGATCTTAAATCTAAATATCCCCCCCACATGTAGCATTGTAATAGGCTACTGATAAAGTGGGGTTGTTGTTTTTAAGATGATAACCAGTTAGTGGCTGACTTATAAATCGTAAATACAGTCAAAATTAGCTGAAAGTGCTAAGTATTGGTAGCCAAAAACCAAAAAGTTGTTATTTAATTAAAAAAGCATGACTCATAAAAGCATATCGCTCAAGCTTAAGTCATAATATTTTGCATTTTCAAGAGGATTTTGCGAGGATTTTTTACGGTTGGG
Source organism: Fragum whitleyi (assembly GCA_948146395.1). Lineage (NCBI taxonomy): Eukaryota > Metazoa > Mollusca > Bivalvia > Cardiida > Cardiidae > Fragum > Fragum whitleyi. The sequence goes on along the minus strand of OX411552.1, from coordinate 53,353,017 downwards.
AACACCCCAATCCCTTTGAAAAGATCTGTATCCACGCAAGACAATCGCACTCAAGTTTTTACAGTAACAAACTGTGACATTGGCCTAGAGGTAAGGCGTAGGCATCTTGACCAAAAGGTCCTGAGTTTAATTCCAGGGGGCGGTTTTCGATCTTGGTTCTTTGATTGGTCCATACATTCGGTGCGAGTACGGGTTAATTTTACAGGAAGTAGATTCGAGAGGGATTAATCTAAGTTGTAAGAACTTGTTCCCCAATCGATATAAAATGTATAGGTTCAAACCAGTATGAAATGATTTGTTTGATATTTTACAATCATTCAATCACTCTAGGGTATGTAGTTATTGGAAAACGGTAGGGTATATTGTTCTGATTTATGGCCTAATTGTGGGTGTCATTACGTGTCTGCCATTATGTAGTCTTTGTACGGATTTATAAAACGTGATTCTATCTACAATATGGACAAGGTCATTTGTTTATTCAATTTTTATCATATATGGAAGGTATGTTAGATTCGTGAGTAGACTAGTAAAAGTTTTTAGTTTACTTTTTTTTAAAAAAAAACGTTGCTTTGTTTCAATTGATTCCAGATGTTTTTAATGTTTAATACATGTAGAATAAATTCGCGGAGCCCTGAATTGTTACGTTGGAGTAACCCAAGTCTTATCTATATTATTCACGATGAAAGCCTATTTTGTGGGTATTCATTTGAATCGTCTCAATGAGACGATTCAAAAGAGTGAACACAATATAGAGTTAGTCAATGTTATAAAGACAAAATTCGAAGTTAAAGTTCAAAATAACCCTCTATCAATAACTCGAGAAAGACAAGACAACATGCCTAAAAGATAGACCAAAATAAAAATTGTGTACTGACCGCTAAGTAATATTAGCAAGTAATATGTAATGAGAAATTGCAGCAGGAAATAATAATCGTAAAGAAATAATAAAAAAAAATAGCTTGTCTTCGTACTTTTCTTATCCTTTTTTGTTATAAAAAACGAAACAAGAAACAAGGTGAAGGATGAAAAAAAAACCAAAAACAAACATTTGCGAACGTTTAAAAAGAGAATCCTGCTTTGCACGCTAGTTGACACGCTAGCGGGGTCCAATTTCTTAAACGTGTTTACCTTAAACGCAGGATTGGTGCTAATGTGAAATGTTGAACCATTACTCTTACACTGATAACTCGACTACAATATTTTGACAGGTAATAAAAATATGAATTGCTTCTAGGAAGAGAATTGAACTTTTACAAGAAAAGAATTGTTTAAGCGCCTAGGGCCCGAGGAAATAAAACTCTTTTTTGTATTTGCAGTAGAGGAGTTTATACTCAAATTTTACTTTGAAATTAAATCTGTAATTATTCTGTAACACTATAAAATATCCATGAAAAAAGCTAATACCATTATATTTTTATTCGTACCATATGTTAGATAGTTTAAGTTTAGATGAGACATTTATTTGAAATTGAAGTTATAGTAACTTATCCTGGTAGTACAAAAAAATTACAATATCGGACCCTGGTTCGACCCCTGCATACAATGATTTTATACATTAATTATACCAACCAATGAAACGATGAATGTGTGATTCATAAAAGCGTTTTCAATCAATGATCATACTCAAACGCCAGAACGTTACAATTTGCCAAACTAGTTTAGATGCATTTGTAAGGTTAGTGAGTAGTCAAAGCATCTATTGGTGTACTCCGAGATCATTTATAAATAAAAGAATTTCTTTGTAGTATAAGTAAAAATGAAAAAAAAAATCACAAAAACTCCATTGAAACAAAAAGAGTATGGGTCGTATTAAGTGTCTATAATAATATTCGGAGGATTAATCGGATTACAGAAATTTTACCAGTTTTAACCCGTTACTTAATTTAGAACCCTTAACACTTTTAATGTTGCATTAAACCTGTGGTCAAGTATGAAGTTATATTTTTGCAGATAATGCTTACACATTAAAATTAATAATTTAGCTGTGTCAAAAGATGTGTGCATTCCGATTGATAAAAAGTTGGCTTCATTCCTCGATGAAAAGAATTTTTAGTACGCATTTTTTGTTAGCTTACTTAAAGTAGAGAAATCTGTCTCATTATGAAACAAAGTATTTGCTGCATGATATTTAATCATAAGATATGAAGAGAGTTTTCTTTTTTTTTAATTTCACGAAGATTAGAAAATAACACTTCTAGCCCGTATAACCCTTATGAAACTAATGGGCGATTGCGCAAAGTGTATTCATACAGTGTTATTAGGTTTTGAGATTCATACCTCCATGAACTAAAAATAACCTTTCGTGATTTAAATTGAACGTATTCATATAGAAGTGTGATTAGATTTTTCTGTTTCATCTCTCCATGAAACAAAAAATACCATTCCACCACCTCTCAAGTCAAAGGTTTTTCACATTCTAACTATATTTAAACTGTATTTCTATTGTTGAAATGATATAAATGGATATGTACAGTCTATCCTTAAATTCACATATACACTACAAAATATCGAATAAAGGGTTGATACCTGTTAGCTCGTTAGATAATGAGATTTTTTCTCTATTTTCAGTTAATCTGTCAAGTTTTTACATGTTTGATGTTAATACCTTCATGTAATTACATCAATATATAAACCAGACTACGGATGGATAACATGGAATAAACGGACACACGAAAAATGGTAAGTTTGTCTTGAAATTACACATTATCATTATTGTTTTTATTACTTTTTATTTCATTATCATTATTATAAACATTATTATTATTATAAACATTATCATCATTATCATTATCATCATTATTATTATTATCATCATCGCCATCCGCTCTTACAGTTCTATATTTCAAAAGCTATGTAGACTTAAAATCATTTCTATTCCGTCTGAAACTCCACATTAACAACCGGATAGGGAGCCACTTTTCCTTAAATTCCATTGATTTAGAATCGAATCACTTATAAATAAGAAAATCCACATAAAACTTTAATAGAAAAGGAAAAAATGCTTGTCAGAAGTAATATCTCATTCTATAGTACTCTGTGCTGCATGTATTGGTACTAACTATATTAGATCAAAATTTGCTTTTGAAATTTAGTCTGTAATTTCTAAACGATGTGTTTTGTTTTGTTTTGTTTGTTTGTTTGTTTGTTTGTTTTATCTGGTTATGGGTTAATTTGTCCAGTGAGACTGTGATACTTGTTCTTCGTTGACAAAACCTTGCAAACTGTTTGCAAATTATACTCCGCTTTGCGTGCAAAGCTGAGCATGATTTGTAAACAAGGGTTCCCCTTTCTGTAATCCTGAACTCAGGGCTGGATGGTGCAAAGCTAACATATTGATTATCCTCTAAGTAGTCCATTAAAATCGGTTTTAAATGATTTTATCAGCTATGCGCGTCCATTCAAGCATCGGAATATGATCTTATCGGCATGTTTAGGTTGAAAATGTTGATAAAGGGTTAAAATACGTGCAAAAGTACAAATATAATTTCGATGAGAAAGCGCCAAAGCTATCGTTAGAGCATATTAGTCAGCGCAAAATTTTTGCAAGTGCTTATAGATATATTATCACTTATACTATTTTTTGCGCAGTCCATCGATTAAAAAGTTTCGTCCATCAAGACTGAGTCCTTTGATTCGTCTAAAAATTCATTAATATCTTTATGGGAAGAAATTCAGTAACCTACTATTTTCTTTGTTTGTACAGAAAATTGTCCAATTAAAAATATCTCATATTTTGTTAAAAAAATTGGCCTGTGCGTGACATTTCCAATAATTTGAAACCTGTGTCAGTTGGAAACATCAAGCAACCTAGACAGTTCCTCAGAACAACAGGAAGATTGGCTGTCTGTCTGTAGAACTGATATATCTGTAGAGTGCAAAGCGAAGATGCACAGGCTTGCCAGAAGCTTTGGTGCGCATTTCAAATTGTAGGAAATGCTATGCACAGGCTCAAATAATAATTGCATGTTTCGCACGATGTCATTACACAATACTATATTAATACATTTCGTTTGCACGGAGGTATGAAACAAACAACAAAAAAAAAAATAATTATCACACTTATGCAGAATTTACTTCGCGTATTCATTCAGTGTGATTATTTTTTACTTTGCATACCTGTATATGTGTACAAAACAATGATACTATTTTTTTGGAATGATTAATTAGTATGATAAAGTGTGTGTTTTTTATCACACCTCTGTAAAATTGACAAATAGCCACGTCACAACTTCAGTAATGGAACAAAATTTGTTGTTGGTACTCAAAAACCCAATTGTCCTAAAATAGTTATTCAGATCTATATAAAACATTGGGTCAGTTAAGCAAATTTTGAAGGACTTATCTATAGGAGTTTAATTTCACTCGTGGACGTCATAATACTCGTAACTGACGCAGCGCACGCTGTTGGGTACGTTTATGTAACGTCAAAACTGCGAAAAACTTTCCACGACGTTTGCCGCTGCGTTAGTGTACATTGTTACAGAATTTTTACGGTGGTGAATTTTTGCAAACTTTGTCATTTTCATTTGTACATAAACCATAGCCTGCTTTATTTTTATTTTAATGTTCAATAGGAAGGAATGTACTTATTCGACAAACAATTATGGTATCTTGTATATAAAAAATGCTTATTATTAAGTATCTCCTTGATTTCCCCCTCAAACCATCGTTACACAGCTCTAATCAATGCTCAATTACGATGTATGAAAATCTAATAAACTAGATTATCTTTTTTATCACAATACTTTCTTCATATTCTATCACAATCTCCTAAAGACGCGGGTTATCCGTTACTTCAAACCACATTTAACGTCATAAATTAGTAGCGTGACATTCTACCTACACTCGCAAAAATGATTGTTACAGAGTTAATATTGTAAGAAAAGAGATAAAATTCTTTGCAAACTATACAAAAATAATATTTTTACACTAAATTATTTTAAGTATGTAATGAAAAATAAAGATATTACAGATCACTAATCATCTAAGTAAAGGGCGTAACGCTTGTATTTTTCGCAATCTTACATCTTCATAGCCAAGTTGATAAAGCTATCTATGACTTTGTTGTGTTTTTTTTAGACTTTCTTGCGATCTGCCGTTGAATCATTAATACAAGTCCCTTCCAAAATAGCATGAGGTAATTTTCAACGAATTACAGGATTAAGAAAAAAAAAAAAGAATACTCTATAATCTATATATAGAGGTAATCCGTGTTACGTCTTACATACAAATTTTAGCTCAACGTCGTAATTTTTCCTCGCTTAAATTTTCATAATGTTGTTCTTTCGAATTTGAAAATGAAACTCGATTATACAGAATTTGATAACGAATATTTTGATATACAACACTTGTGAAAATAAGTCATATGGACTAATATAGAATCGCATTAACTGTAGAGAAACCGCAAATTCTCAACGTACCCAATAACGTGCGCTACGTCAACTACCATCGGCGATTTGCGTTATAATGTAGTATTTAGACTGTCAAGCAAAACAAAACAAAACTACAGAAAGTACATAACTTCAACTAAACTGACAATGCAGTCTTACTATGACTGTTTGGTGGCCAACCCGATATACAAAAAAACCCCAAAAAACAAAACAAAACAACAACAAAAAAAAACCCCATACCCATTCAATATGCGATTCTGTTTAATACAGTCCATGTAGACTAAGATCAGCCTGCACAGATATGCAGTCTGTTCTTAGTCTATCGCTTGCTTCAAGTTCTACTTTATTATTTTTTGAAAATCTCGAGTCAGACTAATTGAAATGTTAAAAGTAAAAAAAATTATTTGAAACAAAATTTATATCAGAATGATAACTTATTTTCACTCTATTTGTTTCAGATATCTAGCCGATTGGAATGATACCACATGAAGGAGGTTGGAATCGATTGAAAGTAGAATAGGCGAGTCGAATAGTCAGCCATGATTATTGTTGAAGGTAGGGGGAAATATAGATCCAACATTGATTTTATTATTCAACTTTTTAGTTTGGTCTATTAAAACAAGTGTTTTTATTAACTGGAAAATATCATTCGTGCCTCCATGAATAAAATTTAGAGTACACAACTTATTTTAGATCATTGCGCACAACTGTTAAAAAAACAAACCAAATTATCCATATTAGTAAAATATTTATTGCTCTTTCCCGTCTGATTGATGTCTTTGACTTACAAGAATGGAGAAATAAATGTAACAATGAAACCAAAACCTTCATCACACGTGAGTATATGTGAACCGTCACATTGAAAGGGACCATCTGGGTAGTTCGCAAAGTGTCGACCCGAGTCAGACTGCGAGGACTCTGCAGACTGGCTAGGGTCGAAACCTTTCGCACTTTGCTTATTTTATGAATCTAGAACGATTAATCTATTTCATGCGAAAGAATTTTTGAAATGTGACCTCTTTTTGACCTTTGCTGGACCCAATCTCTTTTACAAATATTTATTTTACAGAGTGCCCAGATGGCCCTTTTCGAGAGACGGGTCACATATATTCACACAGTCTGTGTGATTAGGTTATTAAAAGCAAAATTCCGTGAAATTAAAATAAATCTTCTTCTTTATCACACGAGAACACAAGTTCCAGTCTTTATCGATACAAGAGTGAATTTATTCAGTTTGAGCACTGCTTATTATAAAAAAGGTGTACAAATCTTTTGCTTCAAAAAATAAATCAATGAAGGATATTTTGAAGAGCAAAACAAAATTCAGAAGCGGATCAAGGGCGGAAAGGGGGAGGGGGGTCGAACATATAAAAGGGGTTCGTTTGTCTAGTATTGCACAACTAAACCCTTATCCTGCTGGGTTGAAATTTTGTTTACAGAAAGCTCCCATCTTTTGGACATATCAACAAGTCGGTCTCAAGATCTTTTCTCCAAAAAATAGAGAAGAAGGCAGACATTATATGCTGAGATCAGACTCCACAATTGTGCAGGCTGATCTAAATCTATTCTGTGTGCCAAAATTTTTTGTTCACAACAGAAATTTGTCGTAAATAGCAGAAGGGTTAATGGAAATTCTGCATGAAAATGAAATAGTTGGGCTTCTGAGGGGGCTCGTTTGAACCCCCTCCCCGAGCCCCTTAGAATCCGCAGTAATTTTCAATTAAAACAAAGGACTACTTGCAGGGTCTATTTCACACAATGACCTTTGCCATTTGATCGTTCGTTAATTACTGACGATTTTTGAATAATTTAGTGCCGACATCTAACTCTTTATCTGGCCAATATAAGATTATGCGTTTTCTCTTCATAGATTTACATCCGTTGTGTTTTATTTTTGAGCTCGTTACGCAAAAAGATACCACACGGAAACCACGTTATTTACTGAATCATTGTAAAAAGCCAGCTCTGCATTCAGGGTGACAAAACGGTGCAAACTGTTTCCAAATTATAGCCCGCTTTGCATGTTCACTTGCGTGCGAAGCGAGGTATAACTTGCAAACCGTTTGCACCATTTTGACATCCTGAACGCATGGCATGTCACGTTGATATATAAAGTTTCAAATAATAAACGTATATCACCAGCATCTTTTCCTCTAATTTATTCAGGTTCTACGCAAAGGTTGGTTGAGGATGGCAAAAAATTCTTCCAGAAAATCCGTGTCATTCACGCTAGCCTTACTGTGTTGTTTTTGGCAGTCGGTGTAGCGGCTCTAGTCGCCTCTCTCGGCTCAGATGGCGATGCTCAAATACCGTATTTCTTCTCCGCATTCGTGGCAGGACCATGGGTAAGTTTACGCCATTATTAGTTTCACTCCTCCATGAATTCAAAAACAAATTTCTATTATTTTCTTAAGGAAATCTTCAGTTACTTATAAAGCAAGATATTCAGAGTTCTGATTCTGAATAGTGGATGAAAAAATAGTCGAAACAAGTGCTATCAAAGCGTGTCTTCAATTACGCAATTTACGCAAGTATGCAAAAGAAATAATCGTCTCTTAAAAATATCGTTGATAAATGATCGTAACATCGAAACTACAACTTATTCAAGCTGCAGCTACGATGTTTTGATTATTCACCTACGCTTAAATCTTATAAAGGCAGCTTGTCGCCTTCTTAGTGCGTATAAATTTTAAAGTCCTAGATACGCCTTTGCTATGCATGGGAATGCAAGCGCTCTTCTACTGAAAGAAGGATATAAAGAGTCGATAAAGAGCATGGCCTAGTGGTAAATGCACTATATCCTAGAGGTCCGTGGCTCGAGCCCAACTCGGGTGTGTCGAAGTGTGTTTATGGGCAAAGCACTTAATAGCCAGCCCCAGATAAACCGAGTTGTAGAATAAAGTAGCAGTGTTTTAAACAACTGCTTCTCTTTCGTAAAATCACCAGGATTGGGTGTTCGAGACCCATTCCATATGCTAAAGCATTCGTTGCAATCGAACTAAAATAAATTAGTATAAACTAAGTGATGGAATACTGGTCCCGCCCTTCGCCTCTCTCACGACACACCCCTCAGGTATCAAAACGTAATTTTTCTTAAGGTAGTGGATCCGTAATAGTTTCGAAACGTTTCAGCATTCATGAGCTTTTACAATGTTGACCGAGGTTTCCTGATGAAAATCGTTAGGAAACCTCGGTTAACACTGTTCATTACATCCGAAACGTTACGGAACTTTTAAGGGTCCACTACCTTGAAGATATTTGGTCACGGACATAAAAAAACAAACAAACAAACTGAAAGGTGTTGATGATAGGGCGATATTAACTTCGTTAGTTCTTTTTATAATTTATACAGAGTTTTAAATCTTTTCTATGGAATGGGAATCTCTTTTTCCCTCCGGTTTTTATCATTTCAACAATAAAATTATACTGATAGTTAAGAAATGTTTATTTCATTTCAGCATGTGGTATTCGTAGTTTTTTGTCAAGTTTGTATACACTACCTCGCAAATGACAGACGCAAATTAAAAGAGGCGCCATTTTGGGTAAGTGATTAACAAAGTAATTGTGAAGTCGATTTTTGTAAGGTGTAACAAAGAAAATTATTTTTGAATTTCCAAAAGCAAGCTTCAATAATTCGTAGTCATATTGAAATTAGACGTGCTATGCGATGAGATACTTAAGATTACTAAATTACTATTGAAATGACGTTATTATGTTGACGCAGTAGAAGAGCAATGGTCCCGGGATTCTGAAAGTGTATTTTATTTATGCGGAAAGCTGATTTGGGCCCAGCTTAGAATAGAAATATTGTTAAGCGAGTTTTGGCGATGTTATGATCAGCTTGTGTCTAAGTAAATCTAGTTACAGATTCGTTTTCTAGCTTAAGCACATGCCATGTACAGTTAGTTACATCGTGAAATTGACATTCACCCCAATTAAATTCATTCTAAATTGATCACTCTGCGCCCCAATCATTCATTCTAAACACTTACTCAAACCATTAAAAAACGCTCAAACCCATTGAAAAATATAGAATCAACAACGTCATTCAAAATGAATTTTGAAAGAGAAAAATTGCGATTTCACTGACATAATTCAAATTGTTAGCTCCTCATAGGTTCTTGAAGTAATAAGAAGCTATGTATAGAACTCGAATGATTTTTATTTTAATTAAAGGAGGGTAATCGATATCGCTAACTTTGTTCATCCTGAACAAAATTTGCGATTTAGGATTACCTCCCATTAAATTCACTCAAAAATCGCTCTACACACTCATTCAATTTCATTCCTTAATCATTCCAAAATCATTTACCGTGCCAATTTCAAGTTATTGTTAACTGTATGTTAAATCCCCTTTTCGGGACGCCCAGATGTTAAAAATAACCGTAATAACGTTGGATAGATTACGTCATGATGACGTTTATATAGAACGTGATCCTACACGGGAATTTATTTGATTATTGGATGTTAGTTTTAGAAAACAAAGGGAGCTTTGGGGAAAAAAAGCTGATCGTAAACTTATCATTATTTAATGCCTTTTCATATTTTTCAGGTAAACGTGTACACCGTAGGCTGTTCTATATTCGTCATCTTTAACGTAATGGGTATCGTGTTTACGGTGGTGAACGGATTGTGTATACGTGGACAACTTTGTTACTACGACAAAAATAACATAGCAAACAGATCTCTGGCAATCGCTCTCATATTTCTACATTTTGTATCAATACTCCTTAGCGTCTTTCTAGCAAAGAAATCTCACTTAATTGACTCACAATTATGTCAGGACATTACTATACGTATCAATCATTCATTTATCTGGAGAAAACGCAAATCTTCCGCCAAAGTTTCGTCTTCCAATCATCCTAGTATCAGTTCTAGTGAGTTTACTAGTTCCGTGAATGACGTCACGGCTGACGACGATGGCCAGAAGGTCGATGTAAAAGATGGCGCGGTAATGGTGCACGCAACCGCAGCATCTTGGGTCGATAAAAAGAGAGTGGTTCTCACAACAAATAGATCAAAATCTCATCCAAATCTCAGGAAACATCTCGATACTCATCAAGAAATCGAGGGAACAGTGTTCTCAATATACTCAGATACCGAGGACAAACCCGACGAGCAGAAAAGAAGGCGGGGTAAACGCAGACAGATGGTCTCGAAAAGAAACCGAATTACTCCAACTAAAACAGTCAACAGTTCACAGGAAACAGCCAGGGAGTCTCCAGCAACAGATAGTTTAGAAACACAATGTGAAATTGAGATTAGCAACCCTTTATTTACTGTCACAGTAATCGAAAAACAACGCAAAGAACAATTAGATCGTTCATTATTAAACGTGAAAGAAACCGGACTACTTTCACTCTCCAGAGAAAGTAGTGCGATGCCTTCCGTTGATAGTAGAACAAATACAGACGATAGCATTGCAATGAATCAGGACGCCATATTGAAACAGCAAGAATTAGTTCTGAAACAACAAGAGCAATTGCAGCAGGACCAAAGATATTTACTGAAGCAACAACAAGAGTTATTCAAGCAGCAATGTTCGATGTCAGACCACCCGTATGTGCCGAGTACGAGTTATATGGAGCCGATAACGCCTCCGCCACCTTATCCAGGAAATGATAAAGATGATGTAAAACTGTAAGAGAAACACAATAACAAACGTTTCCGTTAACATCTTTTCAGTGTAAAAAACGGAATTTACAACTACATGTTTATTTCCAGCAATTAAGAGATGAAGAGAATATTTTTTTCGTATTTCATTGAGGTATCACACTGTATCAATAAGCGAAGCGGATTTAAAAATAAATGTGATTTTGTATTTTGTTTTATTCCTTCGTGAAAATCAAAATAATATTCTCTTCATATCTTATGATATAATATCACGTAGCAAAAATATAAAGATTTCTCCATAATGAAACAGCCCTGCGTTCAGGATCACTAAACGGTGTAAACACTTTTCCAACTATACCCCGCTTTGCACGTGCGCTTGCGTGCAAAGCGGGGTATAATTGGAAAAGTGTTTACACCGTTTGGTGATCCTGAACGCAGGGCAGATTTCTTATCGGACTGCATTGCGAGTAAGCTTACAAAATAGCTGTCTACTGAAAATTGTTCTCATAGAAGAAAAAAACAACAACTTTTTTTATATTTTTTGACAAAAGAATGCACGAATAATAATTGAATTATTTAATATTGAAATATTTCCACATGTGCGCAAAAAAAAACCACCCGGATCTGCCTGTACGCAGTAGATACTATCTTCTATTTCCATTACATCGTAAGTAGTTTGGGAAAATAATAAGTTAACTGTGAGTAACAAATGTGACCCATCAAGCGAGAAGGGACCATCTGGGAAGTGCGTAAAGTGTCGTCCCTGGTCAGAATGCGCGGACTACGCAGACTATCTATAGTCAAATCTTTTCGCACTTTGTCCATTTTCTGATGATCAATTTACCTTCACGTGAAAGAATGTTTGCGCAGACTGACTAGGGTCGTAACTTTTTGCAATGGGCTTATTTTCTGAATCTAGAATGTTTAATCTACATTAGTGAAATATTTTTTGAAATGCGACCTCTGGTTGACCAATGCTGGACCCAATCATATTTTCAAATATTCATTTTACAAAGTTCCCAGATGGTCCCTCTTTGCGTGACGGGTCACAATTATGAAATACTCAAATGCAATGATGACAGTGACTCTTATCGACCATCATTGGGGTAATATTTTTAGCTGAACCTAAGTGCCTTTTCTACTTTGAAACGAACTTAAAAACTTGAATTTTTGCGGCAAATATAACATGCTCCTTTGATATTTGGGTAACAGTCGAATTGTAAGAGTTAGGGAAAACCACGTATTTGGCCGAAACTACCCCTTATTTGAAAACTAACCTTGGTGGCTAAGGAAATCTCAAATTAAATGCTTGTTTCAGAAATAGAAATGTCACCAATATTAGCTAGTTATTGAAGCAATTTCCGAGAATTTCGTAGACCAAATTTTTGAGAATCCTCTAAAAGTGAGATTATTGTGACATGATTCAATGATTCTTGTCTTTTTTAAATTCAATTGTTTGTCATAGACACCAAGATGAAAATTTCGAATTCACTTTGAGTTCCCTATAAGTATACAATGTATTCTTATTAAAGGTCAAGGAGTATGTTACAATATAACAAATGTGAGGTTTCGAAGTTCGTTTCGATGTTTGTTTCTCTGTCTATTTCAAATATATGGTTTAGATTAACACTTAATACAGTTAACAACTTCGTGAAATTACGGACAAGGTGGATGATTTTTAAGGATCTCGGAATGAAATTGAATAAGTGGGAGGAGCGAGCTTTAACTGATTTCCAAGGGAGGTAAAACATAATCGCCAATTTCGTCCAGTTGGACGCAATTAGCGTTATTTTTTATCTGCCTTGAATAAAAATCTACGTACTTTCTATATTTTTATGTCTTCACGGAGAAATCAGACGCTTAAAAATCAACACCAGCCTAAAATACCATTCAATTATTTGATCGATTTGATTGAAATGTTGATCAATTTGAACGGTTTAGAAGCGATTAACATTTTCAGAGCGTTTTTGAGTGTGTGGAGTAAGTATTTGGAATGAATGATTGGTGCGCTGAGCGAGCGATTATGAACGGTTTTGATCGACATGATTGTCAATTTCACGATGTGGTTAACTGTACTTGAAAGCAAACAAGTATATAAATCCGTCCATATACATATATGTCTTATTTTGTCTATCATCCAAGTTTTCTTTTTTTTTTATTTTGTCTTTCAAGTTGTCATAATATATTTTATAATATTTAGAACATGAATTTATTGTTTGTTATTTCTTTATAAATATTAATAAATAAAATATTCTAAAATGAAATGACCGTTCATCTCTGTAGTTTGTAATTTCTTTCTTTCTTTAAAAAAAATCATGTTCACAAAATGTTTAAAAATGTTCCCGCCCGTTTCGCTCACACAATGCGAAGCTCCAATAAACAGCCCCGCGATCAAGACGAAAACAACCGCAAGATGTTTGAGAAATGTTATAATTTCTAAACGTTTGCAGACATTTTTGTACCCTGAATAAGGCCTTTGACAGGGCTTCGACCAAACAACTTGTTTGAAATATACAGAAATGCAAGTTTGTTGTACATTTACAACGGTAAAAATGGAGATCATTAATCGATGATCCAAACGCTAAAACAAATTCTATTCTTATAAACCAATAAAAGAACAGTTTTGAAACATTATGGCAGTAAAAAATATTGATTGAAAAACGAACCTCCCGGTAAGATTAATTTTAACATTTGACCCTGAGATGTGACTTGGTTTTGGAGCTATCTGAAATGGGTGGTGAACAATTGTGCCAAGTCATCTGGAAATATATCCATAAATATGGGAGCTATGTCCCGGAAAAAATCGGACAGACGGGCGGGCGGATGGAGAGACGGGCGCACTATCGCGCCCACACCGACCTGTTATTGCGATAACTATGTCTGGCTCACCGCACGCGGGTTGGACAATCAAAGGTAAATGTCACCCTTTGCACTTATAGTCTTCAGTTTATTTCAATTTTGATTAGTCTTAAATTATCTAGTTTTTATGAGTAAAACGTTCCTATTTACCTCATTTGTATATTAAGTAAAGTCATCATGACCTTATAATGGGCCGTTTCAAAAAGGTGTTTTTTTAGCACGACAGCGTCGAAATGTTAAGTGTCCGTGTATCTATGTGTATACCATAACAAAACAATTTATTGAACCTTTGATTATTACCGAGGACAATCGTTTTAATCTATATTCGGATCCGAGACTTCGTACATGCTTAAAGTATAAGATGAACACAAAAAATAAAGAAATAAAGAAAAGAAAGAAAGGAAAGAAAGAAAGAAAACAAAGAAGGAAAGAAAGAAAGAAAGAAAGAAAGAAATACACACTGCTCCCCGTTTCATGTAATAAAGATCGATTAGACGTGTTATGATAAGAGTTAACGTATAGCAACTCAACTTCAGACCATTCTTCAAAATACAATTTCAACCTAATACAGAAAATCGAATGGTCTTTTAAAAACCATCGTAAGTGCCTATAAATATATAGGCACAAACAGTGGTTTTGCTCTGTCCCTTTGCGTAACCTTTTAGCCTTTTTACACAAACCATTACTAGTTCATGGTATTAACCTTTTTTAGACACGAAGTTTGTCTAGTTAATATCGACATAATTGCTTTACAAATAGAACTAGGGTCCAAATACTTGTGTGTCACTTCAAAAGGAGTTATGAAAATGGGATATTCAAAAAAGGCACTTTAAAATATATATTAAGAGTACAAATGAACTTATGCAGTATTTTTTACATTAATTTCAAAATACAGAAAATAGTGTTCAACTGGAATTGTTTTAAGTTAACTTCACCTTTCAGGTCCAAATCGGTCAAACAATGAAGGAGGAGTTGCGTTCTCAAGATTTTAACGTACGTAAGTACTGACATCGGGATGGACAGACAGACGAAGATGACACCAATATACGGCTACCTTCGGCGGCGTATTCAAATGAGACAAATTTCGTAAAAGTTCTAGACCAAATTTTTGTAAAGCGCATCATTTTGCACGTGATTGAGTAATGCATGTTGGCATCACTCATTAGACAAAGTGGGATAGGTTGATATGGAGGAAAGCGGGATATAAGTTTTTTTTTTTTAAAGTTTCACTGGTTTGCCGGTGAGATTATCAACTGATAATCTTTCGTTATTACTCGATAATTCACCGAAAACATTTAAGAATAAAAATTTGTACACGTCTCAAACCATTTAATGTTGGCATATTATTAGATTTACAAGAGTTTGCTGCGACTCTTGATGAAAAAATCCAAAGTTTAATACGAGTCCGTGCGTGGGATTTCCAACAATTTCAAATATGCGTAAAGCTAAGACTCTGACCAGCCTGTGCATCTGCACAGTCTGACCAGAGTCTTCACTTTGCGTGTAGTAGATAGATAAGGTCTAAAAGTATCTGTAGACCACCAGGTAACTTTATATTTACAGTATGTAGCTGTCTACACTACCCAACAATTTCACCTCACTAACATTTCAAATTGGTTGAAATGTCACGCACCGGCTCATATTCCTAAGAAGGCACCACCGACTCAACCCATTTTGTGATATTACTTCCTAGTTTTACTACCCGCAATTGTCCTCTCAATTTCTAAAAAACTATTTCAAACTTCACTAATTACGTATAATTATGTAATCTGTTAACTCGGTGCTTTCCCATTCAAAGTCAGTAAGCTAAGAGCACACTATAGTTTATCATTTGGGATCATATTGGTATGAAAATAGTACTTTTCACTGGATGAAGCAATACAGTAATTTTGTTGATTGTTCGTGCGCCGATACTAAATGACTGCATGTTTGGGAATGGTTGCTACAGGTGATAAACTAGTTGGATTGCATCTAAAAATTTATGTAATAAACAGAAGAATGCCGCAATTTGATAACATTGTAGTTTTCTTGTCAAAATCTGTAAAATTAAAATTCTATATAACTAAAGTCTTCGTAATTTATTGTTAACCCTCGTATATATTGAAGTATCTAAAATACCGCATATCGATGGCTCAGCGCGAAACAGTTGTAACTCCCTATATGTTTATAGGGAGTTACAACTGTTTCGCGCCGAGCCATCATTATCTATCCGTACCGCTGGCTCGTGTAATATCGACACATTTCGATCCGCACCGACTCCACATCAAACGTTTTAAGAACAAAAGCTTGTTCAAGTCAAGGTGATAATGGAAAATGAATCAATTTCTGGGTTCAGCTATTTGCACTTCAAACGAGCGTTTCTAATTTACTAGCAACCGTAAATTATTGAAGATTATATAAACATAGAGTATGCAGATTATTTTACAACGAGTTGAAACCAGTCCTGTTGGCTAAATCGGCGGAGCCCTCGTCTTCAGTTACTCATATACAATACCCTTGTTCTTAACAACAAGCAAGTAAAAGAATTTGTTTAGGATAAAATTTAATTTTTTTTTAGTCATATGGCGATTTGAGTACCTAACCATGGATTCCTGATAACTCTTCACTAGTAATACTACGACATCATTCCCGAGCCACCAGCTTCGCATCCCACACGTTTGATATTATCCACCTATTGGAGACAAATGGATAGAACGCCTGTCGTCAACGGAGACCGAACACGTCATCCAATTATTGAAAGGCCGACGCGCTACCATCTGCGCTTTGTCAGCGGTTCGCATGTTAAGGAATGAGATTCATCTAGACAGTAGTGACGTCTTGAACGAAGTAAGCGATTGTAATCCCAGACTTAACTTTATTCAAAACTCGCTCACCCTACTCATTCAGTTTCAATCCAAATTCATTCATCTCGTCAATTTCACACTCTTCTCAACTGTACATATATAAGCGAGCTTATAAGAAATTGATCTTGTGCTGGATATTTCCAACAGTTTCATATAATCGTTTAGAAATAGTTCCGCAACATTTCTGACCACGTGTTTTTTCACAATGTTCACTGAGGTTTCCTTCTGAAAATCATTAGTTTGTTTGTTTGTTTGAATGGGTTTTACGCCGCTTTCAACAATTTCGTAGCTATATCGCGGCGGCCGGTGCACCTTACAATGGATTCCTGGTATTTCTTTCACCTGTACTACCATTACACCCTTTCCTAGCCTCCGACTGCTATCTCACATAGGTTTACGATTATCTACCCATTGGTGAGAGACAAACGTCGGAAAGGATATTTGCCGCCACCGGGGATCGAACCCACGACTTCGAGATTGGAAGTCTTATGCCTAACCAACTGCGCTATGAAAATCATTAGGAAACCTCGGTTAACACTGTTAAAATTCATTACTCCCTAAACATTGCGGAACTATTACGGGTTCACTACCTTAATCAGACGGGATATACACAAATTAGATTATAAGCATTTTCTGATGATAAACAGGGATAATGAATCAGAAAATTTTATATTGAGCGCATATCGAAGACTCGGATCAGTTTGTGCGGATGCACAGACTTATCTGAGTCTTTGCCAAGCGCGCATATGTAGTTGGTGGAAATTTCTAGCATATGCGCAATTGTTTACGATTGTCAGGTGAATGGCGAACAAGAGGTTCCCCCTGCGAGTGCAAACGCTGTATACTCCAGTCTATAGCAAATTCGAACAAGGTGTCTTTGCGTAAAAACCCTGATATTAACATTGTGTATATAAATGAATTAAAGCAAGAGCACGTTGTTATCATTGCAGGCTATTTTTGGAGGAACAGACTTAAAATATTGACCCTTTCACACATGCACCTACACTCACCCAAACTCGGACTTACAATAACCATTTCTTGGTAAATATTTTCTTGGAAGATTGGAACCACATACAATTTAGATTTATAAGAGGGAAAAAGAACAGAACTTCAATCAACTTTCGTCACATGAAACAAAACATTTTAATATCTATTATGGCAGAGTTGAACAAGTTAGCACTTTAAAGATTACAATTAGTGATTTTGAACACAATATAAATATGCTGAATAAATAACAGTGAAAGCCGATCATTTCTAGAAAGTTCAATACCAAATTGATGGCTCAGCGTAAAACAGTTGTAACTGCCTATAAACAAATAGGCAGTTACAACTGTTTTCTCTGAGCCATAGGAATGACACTAGATATACTGCAAACAGAGATCCTAGCATTCAAGATGAAAATATTTGTGAAATACATTGTATTTGAGAAATATAACCCCAATTTGTATGTGTTCATGTGCAAAGTGAGGTAAAATTTCTAAATGATAGCAAACAATTTCTGCATCCTAAATGCAGGGCTGGGTTGATACTTAAGGTAAGTATCTGATAGTAACACAAACCTGGTATCCTGAATACTTTGAGCAGTGTCCGTTCCTTGAGCCACGCCAAATATTTCTTTTATCAAACATTTGCTTCACAAAATTCTAGAATGATGGATTTTTTAATTGTCGAAGAAAAAAAGAAGCATGTGGTTCCCATTTCCTTTTTGTTTAAAGGATTATCCCCTTGGTATATTGAAAAGGAGTGTATGTATGTGTAAAGTATTGTCATTCAAACAATCTACTACTCAATAAAAACAATCATTTAAGCCCACATGTTGCATGTTAAGTAATTCAAAATGTGCGCTAAGCAAGTATCTGCACAGTCTGGCCAGAGTCTTTGCAGGTAGATTCAGTATAAATGAGACTTTCAACAATCAGCAAACCTTCTTATTGCAATGTGTTACTGTACAATCTGTCTAAGCTTATCAGTGTATGCATTCTGAAAATTGTTGGACATGTCACGCTCAGAATCATTTACAACGAGATGATCATTTGACTCCAACATTTTCAGTCATTTTGTTTCAAATATTTCCATGGATGGGCATCTTTAATACAAGCTGTAGTTAAACATGTTTAGGTTGCCCTCCAACAAATTTCTGTTTGTTCCATTTCAATTTATATTTCAGGTTTATAACATTTTAATGTTTGAGGAGAGTGTCATGACAGAGGTCAAAGGGAGGGGCTAAGCAATCCATCAATTAATTCATAAGGGTTAGAAATAAGAGACTCCAAAATTGTTTGAGTCTGTATGTTGATTTCATTTTTTTGAAAAGTTTAAAGAGAGCTCCAAATACAAGGATTCTTCATGTCTTTTTGTACTTATGTAAACAATTATTTTATTGGTTTTATCATCATGAAAGTTTCAATTTCGCAAATTCCAGCGCTGTTTTCACCGCCTCATCCAGGGCTTTGGTATTTGTCCCTGTGGCCTGCGCTGATAAATCTTTACCTCCACCTTTACCATTGATAAGTGGGACAACCTGGGACACCCATGAATTAGCACCAAAACCATTACCCGCGACATCCTGTCAAGAGTAAACATTTAACACAATTTACATATTTATACGATTTATATAGCTCCTTTTAATCTTATATCATGTCCTCAAAATCAAAGACTGATCTAAATTGAAAGAGATTGCTGAGTACAAACAAATAGTTGGTGTAATTTTACATGCAATTATCACATGAAGAAGAAAATATTGTGGAAAATGAGAAATTGTTGTTTCTCATTTTTTCACAGTATTTTCTCTGCATATAAAATCAAAGAAACTTGTATTAGTAAATATATAGTACTTTTGTCCATTTCTTCATCGTCTTAACAATTTTCTATTAACAATTAAGGGCTACAGCATTGTTGTGAGTCTATAAAATATACTTTTCAGCTGATTATGTTCATCATTTTTACCTTCAGTAACAAAAAAAACTTTTAAGTGTGTCATTAAGCTGTATAAATACAGTTTACTTTCTCTAAAAGAAATCTCTACCTACAATTAACGCCAAATAAAGAGTTAAATACGGAGGATATCTTTTTTTTATCTTGAGTTATCAGCTTGTGACCAGAACTTCTGTAATGCTTTCCTTAGGCATACCAAGATTTCTTTATAGATTATAACTTGATACTTGCATTACTAAACTGGTGAAATTATCCAACATTTAACCAAAAACTCATTTTGTTACATAACCCTATTCACAACAACAAAAGCCTTGCCACTCATGAAGATATAGCTTTTGTCGATCACTTGAAGTCAGTCAAATCTATCTTTTACAGAAACAAGGGAATATCATCTTTTTTCTCACAGATCTATTGATTCTAAATGAGCCTGTGCGTGACATTTCCAACAACTTGAAATGTTCGTGAGGTGCAAACATTGGGTAGCATAGACAAAAACTGTAAATATAAAGTTACCCAATGGTCTACAGATACTTTGAGACCTTATCTACCTACTAAACACATAGTGAAGACTGTTCAGACTGTGCGAATTCACAGGCTTGTCAGGGTCTTTGCTTTGCCCATATTTTATATTGTTGGAGTTCTCATGATCAGGCACATATTACATGTATAGTCTACCGTATTCAGTATCATAGTAGATATGCTGTATGCAATGAACTCCTGTATGTCATGAAATGTTTTAAATCACAATATTTTTTTCTTTTTAACATAAGGGAGCTCAAAAATGGATTTTTCACCTACAAAACCAGCGTTTTAGTGAGAGTAAGAATCTATTACCCAATTTTGTTTGAAACAAGCTGTTCTTAACCTCAACTAGAGTAGAAAAGTTATCAAGCTCGCCAAGGCTACCTAATAACATTTCTATTTTAGACTGAGTTAAGATCAGTATCTCTCAAACAAAATCTCATGATAGATCCTGTATTTCCAACTTACTTTGGGAACACAACTCATGCACAATATCTTGTTATTATCCTCATCCACAGAGAAGAACATAGTCGAGGTCTGGGGACTTAAACTCTTGTATTGTTTAACAGCAGCATCTAGAGCCTACAAATATACAAACATTGTTATGTTCTGTGTACATTTAAAATTGTTGATGCAACTACATGTACAGTGAAGAACATCGTGAAATTGATATTCATCTCATTCAAAACATTCTAATTTGCTCACTCAGTGCTCCATTCATTCATTCCAAACACTAACTCAAACCATTCAAAAATGCTCCAAAATAACTTAAAAGATAAAATCAACAGCTACAACCAAAATAAATAGAAATAGAAAAAAAATCGCAATTTCACTGACAAGATTTGAATCATAGGCTTCTGATTGGTTTTAAAGAGATAGGATCCTATTTATAGAACTTGTATGCATATTCAATTAAAGGTAGGTAACAAATATCACTAATTTTGTTCATCCTTGGATTACCTTCCTTGTATGTCATTCAAACACACTCAATGCACAAATTCAATTTCATTCCCAACTCATTCCAAAATCATTCACATTATCAATTTCAGGATGTTGCTAACTTCATTTTTCTCTTCAAGAAGTTATCGCCTGTGGCTATTTTTAGAAGTAGACTGAATTCTGAAAAAATTATTCCAAAGAACCATAAGGAATGTTCTAATTTTGATTACAAGAAATGATGTACGAGTAAATTGTTTATATTTGAATATTTTATCATATGAATGGAAACATTTATATGTTCACGAGTCTATTGTGACACTTATAAGACATTATGTTTGAGCTTTAATTTCACTTTTAGTTGCATTGACTGTGGACCAGAGAAAAATGTATTACTTTGCCATTTGATCCGGCCTTGAAGGTATGCACTACATATTTTTGGTTTGGACGGTTCTCTATCATCTGTTTGGCCTCTTCCACAACCTCTGTAAGGATGTTAGCTTTACGGGCTTTATCGAGATCGTCCATCTTCTTTTTTAACCCCTTCAACTCTGTTCTCATTCTATCACGTTGCCAGTACGGGATCATAGATTTTGTCACATCCTGTAATAAATGTATTGAAAATTCAAGATGCTTTCATTTTGATAGGCTTTTTTTAACGTTGGCTAGTGAGAGCTGGATAGTAGATAACAAGAGGGCCATAGTGGCCCTTAACCGCTCACCTGAATGAACTGTCTAAAATTTTCAAAAGAAGTATGAGAAATAGCATGATGAATGACTGAGCTAAACAATGCTGTTGCTTCTATACAACTTGAGAATCCTTTTTTAACAATTTTAAGGTTGACTAACAAGGATTTTTATAATTGATTTCGTGACCTAGTTTTTGACCCCAGATGACCCAATTTCGATCTCATCCTAGATTTCATCTAGACAATCATTCTAACCAAATTTCAGATTAATTGGCCAAAAATTGTGGCCTCTAGGGTGCAAACAAGGTTTTTCTTAGATTTGACCCTGTGACCTAGTTTTTGACCCCAGATGACCCAATTTCAAACTTGTCCGAGATTTCATTAAGACAATCATTCTGACCAAATTTCAGGTTGATTGAGCAAAAAATGTAACCTCTAGAGTGCATACAAGGCAAATGTTGTCGACGGAAGACGGACCTCGCAGGGACATCCACCTAACCACAATAGCTCACCTTGAGCACTTCATGCTCAGGTGAGCTAAAATCGAGGACAAAACAAGGCATAATTTATAACGGGTTATCCATCCAAATTGTTTTACACGGTTGCTCTTTTAATAATAAGAATACACATGTACATTCCTGTCATTTCATACTAATAAGAAACAAGAGCAAGGCCTACAAGGGCTGTTGAGTGCTGGATGGAGGAAAAAAAGTTAAAAAGAGGCATAATTTGCACAAAATATATCTAGAGTTATCTCCCTTGATAGTAAAGATTGCTCATTTGATGGCGAACATGTGTGCCAAGTTTCAAGTGAAAGCCTTCAGTAGAACCAGAGATATCACAAAATGTCAAAGTTTTCGCACGACTATGACAACAACAACAACGACACCAAGGCAATAGCAATACCTGGGGTTTTCTCCGAAAACAGCTGAGCTAAAAATGTGGAAAAGAAAAAATGATTTGACAAGTAATTTCTGCTTTTCCAAAATTAAATCTTACCCATTATGGAAGTGTCTTTTTCTCAAATGGAAGCCAATTTTCACTGTTATCTGCAACCCTTTACAATTAAGACAAGTCTTAAGGTAGTGGAACTGTAATAATTCTGCAACACTTTGAAACTTATGATCTCTCACAATGTTGACCGAGGTTTCCTAATGAAATCAAAAGGAAACCTCGGTTAACACTGTTGTAGTTAATGTCTTCCAAAATGTTGCAGAACTTTTACAGGTCCACTACCTTAACTATTGGGTATGGGGAATGTACAAAGACAGAAGTACTACATACATCGTCCATTTCCACAATCCAGCGTGTTAACTGTTTTTCTGTATATTCTTGACTCTTTACATTGTTGTCTATCTTTGTTTTCAAATCTGATAGTGCTTTATCTAATACTTCTGTACGATGTAACGCCTGAAATTATAATATACAAAATTTATATTACAGAAAATATCTTTGGTCAAAATTCCTGATTGAGGAAGTAATTTTGATTTCAGATTGCATGATTGCCTAGGGATTCTTAGTTGATCACATAGGAATGGTCACCTAACCCTCAATGTATGGCTTGGAAGGAAAAATAAGGGGTCCATATTATAAACACTCCTTAAAACTTCAACTCTGTTTTTGAGAAGTGACCATAATATTGTATTTATACCTTGATCAAAGCTGTAGATGTGAGAGTTTGGTTGACTTCAAATGACACTGTAACTTTTATATTTACATATCAATGGTTCAGGGCTAAACAGTTGTAACTGCCTATAAACATATAGGCATTACAACTGTTTAGTGCGGAGCCATAGACAAGCAGTAGAAACTGTCTATTATGATTTCAATCCTGTCTTTAATGGAAGTACACACCATATTATTTCCAAATCATATGAAAAGGGGGATTTCAATTATTTCAGCAGAGTTTCAAAAAAGAAACATTTCTGCAGCATTTTCATCAAGATTTACACACTGATTTAGAAGAAGACATTTTATGAAATATTGAATGACACAGAATGACAACTACGATAAACAATGGACAATAACAAAAGCTCTTAGAGAGTTCTTTCTACTCAGTTGGGGTTAAATTAGAAATTGTATCATTATACTTTGTACTTTCTCAAAATGATTTCTATTCAATTCAGTCTTAGTTTTCCATTTTCTTTTGATTTAATTTATGAATTGTGACCTTGACCATTGACCTGCCTGACCCAAAATTGATAGGGCACTTCCTTGGGTTATGGGAACAATTGTATCAAGTTTCATAATTCTAGATCACTTCATTCTTGAGTAAGAGTCTGGAAACAAAAAAAGGTCTACAGACAGACTTATGGATGTACAGACAGACAGACATGGTGAAGCCAGTTTGAAGCCCTTTACTTTGTAGGTGGGGGTATAATAAGGATGTGAAATCCCTGGTCTGTAAGGCAAAGGTTCATGATTTCAGACAATATTTAAACATGTACATAATGGTATTACCTTGGCTGCTTCTGACCCAGTCACAGCTATAATTCTACGGATTCCTTTTGAGATTGCTTCCTCTGATACAATTACCATTTTGCCTATATGACCAGCATTTCTTAAATGTCTACAAGAGATATAAGAATACATATAACTAAATAGTAAATTCTATCTAAAACAGACTATATCACTTATATTGTTTTGTCAAAATTACTTTTTAGTTCAAGTTTTGAAGAAGTTGAACCCTGACTTTATCACATGACCTTGACCTTGGATCCTAGATTGTTATCAATGAAATCTATCATTGTGTCTAAAATTAGAACTATATCTTGAAAAGGCATGAATTAGTTTACAAATACATGTATAAGTTATTCTATCATATGATTCATGTCTTGAAAAAGTTTATACTTAAGGTAGTGAAATTGTAATAGTTCTACAACATTTTCAAACTAATCAACTATTACAATGTTAACCAAAATCAATAGGAAACATCCTTAAACACTGCTAAAATTCATGACTTCCGAAACATTGCAGAACTATTATGGGTCCACAGCCTAAATAGATGAATTTGAAATGAAACATAACCTTGATTTTATAAACTACAATTAAGTTTCATTTACATCTTTGTTTCATTGGCAATGTAAAACAGTTTTGCACAGAAAGACAAAGGTAAACAAGAGATGTTGCTAAAACATTTATGCCCACCATAAGTGCAGGTCAATGGCATATTGTTTGTCAACAAAGTGCAATAACTCAAAAAATATGACAAGTAGAGTAATGGTTATTGAGCAATGCACTTTTCCTTAATGAAATCTATCCACCTGTAAAATTTCATGATTCTAGCTGGCATACTTTTCATAAATATGCTCTGGACCGACCGACCTACCAACAATAGCAAAGCAATATACCTCCTTTTCTTTGAAGGAGGGCATAAAAATATTCCCACCCCCTTATCAATTCAGGGGCATATAAATAATGAATCCATACTAAGTAGGTAAAATCTCTTTGACTCTACACTTAGGTATTCCTTAGGTAGTTCAGGGCTAAGGTTATAAAACTTTTCTTATTCTCAATTCAAATGTTTTTCTTATTTCAATTTGAAATTGAAGCTGTAATTCTGTTTTAATTCTCATTTTAATGTATTAACATAAAAGATAATATAAATAAATTTATATAAATCACAACTTATTAATATTATCTTTTATTTTCATACATAAATTTAAATTTAAAATTTGAGAAAATCCTCAGCTGAGCCTCCGAAAAGTTAAATAACCTCAGGCCCTGAACTACTTTTGAAACATTTCAATTAATATTGATGCAGATGACACCAATCTATAACTATAACTTACGTTCCTCCACAAAACTCCACAGATGTTGTGGACCCTCCAGGTCCCATTGGGTCATTAACAAGGTCCTCTACAGGGATCCCTATAGACAGGACCCGTACTGGATCAGGGTATACCTGTAATGTGACACATTTATAGATGAAAAGACATTCATTATTTTTGCGTAAAGAAAGGTTGAAACAAAACTCTGGTATCAACCTAATAGTCTTGCCATAAGCATGATTCGTGTGAAAAAATGAAGGCAAAATCACTTACCATTCCAAAGTTGTGGCAAATGTTAAAAGTCTTTATTTTACACATAAGCTCCATTATTTTGCATTCAAAAGTTATAGCCAATGTTAAAATTCTGAGGCCGGACAAACAGACAGGACAAAAATTATATGCCCCCAATCTATCAGTGCAGGGACAAAGAATATTTCAAATCTGTTTTATTGACAATATCATAGATTTTTTGTTGGCAAAATTAAAGATAAATATGATTAAAACTATTGACCCTGTATGGGCCCTGATTATAATTTACATACCTCATCAAAGATTGCCCTGAGTCCCTGGATGGCTTTGGCTTGAGCAAGTGGAGTTTCTTTAGCAAACACAGATTGACCTTTATCTGCCATATTGTTAACAATATCTTCTGTTTCTTTAACCTCTTTAACCGACATTGCACCCTGAAATATAGATACAGTCAAATCTGTATTATGGTATTGCACCAGTAATAGTTCTGCAATGTTTCGGGAGTAATAAACTTTAACAGTGTTAACTGAGGTTTCCTAATGATATTCATTAGGAAACCTCTGTTAACTTTGTGAAAGAACATACAGTCTGAAATGTTGCAGAACTATTTCGGGTCCACTACCTTAAACATCACTCACAGGAATATGCAAAACTGGTTGCTTAATGTAGGTGACTGCTGAACACAAATTCCTTATAATCAGATATTGCTTTATTCGTGTTCAAAAAGTGTGTATCATTGTTTGGTTATAAACAGACCATTTTCAATTTCTGTCATAAACTACATGCATGTCTATATATGTACATAACATGATATCAAAACAATATTGCAAATGTGATAAATTACATGTACTTTATACATGCTCGAATGTATCTGGATTTTGTGTTCAACTGACACTAAACTGGTCTGCTAATTGGCTTAAAGACACAATATTGACTGAATTAGAATATCAGTTAAATTGTGAAAATAACTATCAAAACCCAATTCATATAACTAGCAATATACCAATAACCATTTACCTTAGCAGTAAAATCAAATCTCAGCCTATCCGGTGCCACAAGTGATCCTCTCTGATCTGCCTCATTTAAAACTGACCTCAATCCAAAGTTTAACATATGTGTCTATAAATAATTACCTTAGCAGTAAAATCAAATCTCAGCTTATCTGGTGCCACAAGTGATCCTCTCTGATCTGCCTCATTTAAAACTGACCTCAATCCAAAGTTTAACATATGTGTCTATAAATAATTACCTTAGCAGTAAAATCAAATCTCAGTCTATCTGGTGCCACAAGAGATCCTCTCTGATCTGCCTCATTTAAAACTGACCTCAATCCAAAGTTTAACATGTGGGTACCAGTGTGGTTCTTCATGACCGCAGCACGACGAGGCTGTAATTGAGGAAAATATTCATTTCATGAGGCTTACATCCATTACATCACCAAAGTTCTACATTAAATATTTGGGTGATACCATTCTAAAATTTGTTTTTTCTATTTTTCACTGAAACTCTAAATCTTGAGTTTGTAATGTTATAAGGTAATGGGCACTGATTCTTTGACATTTCCTGTGTTTAACCCTTTCCTGTTTTACAAAATTTTGACCTGTCCAAATTCAAAGATTTTGCAGACGAAAATTTAAAGTGCATTCAATTTGAAAAATAACCATTCAGTAGGGTAGAAAATAGTGTCGAAAAAGAAGAAATTGCTTGTCAGAAGCAATTTCTTCTTTTTTCACAATGTTTTCTCAATCATAAAATGACAGGCACGTAAAAAGCAGGGATTAAACAGGAAAGGGTTAATGAAGGCAGAACCAGGTAGAGATTACTGTCCAATATTTAACTCCGGACTTAATAATTGATATTTGGTGTGAGAAGGAGTGGTTCTTATATTGACAGACATTTTGAAATTGTATAAATAGCCTAGTAATATGCTAATTAGGGAGAGAAAAGGTTGGAAAGAGGATGGCAGAATCTAGGAGAGAAATGAGAGGTAGGAAGACATATAGCCCAGAGGCCAAGTTTGAGAATTCAGGCGAGGGGACTTAGTCTTAATGCAAGTCTTATAATTACCCTCTTTTTCTTAAAAGTTAATGAATAGAATTAACATAAAGACTTAAATAACCACTTGAATTTGGTGCTATTCCTGCACATCACAAATTAGATTGGATTGAAATTATCTTCAATGACAGACCAAAAGGTTTGATTAATTAAATCCATTTTTGTTATCTTATCCTATCATTTTAGGTTTACAAATAGAGACAGAACTTACTTCATCAATGTTTAGTTTGAGTGTATCACCAACTCGTAATGTTCCCTCTATAACACCTATATGTAACACATAACCACCTCGTACTTGTACATTTCTGACAGTAAACTCTACATCCTGAAATGATATATGAAATCTAGATAAATATTGACATCAAGAACAAAGTGAATTGATGTAACGAGTTGAGCAGCTCAGTTGCTCAACTCAGTATGTCGATTCACTTTGTTCTTCGGATGAGTCTGGAAACAAAAAATATATAGACAGAGGGACAAACAGATAAGACAGACATGGTGAAACTAATATACTCCCCTCTTCTTCCTCAGTATAATAAACAAGAGGCCCAAGAGGGCCTGTATCGCTCCACTGGCTTTAACATCTCAATATTAGAAAGAGAGATATTGAAAGTATAAGGTAATGAAAATCACAAACATTCAGAAGGAATTCTGACTTTTTCCAAATTGATACTTATTTACAAGCTTATCAGATCCAGAAGTGAACACATACAACTAATATGTAACATTACACGAAAGAAGACTTTTTATATTACTTCAAAACAAATCTATTTCACTTATTTAACTCATAATTGTTAAATAAATTTCATTTCACCCATTTCCTGACAATTTTGACTTTGATTGATCTGAATTCCAAAAAAAATCTTAGCAGACTACAAGAAACAAAGCAGAATAATGCAGAAAACATTCATAGAAAATAAAAAATTGCAAATAAAATCATCTTTAGCTACAATATTTGACTGGGGATAGGGGGCAATATGCCAGGGGTATTCATAAACAAGAGGCCCAAGAGGGCCTGTATCGCTCCACTGGCTTTAAAATCTTTCGACTTTCATTAAATAAAGTTTTCTTTAAATGAATACATTAACACTCCAAAATCTCCTAAGACCTATTTAGTAATGATTAAATGGTTCTGGTCCATATTGCACCAAAATACTCAATCACAATGAACCTGCAACCCTTGACCAATCTTATTAAAACATAAGGTTCAGAAGATGTCGTTCAAAGATTTCGGGCTCAAAATAGGCCCCACCTGACATGCCCATATTTATGGATCAAACAAAATTTCTTGAACAATTTAAGTAAATAGTCACCCAAGAAACATTCTGGTAAAGTTTCATTGAAATTGGCTGAGTGGTTCCGGAGGAGATATCATTCAAAGATTTTGGCCTCAATGTAAGCCCCGCCCTGCCGCGCCCAAATCTATAGGCCTATCAAAATTTATCATATAACTTTTGAAAAGAGACACTCAAGGAACATTCTGTTAAAGTTTCATTGAAATCAGCCAAGTGGTTCAGGAGAAAATGTCATTTGAAAATTTGGGGCTCAAAATAGGCCCCGCCCTGCCACGCCCATATTTTTAGTCTAATCAAAATTTCTTGAAAAATTTCAGTAAAGGGTCACCCAAGAAATATTCTATTAAAGTTACATTGAAATCGGCCCAGTGGTTCAGGAGGAGATGTCGTTCAAAGATTTCGTGCTCAAAATAGCCCCAACCTGCCACGCCCATATTTATGGACCAATCAAAATTTCATGAACAATTTAAGTAAAGGGTCACCCAAGGAACATTCTGTTAAAGTTTCATTGAAATTGGCCCTTTGGTTCAGAAGGAGATGTCCTTCAAAGATTTCGGGCTCAAAATAAGCCCCGCCCTGCCACGCCCATATTTGGGGGCTAATCAAAATTTCTTGAACAATTTAAGTAAAGGGTCACCCAAGGAACATCCATGCCAAGTTTCATTGAAATCGGCCCAATGGTTTGGGAGGAGACGATTTTTAAAGATTTCAAAGGGAAAAAATGCCACGCCCTGCCACGTCCATATTTGGGGGCCAATCAAAATTCTTTGAACAATTTAAGAAGGGGGCCACCCAAGGAGCATTTGTACCAAGTTTGGTTAAAATCTGCCCATTGGTTTGGGAGGAGAAGATGTTTAAAGAAAAAGTTTACGCACAGACGGACGCACGCAGGACGGACACTCCGCCATGACAATAGCTCACTGGCCTTCTGCCAGTGGAGCTAAAAATTATAAGGAAGGGAAGTAATTAGTGTTTATTATTATCACTTAATAAACTGCACTGATCTCCCTTTGATCAAGTACAGAGAGCTACAGATAGGGGGATATTTTGTTTTTCATTTTTAAATATTTTATTCTTCCTAACTTAAACCCAATGCTATTGGTACTCATTTGATGTCTCATCAAGATGAGTCAAATAAGTACCAACAACATAGTTTCATTAGCAATAAACAATTTTAGACTGGCTTTATCCAGTCCTATCTGGATCATGTGTGCATATTCAGATATGTTTACACTTACACAATATTTACATGTATTTGAACAGACCTATCATGTATAAAAAGTGATACAATTATACTTTCTTTCAACAAAGCTGACTGATAAAAAACAAGACTTTGAAGTCTCTATAGAACTATTTTGTTATGTTTTACTTGGTCTTGACCCCATTGCACGAAAATACACAATAACCATTAGCCTGCATACCCTAAACTTTAATTCTTATCAACATAAAGGTGATTGCATTAAGTAGACTATTCTTAACATAATTTCAGCTAGAATAATTTTAAAATAAATGTTCATACATGGAACATTCATGACAGGATTCATAAGAATAAAATTGTTTGTGGGAAGATGTTTTTTGAAGATTAAATAGTGAAATCAAGCCCACACTGCCACGCCCATATTAAGGGGGCCAACAAAAATTTCTTCACAATTAAAGTAAAAGCTAAGAGAAAAAATGCACCACCCTTCCACACCCATATTTGGGGGTAAATCAAATTTCTTTAACAAATATAGAAGAGGGTAACCCAAGGAACATCCCTGCCAAGTTTCATTGAAATTGGCCCAATGGTTTGGAAGGAGAAGATTTTTAAAGATTTCAAAGAGAAGAAATGCCCCACCCTGCCACGCCCATATTTGGGGGTAAATCAAAATATCTTTAACAATTTATGAAGAGGGTCACCCAAGGAACATTTCTATGAAAAACCGCCCATTGGTTTGGGAGAAGATGTTTAAAGAAAAAGTGTACACACGGACGGAATGATGGATGGACGGACTGACAATGGACACAACGCCATGACAATAGCTCACTAGCCTTCAGCCAGTGGAGCTAAAAATTAATTTTGATTTGATTTTGAATTGGGGTTTTACGTCGCTTTCAACAATCTCTCAGATATATTGCGACGACTGGAGCACCTAACGGTGGATTCCTGGTATTTCTCACACCAGTACTACCACCACATCCCTTTCCTAGCCTCCAGTTGCTATTCCTCATAGGTTTACGATTATCTACCCATTGGTGGAAGACAAATGTCGGAAAGGATAAGTGCCGCGGCCGGGGATCGAACCTGTGCGAATATAGACTCCTGGATTAGGAAGTCCGGCGCGCTACCAACTGCGCTATTGCCGCGGCTAAAAATTAATAAAGGGAAATCAAACCAACAAACCTCTTCATTTTCTTTCACCATAAACCCTTCATCAAATATCTGTCCACCTTGCTCTGCGTAAAAACAGGTCCTATCTAATAATACACCACATTCTTGACCAGTGGTCACTTCATCCACAAAATCTTTGTTTCTACGGATAGCTATTACTTTTCCTGTACATGCCTCAAAACCTAGAAAAAAACATATGAGCCTGTGTGTGACATTTCCAACAATTTGAAATTTTCGTGATGTGCAAACATTGAATAGCATAGAAAGCTACATACTATAAATGTTAAGTTACCTGATGGTCTACACATACTTTGCGACCTTATCTATCTCTTAAAAGCATAGTAGAGACTAAAAACAGACTGTGTGGATGCACACACTGGCCAGAGTCTTTGCTTTGCACACAGGAAATTGTTGGAAATGTCACACTCAGGTTCATTTTTTCTGACACTCAAGGTTGTTAATCCTTTTATGTTTTTTTCAAAATTTCAATAACTTATTTCTTTTATTCTAAAACAGCAAAGCTAAGAAAAGCATTAGTCTTAATTGTTTCATTTTCCCTGTTGTAGCCTTCCATTTTAAAATCATGAACTTTCTATACTGTTCTAACTAAATAAATGAGTATAATTTGTATCTTACTATAGTTGCCAGTGTCGTCAGCACCATATTTATATTTGGGTAGATCATCAGTTGGTGGTATCCCTCTATTCTGTAGATCACTGATTGCATGAACATTTAAGTTGATTTCCTCGTCTACTGATCGACCTGTACCTTGGGAAATCTCCTGAGGAAAATAAAATATATCAAAATTAATAGACAAAGACAAAGTAGTTTAATTTTTTTAGGGTAGCAAACCAATAATAATTCCGCAAAATTTCAGAAAATATGTTCTTTCACAATGTTAATCAAGGTTTCCAAATGTAAATCATTTGGAAACCTCAGTTAACACTGTTAAAGTGATTACTTCAGAAACATTGCAGAACTTTTTGGGTTCACTACCTTAATGGTTATTCTGAGAACAAAAACTTTGAATTAAAGAACTCACAATACAAAGAATAAATAAAACAAGTGCATGTCGTATTGCGATGCAATACAGGAGTCCCCCTCCAGATAAAAAAATCCTCTCTTATAATATATCTCCTACTTACTAGATCTATAACTGTAAAAGTTTAAAGTTGCTAGCACTAGTTTAGGAGATATGACCTGGACAAGAATGTAAGACAATAACTCAAAAAGTGGACGTGGCAGAGTGACGGTTCTTGAACATGGCACTTCTCCTCAATGATATCTATAAGTGTACCAAGTTTGAAGTTGCTAGCACTTATGGTTTAGGAGATATGATCCGTACAAGAATGTAAGGGTAAAAACAACAAAGGGCAATAACTCAAAAAGTGGGTGTGGCAGAGTTATGGATCTTAAACATGACACTTCGCCTCAATGAGATCTATAAGTGTACAAAGTTTGAAGTTGCTAGCACACATAGTTTAGGAGATATGTTCCGGACAAGAATGTAAGGGTAAAAACAACAAAGGGCAATAACTCAAAAAGTGGGCGTGGCAGAGTTACGGTTCTTGAACATGACACTTCTCCTCAATGAGATCTATAAGTGTACAAAGTTTGAAATTGCTAGCACACATACTTTAGGAGATATGTTCCGGACAAGAATGTAAGGGTGAAAACAACAAAGGGCAATAACTCAAAAAAAGGGCATGGCAGAGTTACGGTTCTTGAACATGGCACTTCTCCTCAATGAGATCTATAAGTGTACCAAGTTTGAAGTTGCTAGCACATATGTTTTAGAAGATATAGCCCGGACAAAAGCTTGACGGACAGACGGACGGACAGACGGACGGACAGAATCGAGCAAACCAACAGTCCCCCAACCGGTAACTGGTGGGGGACTAATAATATTTGAGCCTCTCTGTGACATTTCTGTCATACATATATGTGGACAATGCTAAAACTCGGATCTGTCAGTTCATCCCTACATTCTGATCTGAACCTTCACTATATACAATAGGTAGCTACGGACACCTAGTCTCAATTATACTCATTCAGAGAATATTTTCTATGGACTGTGTAGCTACCTACATAGCTCCTCATCTCACCAAGCTCTACTTAAGCCCTCTATATTAAATACAGCCATGAGAAATAACCTGGTCTTATACATGAGTAGGATCATATTAATCAAAACGTCATCTAACAAATATTATTGTTGTATTTTTATCGTCTTGGTCTAGAATAGAATTGTTATTAAGATTGCCAAGCAAAGCTTAATAACATTCCTATTCAAGATATGTTTAAGATCAGCTTGGCTCAAACAAAATGGCATGACAGATCCAGATGTTTGATACATCTCTACATCACACTTTTTATGAAACTGATGTAACTTAATAAGTCCAATACCTACTATTTGTATTTAGAATAAAAATAATGTTTTATTTTGAAGTGTTTATAACAACAGGCTTACAAATAAAAAATGTATTTATTTTACAGAGAATCGATCTAAACCCATTGCATATTGTCAATCAATCTATATCTATCAATATGGTCACATAAGACATATAAAGACCAATCAAACTTCTTTATTTTATTAAATTGAAATTATTCTAAAATTCCTCCAACATCTTTTGAAACATATAGCATACAATTTTTGGATAATTTTTTGTGAAATGAAGCCAAAATTTTACCTGAGCAATTTTCTTTGCACCTTCATACGCCTCCATATCTATAGACAGTCCTTTCTCCTCTGACATGAGTTGTGTCAGGTCTACAGGAAAGCCATATGTATCGTAGAGTCTCCATGCCACATCTCCAGGTAAAACATTTGTATCACCAAGTTTGTGGATTGTCCTCTCTAGTAAACGTTTACCTCGAGACAATGTCTTCAAAAACTGTTGCTCTTCTTCATTAATTACATCTTTCACCTAGAAACATATAGAGTCTATTGGTTTGATGTTTGTCTATCAATGGGTGTTTAATGCCGCTTTCAACAGGATTGCAATTGTATTGTGAGGGCTCAGTGATGTGCTAATGCAGTTTTTGCCCCTGTTTGTCCCTGAAAAAATATATGGCTACTGATAATGGAAGCTTTCTGGATTTTTGGATCCAAATCTTACATTACCTTAACTCTAGTTGTGCTTAACCAGAATACTCCTGCTTTTGTTGGCTGGTCGAGGTATAGACAAAGATCAGCCTGCCTATCTGTACCATCTTATCTTACCCTATACTACCTTATTTTCCTTATAAAACAAAATAAGTTTAAACTGTATTTTCAAAATAAATACGTCTCACATTAAGTACATCTGGTATTCTCAGCACTTTGAATTGAATGCATTTTGTCAGGGTTTTTATTCAGCATGACAA
Organism: Fragum whitleyi; assembly: GCA_948146395.1. Classification (NCBI taxonomy): domain Eukaryota; kingdom Metazoa; phylum Mollusca; class Bivalvia; order Cardiida; family Cardiidae; genus Fragum; species Fragum whitleyi. Next base: position 53,318,128 of record OX411552.1, on the reverse strand, counting down.
GGGTTGATACTTGCCCAAACCGTACATTAAGGGTACTTGATGAATCTATTTCAACCACAGATCATTGAGAGATAGATATTTTTAAACAACCTAGATTCCCCCTTATATGCACCTGTTTTTCCAGTGTCAAATAATGTTTTAGTTATATCGCAGAGGCTTGTGCCTTAAACCATGAATTGCCTCTGTTTCTGAATCACAACTTTCCTTGGCTAGTCATCCAACTTATATATTACTTATCCCTCACCCATAAATGGGAAACAATTGATATTATTAACTATAGCATAGCAAATGGCTCAGCTTAAAGCAGTTATAACTACCTTAAAATATACAGGCAGTAACAAATCTTTTTTATCGAGACATTTAATTATCACAATGCATTAATTATATGTCTGATGAGAATTGAAGTAGCCATGCAACCACTCAGGACCCCAGGCCCTTTTTTTTAGAGAGAATACCAGATTAATCAAAAGACTTGACCAAATCATAACCAGATGATGAGTGTTTTAAAGTAGTGGACATCTTTCACAATGACAGTGAAAGTGAAATCATTAGGAAACCTATGTTAACACTGTAAAATTTCAATACTTCCAAAACCTTGCAGAAATATTACGGGTATACTACCTTAAGAAAACTTACCATTTCTGGGTCCTTCTTAACTTCAGGGAATGCATCTCCAAGCAACAGTACGACAGAATCCACCATCGAAGCAAACAATCCTGGTTTGGCTCCGAGTTTTTCTGTGGCATATCTGACAGCTCTTCTCAATATTCTTCTTAGTACATACCTGTGAAACAGATACAAAACACATCTGAAGACAGAAGCTCCTGTCCATCTTTAACACTTTCCTGTTTCTTTATTTGTTTGTTTGAATCCGGTATTAGGCCACTTTCAAAAATCTTTCAGTTATATTGCAGTGGCTGGAGCACCTAACAATGTATTCCAGGTTTTTCTCAAACCAGTACTACCATTACATCCTTTTCTAGCCTCCAGCTGCTATTCCATATAGGTCTACGATTATCAACCCATTGGTGGGGGACAAATAGTCGGAAAGGATGAGTGCAGCAATCAGGGATCAAACCCAGGACATTTTGAAGGAATGTCTGACGCAGCTACGCTATTATGGCGGCCCTATCTATTGAAATGATATGCTAATCAAAATTGAAAGGGGTTGTAGACAGAAATGAAAAGTGGATGTAATTTCAAATTACGCCACTATATTACTGTGGTAGAGAGCTTTGTAGGAAAAGGAAAAATTGCTTGATAAAAGCAGGGGTGTGGAAATACGAGTTTTCTCCACTTGTCCCTGGACAAGTAAAAGCGGATTTTCTACTTGTCCAGGATCAAAATGAACTTGTCCACTACAGAGTAAATAGAAAAAAATGAAAAAAACATTGCTTTTTGATGAAGAAAATGCTGGTATCCAGCATTTTCTTCATTAAAGATAATGTTTTCTAACCTATGATATGAACATTAGGATGATTTCTCTCTTGATTCTTTTAAGTAACATTCCAAGATTCGGCCTGGTATTTACTTGTCCATGGACAAGTGGCTTAGAAAAAATTACTTGTCCGCAAGTACAAAAGCCCGAGTCGGACAAGTCGGGCATGGGAATTCCACACCCCTGATAAAAGAATTTCTTCTTTTTCCATTATATCTTCGCAAATCAAGAATACATAATATAACATTTTAAAATTAGAATCAATTCATTATACCTGAAATACATGAAAGTAAAATGTTAAAAGGATGTTGAGCCACTAAATCTGATTATACAAGCTGTAAGAGGTTTTGATCAATTTTCTAGGCCACTAGTTTATGGGCAAGTAAATACCAGGATAAATCTCAGAATGGTACTAAATAGATCTAAAAGATTACTTATTCTAAAGTTTATATCTGTTTTCAACCATAAATATTTGTAAAACATATTTACCCTCTGCCAGTATTATCAGGTCTACCTCCATCAGACAGTGCTATAGTCAATGTTCGGGCATGATCAGCCAGCACTCTATATGCCATATCAATACCATCGACATCATCTTTACCAACACGACCCTGGTACGGAGGACATCCTGTATTCTGTGGGTCACAAAGTTTATTTGCTTTTTTAATTTTCAATATAAAACATATCAAGGGTTCAGTGCAAGACTGTATTAAGTGTATACACTTAGTACAGTCTTGCACTGAACCCTCAATATACAGATCTTAACAAAAATCAAGAAACAGACACATTTTTGAAGATACTAGTCAACAGGATTATAAATAGACAAACTAATCTAAAACATGAGTATTGATTGTGAGTTCCAATGATTAAATGCAAGGTACTAAAAAAATCTAAGTTGAATAAGGGGCACAAATTAAATCATACAAATTTCATTTAGTGTTATACTCTCTGATTATCTATGTTGCTCCTATGACAGAATAGAATTATCACTTGTTTCAAATAAAAGTCTCAAGTTATACAAGTGATATCACAAAATATCAAAGTTATTGAACAATGACCATGACAACACCAATATAAAGGCTAAAACAATAACTCAGGTTATCTTTAAATAGTCTCTTATCAAATAAAATTCTTGTTGGTTGTACTTATTTAGAACATCGCTTTGACTTTTCCATAAACTAGAAAGTACCTCCAACGTAAATAGTGTAATTTTGGTTCTTTATAGGTACGGTAATTCTGCGTCTGATGGTACTCTGGTGTGATGGATTACAAATTCCTTTAATGCTTTCAATACTCTTTGGAGATCTTCTTGGCATGTTATAGTTTGAAAACAAAATGCAGTTAGACACTGCATTTTGTTTTCAAATTATAATGTACACAATTAAAACCTTTCCTTGAATTCGTTGTAGCAACGTCATCTTCAAAAATGTTTGTGTCATAATATAAACCCATGTGCAATATAATACACTTTCATGGCTGTGCCCTTATTATTCCTGAGGTCTTTTCCGTAGAATGGCCAAAGTTTCCGGTTTGGGTTGTTCTGAGTCAATGTTAAACAAGAATCTATCATATTGTAACACTTTTATTGAGATTATTTCATTTGTCTAATAAATGAATAAATTAAAAAGAAAAAAATAGGATGTTTTTCCCTTGTACATTAACAGGTAAGTTTCTTATGTTAAATAAATCAAAGCCATTAAACATGGACTCACTTTCTGTATAAAGTCAAATAATGGTTGAAAACAGTCTGTGTCATAGTTTGACGATTTTCTCTGTATAACGGACACCAATCTTTCTAACCCCATGCCACAATCAACATGACCTTTAGGGAGAGCCTTCAGCTCCTTTGCTGACTCTCTGGTGAATAGAAACATAGATCAACCCATTACCACACAGCTAAATTTCATACTGGTCAAATAGAAAGACGGAGGCTGAATCTAAAATTGGTGAAATATCAATTGTATTTAGTGATTTTGTGGGAAATGCAGAAAATTATTGTATGAGTATGTTTTACGCCACTTTCAACAATCTTTCAGCTATATCACTGCGGCTGAAGCACCTAACAATGGATTCCTGGTATTTCTCACACCAGTACTATCATTACAATCTTTCCTAGCCTCCAGCTGTTATCCAACATAGGTCTACGATTTATCAACCCATTGGTGAGAGACAAATATTCTGAAAGAATGAGTGCTGCTGTTGGGGATCAAATCCAGGACCTCTAGAATGATGAGTATTATTTGAAAATCTTAAACAGGCAAGTTCATATTTTTTTGCTTGATACTATTTTATTAAAGACATGAAGAGAATATAAAAATTTCAATCATGAAGGTATGAAACTTCAAACCTCAGGTTGGCATATACATGTAGTGTGGTAGGTGCTTAGGTTTTCAGTTTCATACCTCCATAAATTTAATATATTTTCTCATCTTTTAAATGTCAAAGAACCCACACTAAGTTCTTTATCATAGAAAAAGTTCAGATCAGTTTATCTATTTAATGTTGTATACTGTAAGGGAGCTCTGATTAGGAGAAGAAATGTGTTACCTGTTATATTGTATGAATACATAGTTCAAAATCTCCAGTAATTCAATTATCCTTAATCCATTGTTATGCTGAATAAAAATCTTGCCAAATTACTTCAAAATCAAAGTACCAAGAGCACTAATTGTGAGCCAGTGTTTATTTTCAAAAATATGATAATTAGACTCATCTAATTGATCCTTTCCTGTTTGACAAAATTTTGGACTTGTCCAAATTCAAAGGTTTTACAGACGAAAATTTAAAGTGAATTTAATTTGAAAAATAACCAATCAGTAGGGTAAAAAATAGTGTGGAAGAAGAAGAAATTGCTTGTCAGAAGCAATTTCTTAGTTTCACAATGTTTTCTCAATCAAAAAATCACAGGCATGTAAAAAGCAGGGATTAAACAGCAAAGGGTTAAAAAGGAAAATAAGGTGGTATAAACTAAGATCATACCACATATATGTGCAGGCTGACCTTTGTCTATACCTTCTGCTAAGACAGGAATATTCCAGGTTCAGCATGACAAGGTGACAAGTTGTATATTCAGAGCTACAGATAGAAGGTTATTTTGGTTTTCAAATAAAAATATTTCATTAGTCCTTACTCCAACTCTATCTTGTTGGTACTCATTTGAAACGTCTCATCAAGATGATTCAAATGAGTACCCACAACATAGGGATTTGTTGCAAAATAAAGATTTTAGACTGGTTTTACCCCCTCTTATCTGGACCCCAGGGAGCTCTATTAAGAGAAAAGTTTTACCTGTTATATTGTATAAACACAAGATTCCATATCTCCAGCACATCCGGATGGTCCATATTGACGAGATCTCTTGCGTCACGACCCCCAATTCTATCGTAATGTATCTCTGTACACGGACCACAAGGACCTGTCTCACCCATCTCCCAAAAGTTGTCCTTCATACCAAACGGCATCACACGCTTCTCATCTACCCTATAAAATGCGAACTCATTAGGTTTTACTCTGATTTCAACAAAGAAAGGTCCAAAGGACTCCATAATTGGGATCTTAAGGGTCCTTAGTTAAGGTAAACTATTTCCTTTTTTAGAAATAATCTTGTTTGTAAGTGTATTCAGAGCTATTCAATTGTCTTTTTTTTGAAGTTGATCACTAGAGGGTTTATGGGGGTCACATGAGACAATTCTGAGGCTTTTAGCTACTTATTTGTGAGTCTCACACTTGTTAAACCTTTGTTCCTTAAACCCGGCAAATGAACCATTATGATATAATATAATTGTTAAACTAACAACAATTTAACATTCAAGAACACCAACACAGCCCTAGATCTCTCACCTGAGTTCATGATCAAGGTGAATTCTCAAAAGACTACTTTACCCAAGTTTTAAAAATGATTCAAATATTTTCCATAACTTTATTCTACTTGTTTAATTCAATTACGAAATTTCCATTTTTGATTTCTAAAAATTCCTCCCAAAAACCATTCCAACATAATTCTGTATTTTGATCATGATGGCCTGAGGAAAAACAAGAGGGCCATAGTGGCCCTTAATCGCTCACCTAAATGAACTGTCTATTTTTTTTAAGTATTCTTCTGCCTCTGTACAACTTGATAATACCTTTTTTACAATGTTCAGGTTGACTTACAATTGACTTACGAGGATTTTCTATTATTTGACTCCGTGACCTAGTTTTTGACCCCAGTTGACCCAATCTCATACTCATCAAAAATTGCATCAATTCAATCATTCTGACCAAATTTCAGGTTGATTGGGCAAAAAAAGTGGCCTCTAGAGTGCATACAAGGTTTTCTATGATATGACCATGTGACCTAGTTTTTGACCCCAGCTGACCCAATTTCCAACACGTCCCATATTACATCAAGACAATCATTCTGACCAAATTGGGGTTGATCGGGCAAAAAATGTGGCCTCTAGAGTGCAAACAAGGTTTTTTTAAATTTGACCCTGTTACCTAGTTTTTGACCCCAGTTGACCCAATTTCAAACTCGTCCGAGATTTCATCAAGACATTCATTCCGAGTAAAATTCAGGTTGATTGGGCAAAAAGTGTAGCCTCTAGAGTATATACAAGGTTTTTCTATTATTTAACCCTGTGACCTAATTTTTGACCTCAGTTGACCCAATTTCAAACTTGTCAGAGATTTCATTAAGACAATCATTCTGACCAAAATTCAGGTTGATTGGACAAAAAGTGTAGCCTCTAGAGTGCATACAAGGTTATTCTATGAATTGACCCTGTGACCTAGTTTTTTACCCAAGCTGACCCAATTTGAAACTAATCTGAGTTTTCATCAAGACAGTCATTCTGACCAAAATATAGGTTGATTGGGCAAAAAATGTGGCTTCTAGAGTGCATACAAGGTTTTCTATGATATGACCATGTGACCTAGTTTTTGACCCCAGTTGACCCAATTTCGAACTCGTCCAAGATTTTATCAAGACAATCATTCTGACCAAAATTTGGGTTGATTGGGCAAAAAATGTGGCCTCTAGAGTGCATACAAGGTTTTTCTATGATATGACCATGTGACCTAGTTTTTGACCCCAGTTGACCCAATTTCTAACTCGTCTGAGATTATATCAAGACAATCATTCTGACCAAAATTCAGGTTGATTGGGCAAAAAATGTGGCCTCTAGAGTGCATACAATGTTTTTCTAAGATTTGACCCTGTGACCTAGTTTTTGACCCCAGTTGACCCAATTTCAAACTTGTCTGAGATTTTATCAAGACAATCATTCTGACCAAAATTCAGGTTGATTGGGCAAAACATGTGGCCTCTAGAGTGCATACAATGTTTTTCTAAGATTTGACCCCGTGACCTAGTTTTTGACCCCAGTTGACCCAATTTCAAACTTGTCCGAGATTTTATCAAGACAATCATTCTGACCAAAATTCAGGTTGATTGGGCAAAAAATGTGGCCTCTAGAGTGCATACAAGGTTTTTCTTTGATTTGACCCTGTGACCTAGTTTTTGACCCTAGTTGACCCAATTTCGAACTCGTCCGAGATTTCATCAAGACAATCATTCTGACCAAATTTAAAGTTGATCGGGCAAAAAATGTGGCCTCTAGAGTGCATACAAGGCAAATGTTGACGACGGACGACGCACGACGGACGACTGACGATGGACGACGGACATCCACCTAACCACAAAAGCTCACCTTGAGCACTTCGTGCTCAGGTGAGCTAAAAAGCTTTTGAAAACAATGTAGAGAATGAAGAAATTGCTTGTAACAAGCAATTTCTTCATTATCTACAAGGTTTTCTATATAACAAGACGGCTGTTGGCCCTGGGTCGCTCACCTGAGAAAAAAGCTTCATTACCTAGGTATTTCCATGCAACCACAGAAAAAGAGATTTTCACTTATTCAATCAGATAACATTTGAAATAATCCTCCCCTCCGCCTCTGCTCCTCCCCTGGTCATTATTTATTTAAGCTTTTTCATAAAAGGTCTGTGATCAGCTAATCTATGCCAGATATACAGGCTGAGTCTTAGACTTTTAAAGTTTTCTTTAATGAGTTGATCAATCCATGTCAAATATAAAAATTGTAGGGATTCAAAATTCTCAACAAAGCACTCCCCCCTCCCCCAAGATGCTCTGCACCTGGTGAATCTACAGTCATGATTTTAGCTAATTCAATTAATGTCCATATGCTGATCATCCATACCAATTTTCAAGTCTGTAGGACTCCTGGTTCATTAGAAGAAGTTTAAAGATTTCAAAAATGATCCAAGGTACTACCCCCTCCCCAAGACACTCAGCACCTGGTGACCCTACAGTCATGATTTTAGCTATTTTTATTAATGTCAATATATTGATCGCCCATGACAATTTTCAAGTCTGTAAGGTTCCTGATCCAGGAGATGAATAAAGTTAAAGATTTCAAAATTGATCCAAAGTACTACCCCCTCACCCCTAATGCTCCGCATCTGGTGGCCCTACATTCATGATTTTAGCTATTTTATTTAAGATCTATATGCTTATCATCCATGCCAATATTGAAGTCTGTAGGGCTCCTGGTTCATTAGAAGATGAAGGTTAAAGTTACAAAATTTTCACAAAAGTACTTCCCCCCCCCCCCCTGGTGCTCCGCACCTGGTGGCATTACAGTCATGATTTTAGCTATTTTTATTAAGGTCTATGAGCTGATCCCCCATGCCCATTTTCAAGTCTGTAGGGCTTGTGGTTCAGAAGAAAAAGAAGGTTAACGATTACAAAATTTTCACAAAAGTACTACCCTTTCCCCCCTGGTGCTCCCCACCTGGTGAATCTACAGTCATGATTTTAGCTATTTTTATAAAGGTCCATATGCTGATCATCCATGCCAATATTCAAATCTGTCGGGCTCCTGGTTAAGAAGAAGAAAAAGAGGGTTAAAGATTACAAAATTTTCACAAAAGTACTACCCTTTCCCCCCTGGTGCTCCCCACCTGGTGAATCTACAGTCATGATTTTAGCTATTTTCATAAAGGTCTATATGCTGATCATCCATGCCAATATTCAAATCTGTCAGGCTCCTGGTTTAGAAGAAGAAGAAGGTTAAAGATTACAAAATTTTCACAAAAGTACTACCCCCTCCCCCCTGGTGCTCCGCACCTGGTGGCCCAACAGATATGATTTTAGCTATTTTTATTAAGGTCCATGAGCTGATCCTCTATGCCAAATTTGAAGGCTGTAGGGCTACTTATTCAGAAGAAGAAGAAGGTTTAAGTTTACAAAATTTACCCAAAGTACTACCCCCTCCCCCCTGGTGCTCCACACCTGGTGGCCCAACAGATATGATTTTAGCTATTTTATTAAGGTCTATGAGCTGATCATCCATGCCAAATTTGAAGGCTGTAGGGCTACTTGTTCAGAAGAAGAAGAATTTTAAAGATTTTCTTAAATTTTCAACTTTTGTTGCCATAGCAACCAGAGTTTTTCACCGATTTCAATTCTTTTAGCAATTCTTAAAGGGGATCACCTAAGCAACATTTCTGCCAAGTTTGGTTAAAATTGGCCAAGTAGTTTAGGAGATGTCATTTAAAGAAATTGTTGACGGACAATGGACGCCGGACGGACGTCGGACAAAAGGTGGTCACAATAGCTCACTTGAGCACGTTGTGCTCAGGTGAGCTAGAAACACAAAGATTTTTTAAACTCCATCATTTTGAAATTGTGGTCTGCATGGTTTCGATTCAGACCAGTCTAATTGTCTTGCTGCTCAATAATTTGTAATAAGAAATGTTACTAAGCCCTTTCATTCTAAACCTGGTGAGCCCATCTATCATTTTGCAACAGCCAACAAAAACTGATTACCCCAGACTAATCCAGATATCTCGGGTCACATGATCGGGTTCTAGCCCCGCCTCCTCATTACCACCAAAATACGTGACATACAGTCTCTCCTTCTCCATCTTGATTCTGTCTGTCAATAACTCCCATGCCCAGGTACAAATCTCTTTCTATTAACAAATGTAAAAGGATAAATACTTTAAAAAAGACCATTTTTAAATCAGTTTTTTTCTATCGTATAAATCTAAGGGTTTAAAATTCCATAACTGTACAGAAAAGGGTTTAGTACACATCAAAACAAACACCAAATTGCTTGTGAGCCATCTTAATGTCATAACTTCAGCTTGAGTGGAGTGGATAGCCAAAGATGATGGTAAATGGCTTCCTGCAAAAACATTTGATTTTTGCAAAAATGTATCTTTACAAAACCCAAACAAGATGTGTTTGTCAAACACAAATGCTCCTTAAATTGCAAATTTTCATACCCGTATTTCCCCTAATAAGAGCACCCTCCCTAATAGTAGCACCCCTACATTTTTTTTATTTCAAAGAAAACCCACCTCAAATGCCTAAATTTTTGGGACATTTTTTAGACTTCTTCTCTAATCTGAGATAAATTTCCTCTAAACAATCATTTATATGATTGTCTAGAGGAAATTCACCTCAAAATTCAGGGAAAAGGGCCTTAAAGATATCAATTTTAAATCAGAAAACGCATACTAAATAAAAGCTACCTGACCATGTCATGTATAGCTCCCAGGAGCATTTGTTATGAGAAATACGGTAACTGGTATTTGATACAATATAGAGATCAATAATTAAAACAATGTTAAAGAGATTAGTATATATTTTTTGTCACATATTTAACCTTGAAAAATGACCTTGACTATGATTAGTGTTACAATAAAAAGGATTCCACTGTCCACTGAAGTACTTTATCACATATTTATCAAACACTTACCAGGTCTCCTGTTTGACCAGTTTAACTAGAGTTTTGACCCTCAAAAATAAGAAAATATCCTATTTTGAGCCTTAGAATATTCTCCTAAGAGGGTAATTTTGAAATTTTTAGATTTCTACTTATTAATTTCTCCTTTTATTAAAACAAGAAAATGCCAATTCAACTTGAAACCTGTAAAATTCTACTCGAAATTTGCCTTCTGTTATTTTGACCCCTTTAAAATGAGTTTTGACCTCCAGAATTTCATGGTTTAGGAGTCAATGAATCCTCAATTTTGAACACTAGCACGAGCCCCGACTTACCTTGTAATAATCTCCAAACGACCAGTTACCCAACATTTCAAAGAAAGTATGGTGATACACATCCTTTCCCACATCATCCAAGTCATTGTGTTTCCCTCCAGCACGAATACATTTCTGGGAATTACACACACGCACATACTTGGCCATGTCACTGTTTGGATCTACGGTGCCCAAAAATATGGGCTTGAACTGAAATAAACAGAAACTCTCTAACTTCTTCCAATATGATGCTTCTCTCTCCCACATAGTCTAAATCTCTCATATCTATACTGAGCAACTTTAAAAACGCAAAAAAAGTAAATTGAAATTTGAGCACGGAAAAGTAGATTTGTTTTAACTAAATTTAGCTAATATCATACAAAGAAGATACCCTGTTGAATCCACTTAATCTGCATTTGTTCTGAAGCTTTGGCTAGTTTAGACATAGCAATCTACTGTCCTCTCTTTCTTTGTCATTTCACTTTTCATGGTTGATTGATTTTACAAATCAGAAGTGTAGGAGGTAATTGACGATAGACATTTCAAAAACCGTTAAAAGAAATGAAATCAACTCACTCGCTTTGTAAAGGCTGTGCTCTGAATCAAGTATGTCAATAGGAAAATTATTCCTTAGAATCGGAACATCATTAACCTCGATTAGACTAAACTAGAAAGCCATGAATGGCTTGTGTCGCTCCACAGGCTTGAATTTCTTGTAATAGCAAATCTAAGTTTTAGATATTTTGGGTTCTACTGATGTTGAAATGGTTTTCAAAGTTTCCACTATTATATCATATAGAGAAATGACCTCCGCCCATAAAAGACATATTCTTCATCAAATCACAATAATTTTTGGCTGCATGATTATAGATCACCCAAGGATCATACTAATGAAGTTTGATTAATATCCATCAGTTACATTCTGAGAAAATGATTTTAAAAGTTTCCACTAAATAACATATTGGGAAATGACCTCCATCCATAAAATACATATTTTTCATCCAATCACAATAATTCTAGGTAGACTGATAAAGGGTCACCCAAGGATCATTCATGTAAAATTTGGTTGATATCTATCAGTTACATTCTGAGAAAATGATTTTAAAAGTTTCCACTATATTTCATATAGAGAAATTACCTCCGCCCATAAAATACATATTTTTCATCTGATCACAATAATTTTTTGTAGACTGATAAAAGGTCATCCAAGGATCATTTATGTAAAATTTAATTGGTATCCATAAATTAGAACCTGAGAAATGTCACTTTTTACCATATTTGGCAATTAGCCACGCCCATTAAATCCATGTTTTTCATTGTGAACAACTTTGAAAGAGGGTCACCGAAGGATCATTCCTGTGAAGTTTGGTTGAAATCTATCCAATAGTTTCTGAGGAGAAGATTTTTAAAGAAAAAGTTTACGACTGGACGCACGGACACACTGACGCACGGAGGGACGCACGACGGACACAACGTCATGACAATAGCCCCAGTGGCTTTCAGCCAGTGGAGCTTAAAAGTATTAATTTATTCCATCAACATTTGAAGGTCTGTAAGGTAGGACATTGCCAATAAGAAATTAAACACACTCAAAATGTCATCTCAGTTCTAAAAGACATGTCTGCTTAGGGGTAAAAGCGTGAACAGGCTTTGTTTGCCAAAACTGCATTCACATGAACAATAATTGTGGTTCTATGAAAGGAATGGAAAAGCATGTAAGTGATGTCTTTTTTTGGTCAAAAAGATGAAGTTTTGGTGTTGTCTTTGACCAAACGCAGTATTGATGATTTGTTTGACCTCTTGATTCATTCAACTGAACTCGGAAATCTATTTGGTTATTGTTTCTTTTGAAAAGAAAATATCGCCCTACTGCCTAACAGTAGGGCTATTGAGAAATTTCAACTTTCATGGGTAAGTTTAAAATCATCACCATATTGGGAATACAAGAGAATGTTTCAAAAAGATTTTGATGTTGGTTTAAAGGTCACTTGTTAAGTTAACAAAATGAGTATATTTTAGCTCAAGTCTGTTCACATATATTTGCATTTTAGCGCTGTTTTTAAGTATTGCGTTTTAAAGTTGCTCAGTATATTTTGAATCTTAAGTTCAATCAATTTTAAAATACTTACACCAAATCTTTGTTGCTAGTAGTCAGTCTGAGTGGAACGATCACATCCTGGTCTAAGCAAGGTTGTTTTGTCATAGGTCATACCTCAGCAGGTAATATTGTCATTCAAAAGCCTGAGCAGATTACTGATTTACCCAATGACGGGAGATAAAAGTTAGAAAGATTCTTTGCTGTTACCAGAAACAAAACCCCTGACATGACTGATGCACTGTGCTTTGGCCACATTTCACCAAAAACTTACAGAATAAATCCCCAGTCATTTTTTAAATAAAGCCTGGTTACCTGATTCATCCCAGCATTGGCAAACAATAGTGTTGGATCATCTAAAGGAATTGTAGATGAGGAGTGCACATACAAGTGTTCCTTCTCCTTGAAAAAATCGATAAACAACTGTCGAATCTCATTAGAAGTCAGGGCTGTATTCATGATGGCTGTCTGAAAATGGTGTGAACAGAATATACAAATATAAATACATTTAGATTTAACCAATTTTTGATTTCTCACCTGTCTGTGAAAGGTTGACTGATGTCAACAAAATCATTTTCCTATTTATGGTGTGTGCCATCACTAAATGAAGACCAGTTAGATCAAGAAGTATTAACATATGATATTCATTAATTACTATAACCCCAGAGACCATGGGACTGTTTTACTAAAATTCTTCAGTCAAAATAACAAATTGTAACTGGAGTTTTCATTCATTATTAGATTCTGCCATGCAATATCTCATTGGAACTGTCTTTAGAAGCAGAGTTGCATATTAAGTTTAAACTGTAGAAGAAACTTTGATAATTGACTAACGCAAAAATGATAGCAAGATGTTAAGTAAAATAGGCCCCTGTTGTATTTTGGAAGGTTGAATCTGAATGGCAATTAACACAAGTTCTTTTTCATATTTCAGGCATATAGCAGCAGCTAGAGCATCTTACAATGGGTTTAAGGTTTTCCTTGCACAATTATTGGTCTATAAAATCATGATAATAAAACTATTGTAAAGTTTTGGACCATATGTTAACTTAAAACATAACTTTAGGTTAATTTAGGTACGAAAGTTACAGAGGTTAAGTCAAAAAAATAATTCACAGAATAAAATCCTTCATATACAATAATCAGCAGATTTCTGACACACTTGGCTGCTAATTTTGTCCGGACAACCGCACCATCCGGATAATATACCACTTTTGTTAACCGGCTAATTGCATCATCTTTCTATCAAGCCATTGCAAAACAAAAGAAGGTTTTACATCATATTTGTTGTTATACTAAAAGATGTGTCAATAAAACGGCCTTAAAACAAGACATCCTTATTTCGTGAAGAAAAATAAGAAATAATACCGTTCTTGATGAAAACGAAACGTGATACTCAACGGTGAATACAATCATTCACCACGTGCGATAAGTCCTGGGTAATAAATATATCGATACTAGATGAAAAAAGAAATGCAACATTAGTATTTGCTACATTCCATTCTCAACTCGGGAATTAGTGAGGAAGGGATCTAGAAATGTTTAGGCCAATTGAACTTAATAAAGCTTATTCTTCTGATTTTATATTAAATGGATTTTAAAAGTGTTCTCAGGCAATCTTAATTACTATCGCCTTATACGTACAGGAAGAAATTATAGAAAAAAAAAAAAAAAAAGAAAAAAAAACAATGACAAGGTGTCTTTCAAAAAATCCAGGTCAACTTAAAATCGATATTACCAAGAATTATTTGCTTAAATACAAAAATCAAAATGTATCATTGAAGCCAGGGATTAAAAATCATAGAATAGGCCTATGCATATTTAGGGTCCGTGTTGACGGCCAATGCTAATTTCTATATGTATGCTAAATTTTGTTGAAATTGGCCGTATACTTATGAAATAAATAGGAAAATACACCATCGATGTGCAAATACACCACCGAGTGACATTTTGTCTTTATTTAGAAGCATTTTACTGCTGGGATATTAAATAACGGATTAAATATCTACTTAGAAAATATGAACTTACTCTGTGAAGAGCAAGCTGGTTTTCATAAGAAATGGGGGAGAACATATCATATTTCTAATTTGAAGTGTTTGAACGACTTAAATTTATACATAAGGAAAAAACTATTTTTATGCTTTCATTTGACTTCAAAAGTCTTTGATTTCCTGATAAAATTTACCTTTGGAACCGACAAGTTGTTACAAAATAATCATGGCAAAATGCTTAGAATAATTTATAATCTTTATCTACAAAATAAATATTGTGTTGGATTGGGTCATATGACCTCGGAGTTTTTCCACAGCAAATGTTGGTGTACGTAAAGGCGAGAGCCTGCCACCTTTACTATTTTCATTATTTTTATATGATCTTACTGAATTCATTTCTCATGTATTCAATGGACTTGATAATATTTCTGATATAGCTAATTTATTCAGGGTTGACAAGTATTGACCAGGGCGGTTTTGATCGGGTGATTTAACCGGTTAAAACCGCCCCGGTCAATATTCCTCAAAGTGGTCATTACCGGTCAATACTGGTCGATTGCAAAATACCAGCTAGGTGGTCAATACTGGTTAATTGATTATTTTAGTTGGCTGAGTAAGATGAGTTGTCAAATTACTGTTTTTACTGTATGAATTATAGTGCATTTTACGCGTGCATAGGTATTCTGTTGTTTCAATATGTTGGCCATCATCAAGTTTAGGCTATAATGTCACTTTTAATGAAAATCCTTGATATGCATGATGGCATAAGTAACTTAATAGACCAAACTTTCACACATATAAAACCTGAAGCACACTTTCACACATTTCAAATTGCAATGAGATATCAAGCACATATACTATAATTTCCTTGACCAGTGATTGTATATTGATAAAACTATGAGGGCAAAGTAAGGAACACCAACGCAATCATTAAGATAGTCCAGACTCAATTTGTGTAAAATCACTATTTTGTTGATCCCTGGTAAGCCCAAAATATCTTCAATAAGTCATTCAGTTTTTACAGACAAATAGGTCGGCTTTTAAATGACTGTTTCAAATTCTACATATTACACTTTGTCATTTCTTTTATTGAATGGTTATCTAGTAATTCAACTATGCAATAAAATGCAGCAACTACATTTGTATTATGTAAGGAAATCTAATGACTTCTTAAACAGACCGTTTGACCACCAATCGACAACTGTATTGACCAGATTGCTTTTAGCATTCCAAAGGGCAATACATTGTTTCTATTATAACTATTACTACATAACTGATAATGGTTGACTTAAACTTAGTTACTTAGCCTATTTTATCATAATACAAGTATATTTTGCATAATGGCACGATAGTAAGGTTTGGTTATATGAATTGACCAATCGACCAGTATTGACCGGCATTGACCGGTTAAAACCAGTATTGACCACTGGTCTGGTCAATACTCCAATCGACCAGTCGATTGCCAACCCTGAATTTATTGCTTGGGAATGATGAATTTAAGGTCTTTTTTTAAGTTTTATATTTTGCTATACGCTGATGATACAGTAATTTTAGCAGAATCAAAAGAAGAACTACCATCAGCCTTAAATGCAATGTATTTATATTGTCAAACAGGGAATCTTGAGGTCAACCCTTCCGAAAACCAAATAACATTTTTTTAGGAAATCTCGAAAGTTACATTTACCAGTAGATTTATAACTACAACTCTTTGACAGTATAGAAACTCCAATATTATTACATGGTTCTGAAGTAACTGGTTTTGAAAACTCTCGTTTCTTGAAAGGCTCTGCATTCACTTTTATAAGACTATCTTAAACGTTAAAAAGTCCACTCCAAATTTGATTCTATATGGAGAGCTAGGTCAATATCCAATAAGCATTTTGATTCAGTCTAGAATGGTTGTTTTTGGCAACGTATATATTATAAATGGAAATAAAGATAAAATTGCACACAAGTTATAAATGATTTTACTTAAAATGCACCAAGCTGATCATTTCAATTCTATGTTGTTGTTAAGAAGTCTTTAACAGCAAGTGAAAATTTGAATCTATGGCAGTCACAGCAGAAAATACCTCTAGGCCTTAGTAAAATGATTCAATTAAGACTTATTGATAAATACAAACATGAAAGGTCTGAGCAGATTTTCCTTTCGTCTACATGATTGAATTACAGAATCTCTTAAACTGAATTCGGTTTTGAGAAATACTTTAAGCTCTCGCCAAAAGTTTAAGCAACTGCATTGTGTCATTTAATGTGTTTAAACCACAAGTTACCAATTGAATTTGGTAGATTTTGGGGGTATTGCGAAGGATGACAGAAATTGCCAATTGTGCTTTAAACATGAACTTGGTGATGAATATCATTATCTCTACATGTGTACTTAGTTGTAGTTATTTTGATGATAAGAGGCGGGTGGGCCTTCCTATGAATCTGTCTCTAACACTATTCAGTATAAAAATGAACTTTGTTACAAACGTTAAAACCCATTTTTGCTTTAAAAAAAATTAGAACACTCACACGAAATATTGAAAACGCTCCGAATGCATTAAAAGGCCCCGAAATCGTTCAAAACGCTCAACACTTTCATCCAAATTGATCAAGTTATTCAATAGTTTTATTGTCTCGGAAAAAACATCATTTTTATTGTCTCGGGTAGACTGAATGCGCTTGATTGGTCCGCAAAGACTCACAAATCTATTTACCGAACAGACATACTTTATCAAAAGAAAGTAATAATAAGATATCGCTAATTTCGTTCATCTTGAACAAAATAAGCATTTTCATATTATCTCTCTATCAAATCATTCAAAAATCGCTTTTCTCACTCACTCAATTTCATTTCCGAGATAATTCAAGAATCATTAAAATTGTCTTTCTCATGACGTTATTAACTTTGACATTTATTCCCCAAATTGTACCCTCTTACAAACGAAACCCGGTCACCATAACATACGAAAATATGCACATCCCGCCCCTTCTCAAACTAATGTTATGTCAATATGTTATGACTGATTTATCAGTCTAAATGGAATTAAAAAAAATCAATAAAATTGTCCATTTCATGACGTTATTAACTGTTGGGGTTTCCAAATTTCATCCTCTTGCAGGCGAATCCGTTCGAATGCAGCGAATCGTCTCCATCTACGTAGGAAATATGTACACCCCGCCTCTTCTCAAACTTATGCTTTGTTTATAGGTTACGACTGATTTATCAGTCTGAATGTAATGCTTTATAAAATCGTATCAATGAGCACCCAACCATGCAGTAGAGCTTCGTTATATTATTAATAGTGGCATATAATCTGTTGTGCCACTTCATGAATTTATTATTTGATTGGGTAGTCATATGATGCCACATTCGGAACACCACTTGGCCAATCTCACAATACACAGGATGTACACAGACGGACTATTTTTAAAAAGTACGGGAAAACCATTGAAAAACTCGATGACGTCAGTTAAAATGGCGTTAGCCCTCGAAACTTCGAGTGAAAACATTTGACGTCGCCAACGCTACTCGTTAAAGTCACTGACGTGAAACCATCGAATCCATATATAAATATCTTTAGATTCTTAAATAACGGCTGAAAACAATCTTAATTTTTGAAAATGATTCGTCATTCTCAAAAATTAAGATTTTTCAGCCGTTATTTACTGTAAAAGATATAAACTACAATGCTAGTTTTCTTACACTATTTCCGGCTAACAAAATGCACGATTTCGTTACATACCCATCCGCCTTACATGCATCCGAGGTCATTCGGAACATCGCTCGGACATTTCCGTAAACCATTACGTAGAATCGCCGAGGGTTCCCGATTGATCCGAGGTATGTTGTAGTTTACGGAAATGGCCGGGTGATGTTCCGAATGATGATGCCACTCTGTGCGACAACGGCCATGAGTAGCACTATTATCATATCGAGTGCAATTGGTCAAATGGCTGTTAAACCAAAAGTGTAACTAGAACAAATTTAAAAATCTTTTAATGATTTACAATATGTTTCAATCATGTTTGTTGACGTTCCTTATGGTGGTCTGTAGATGGTTTCAAAGTTTACCCCCCCCCCCCTCGACTTATAAAATAAAAACTCTAAATACACTGTATGTATACACTTGGATTCATTTCTCTATGGATTCAGCATATATTCTTAATTTCTTAAGATTTAATGTTATAGATAACGCCTAGGAACCATACGGATATCCGTAGACTAAATGTTTGAAAAAGAAATTGGATTGGGTATAGGTGTATTTTCAAAACTGGGCTCTGACGTAGGCGCTTAGTCCATTACTATAGGTAAATCGGGTCTAATTGAAAAGCAAATGATAGGAATTTAACGTGATCCCTGCACCGAAATTATGAAAGTACATGTTTGAGTGAACCTTACGTTTTAAGACAAGCCAAAACGTTGGTTTAAAAGGTAAATTTTAAACTTTATTAATGCGTTATTTTAACCTGTTTTATCTTTTTCGAACAAATGGCCCGAGAATCTTTAACAGTAAAAAGTTGATTTTACGGCTCACCGCACAAAAAACAAACAAACAAAAAAAAACCCCAAAAAACAAACAAGCAAACGGACGGTTGTGCGCAGTGCGCGCAGTCTGACTAGGGTCGTTACTTTTTGAACTACCTAGATAGCCCCTTTTCGCATGATGGGTAACATAATGTTGTCGAAGACCCAATCTGTACGGTATAATTACTGTTTTAACCACAAGACATAAAGTTTGGGAGTAGTTTGTTTCCCCCGGATAATTAAAACTTCAATCTTGAGACAGTGACGAATTTACTCGAATTTCAAGCTCTTTTTACTAAGATGTATGTGATTACTGTCTTTATAGTTAACCCATTCTAAAAACATTTCATTCCATCCTTAGATGTTCTTGTATATTCTACCAAATTTTGCTAAACTCTTAAAAAAGCCAAAAAATATAGTGTTGGAAATAAATGTGCCCTCTAGTTAAAATGAAAATGTCAAAGGCCACACTTAAAGTTACAAAGAAAAAATGTCTGGAAATTTTTAGAATAGCAAAATCTGATTTTTATAGCTTATTATTCATGTCAACCGGCATTTATTAAAAAAAAGTTGATCAATTCAGAGTCGTCAATTAAGAGGTTATTAACATGATAGAGTACAATACTGAATTCTATTAGAGTACCCTGAAGAACCAGGCTATATTTGACGAGGGTAATGTAGCTTGTCTCGTTTACATCGTCAAATATGAGTTGTCTCGTTTTGGAATAAATTCGTATAGAATAATAGAGATATGAAAAACATCTTTCGACCAATCACAAAGCTCGTTTTTTGATTGACGAAATTAAAAATCAAATGATCCAGTGCGTGAAACTTCTAAAAATTTCAAGGGTGCACCAAGTAAAGACGCAGATCAGACTGTGCAGTCGCACGGTCTGATTAGAGCCTTTACGTTGCACTGCGTGGATAGTTACAAACCGAAGTATTTCATGATAATTGAATAATTGTGACCTGTCACCCGAAAAGGGACCATCTGCGGACTCCGTATTATACAATTGGGAAATAGAAATTTGTTTCTGTACAGACCAACCAGAGGTCGCATTTCAAAACATCTTTCATGGAAAGATAGATGGATCATTCTAGATTCAGAAAATTTGCGACTTGCGAAAAGTTTTGACCCTGGTCAGTCTGCGCAGTCAGCGCAGTCTGACTAGGGTCGATACTTTACGCACTACCCAGGTGGTCCCTTTTCGCGTGTCAGGTCACAATTTCTTTGCATTGGTTGGCTGTGCATACTGCTTATTATCTGCCCTTCATGTACACAGATTGTTTGAATGTCACGCACAAAAATGTGTTACCATACAGTTATAAATATCCGGTGAAATCGACAAATTGAATTACTTTGAAATGATTTTCGAATGCGATTGAATGAGTTAGTTGGGGTCGAATCTTAAATAAAATGTAAGGGAGGAAATACATAATCCAACTTTGACGAGATTATCGTTATCTCATTACCTCCATTTTAAAAAAAAATCTACGTTCTTTTCTATAAAAGGTAACTTCGAGGACGCCTCAAGTAAATAATAAATCAATCAATGATTTGTTCGATTTGAATGAAGTCTACATTGAAAACTTTTGAACGATTCTTGTTTATTTTCGAATTATTTCGGAGCGTTTCTAAACGGAATGAGTGAGTGTTTGGAATGAATGAATGAATGAATGAATGAATGAATGAATGAATGAATGGCGATTTAGAATGATTTAGAGTGGAATGAATGTTAATTTCGTGATGTTACCCACTGTAAATGATATAGTAAGCCAAGGATTTGAATATACAATTCAAACAAAACAGGGTTGGTATTCTAAATCTAAAAAGACATAACTTAAATTGTACTATGAAATAAGAACGAGGTATTTTTTCGTAGCCCGGCCCAGTTATTACTTCTATTAGTTCTAGCCGCGTTATTTTTCATCAGTGATCATTAACCGTGTAAGGACCTTACAATGTACACTCTTGTCTTCTGGGCTTAAGGGAGTTCGAGAATTTTACGGCTCATGTTAAAATAACCCACCAACATCTAATAAAAGAGCGTGTGCGTGACATTCTCAACACTTTGGTCGGTGCGTGATAGACATACACTGTGGGGCTTAGACGACTGAAAAATGAAATTAGAATACTAGCTGTCCGCCTGAAGAGAGATTAAGACCTTATCTATTCACATTGTGCATAGAAAAGACTCTGGACAGACTGTGCTGCTGCACAGGCTAGCCACAGACTTTGCTTTGTGCACATGTGAAATTGTTGGAAATGTTGCGCACTGGCTCATAAATAAGCAAACAAGTAAGATTTAGTCTTGATGCCGGTTATCAAGAATAAGCATTTTAATTGCCCAAAAATATTTTTTTTAACCCACATGAACAAATTTTTAGCACGCAGATATTTCGTTTGCTTCCGCACAAAGTAGTTCCAGAAAAAAATATCTCCAAAATACTTAAAGTTTTTTCTTATTTGGTGATATAATATTATAAAAAAAAAGAGATTGTTTTGAAATTCTGGGGTTGTGAAACTAAAAACCTAACCACAGTATGATTTTTTTAAGTGAGAAATGAAGAATGAAGAAATTGTTGATTTCGTGGAGGCATGAACCTTAGAACCTATCGCTCAAAATCAATACGCGAATCGTATTCATACATGAGTGTAATTAGGTTTTTAGTTTCAAACTTCCATGAAATCAACAAGTACTCTCCAATACTTGTACGTTTTTTTCCATAATAGCTTGATAATATTAAACTATGGGTATTAAAGATATGCTTTTCCGTTCATTAAGAAAGGTCTAGGGGAACTAATTCATTTCCAACCACTCTGGTAGAAAACTTTAGGGAAGCTCCGGTCCATATACTCAAATGTTGAAGGTGATCTCTGATTGGTCAATATTATTGAAATTCAAAATTGTTTGAATATTTTTCAGCGATTATAATCTGTTGATGAAATACAATCGAAAAATTAAAGATTTTAAACTTTTTTCCCGGTCCAATAGCTATTTATAAACATGGGTATATTTGTTTGAGGGACCGGTAAAAACCGCTTCGCGGTAAGGGTCATCTCAAAAATGGCCCAAAAAGTCGTAGAGAAAAGGGATCATGCCATACTAATTTTCAATTCATTTCATGCGCAAATAAACGGGCCTCAATTTAAGACAGGTTTTAACACTCTCGCATTCTCTTGGACTGAGCTATGACCGGAAAGGTTATAATGGCCGATAACGGAAAATGAATTAGTTCCCTTAGACCTAAATGGCAAATATGCAAATAAGTGCATGTTCTCTTATTAATGGTCTTGTAAGAGTTACTTCGTCCGCTTAGAGTTTTTATTTTAGGTTACTTAATCACCAAATATCGAGAAAAATATTCTTTTAATGAAATGTCAAGCTAAAAGGGCCAATTCGGTATTCATGTAGTGCTTTTTGACAGTAAAAACACCACGGTCGCGGGACAATAGCACCCATTTCTTGCATTTTTTAGTCATTGAATGTGTGTCAGTGCCTTGCATTCTTTGCATGTATATATTGCAAAATAGTTTTCTTTTAGTTTGACGGTCGATTTTTGTACCCGGAAGTAATTAGGACTCTTACGTAATAAGATAAACTTAATCTTGGGCCGTCTCTAGAAGGAAAAATCTACTCCACTGGTTCGTCGTAACTTGATATTGATTGGATATTTTTAAGTCAAAAACAAAAAAAAAATATTTTAAGGATAGGACTAAAGAAAACCGAACAAAATCCGGTCTAATTTAACACTTTTTGACAGAAACATTCGAAAAAAATTAACATTTTTGACAAAAAATATATGAAAAAATAAAATTTCAACAAAAGATAAGGGTTAATTTTACAAATAAATCCGTGTTGAATTATATCGGATTTGCAAAATATGCGCTTTAAGTATTCATTGAAACAAAATGATAGACAACAGTGAAAAGAGAATGGCATTTTTGGAATATTTTTAGTTAATTTCGGCTTTTTTTCCGGGGGGGGGGGGGGGTCAACCAAGTTCATGTTTGCCTGGCTGGAGTGAAAGATAAGCGCTAATTTTCAAAAACTACTCAACCAATTGCACTTTCTTTTCTTAAATGTGGCAAACAACATTTTTTTATGTTATTATATTCTTAATTTGGATTAGTTGTACTGTAAAAATATATCATTAGCCCCAAAATAAGGGAAAACAAGATTTTTTTTGCACAAAAAGATAAGGGTTTTTTGATAATAATTTGCAACCGAAAACAAACATTTTGCGCGAGGTGTTTCAAAATAGTGAAATGCAATCTGGAAAACATTATCATGTAAAGAAAACACAGTTTGAATATTATGGGGTTATGTCCGGCGCGTTTTAACCGCTCAGAGAGATAGCTTTTTAACTTTAACAGGGTTAAGGGAGTTCGTTGATTTTTCAAAACCTATTTGACCGATTTCTTTTATTTTTTGCATGGTTATCAGGCATATGCTTGTGTAATATTCCATGTGTTACATTGAGGAATTAGCTGAAAAACAAACACAGTGTAGGCTGAAAAAGGCGAAAACTCGTAAATTTCTTATAAAAGATAAGGGTTACGACAAAAGAAAATCCATGAAAAATAGAAAATGACAATTTTCACCCGCAAAACACCATTAAATGCATTGCAAAGAAGATATTCCATCAAATTGTGATGAAAAAGTACTCCTAAATAGAAAACAACCTTCAGTTTTTGTGTATAGAAAACTCACGTTTTTCAAAGAACAAATTTTCGCTTGGGACTATATTTGATGTGAATTTTTCCCCGACCGGGTTAAGGGTAACGACCATTACTCATTAACTTTAACACGTACGCGCCTGAAATTTTCAGATTTAATCCAAAAAAGGTAATTGTACGTAAATATGTGCAATTTTTATATTTCATTGGCAAAAAATTTCTTCTTTAGGTCTAGGGGAACTAATTCATTTCCAACCACTCTGGTAGAAAACTTTAGGGAAGCTCCGGTCCATATACTCAAATGTTGAAGGTGATCTCTGATTGGTCAATATTATTGAAATTCAAAATTGTTTGAATATTTTTCAGCGATTATAATCTGTTGATGAAATACAATCGAAAAATTAAAGATTTTAAACTTTTTTCCCGGTCCAATAGCTATTTATAAACATGGGTATATTTGTTTGAGGGACCGGTAAAAACCGCTTCGCGGTAAGGGTCATCTCAAAAATGGCCCAAAAAGTCGTAGAGAAAAGGGATCATGCCATACTAATTTTCAATTCATTTCATGCGCAAATAAACGGGCCTCAATTTAAGACAGGTTTTAACACTCTCGCATTCTCTTGGACTGAGCTATGACCGGAAAGGTTATAATGGCCGATAACGGAAAATGAATTAGTTCCCTTAGACCTAAATGGCAAATATGCAAATAAGTGCATGTTCTCTTATTAATGGTCTTGTAAGAGTTACTTCGTCCGCTTAGAGTTTTTATTTTAGGTTACTTAATCACCAAATATCGAGAAAAATATTCTTTTAATGAAATGTCAAGCTAAAAGGGCCAATTCGGTATTCATGTAGTGCTTTTTGACAGTAAAAACACCACGGTCGCGGGACAATAGCACCCATTTCTTGCATTTTTTAGTCATTGAATGTGTGTCAGTGCCTTGCATTCTTTGCATGTATATATTGCAAAATAGTTTTCTTTTAGTTTGACGGTCGATTTTTGTACCCGGAAGTAATTAGGACTCTTACGTAATAAGATAAACTTAATCTTGGGCCGTCTCTAGAAGGAAAAATCTACTCCACTGGTTCGTCGTAACTTGATATTGATTGGATATTTTTAAGTCAAAAACAAAAAAAAAATATTTTAAGGATAGGACTAAAGAAAACCGAACAAAATCCGGTCTAATTTAACACTTTTTGACAGAAACATTCGAAAAAAATTAACATTTTTGACAAAAAATATATGAAAAAATAAAATTTCAACAAAAGATAAGGGTTAATTTTACAAATAAATCCGTGTTGAATTATATCGGATTTGCAAAATATGCGCTTTAAGTATTCATTGAAACAAAATGATAGACAACAGTGAAAAGAGAATGGCATTTTTGGAATATTTTTAGTTAATTTCGGCTTTTTTTCCGGGGGGGGGGGGGGTCAACCAAGTTCATGTTTGCCTGGCTGGAGTGAAAGATAAGCGCTAATTTTCAAAAACTACTCAACCAATTGCACTTTCTTTTCTTAAATGTGGCAAACAACATTTTTTTATGTTATTATATTCTTAATTTGGATTAGTTGTACTGTAAAAATATATCATTAGCCCCAAAATAAGGGAAAACAAGATTTTTTTTGCACAAAAAGATAAGGGTTTTTTGATAATAATTTGCAACCGAAAACAAACATTTTGCGCGAGGTGTTTCAAAATAGTGAAATGCAATCTGGAAAACATTATCATGTAAAGAAAACACAGTTTGAATATTATGGGGTTATGTCCGGCGCGTTTTAACCGCTCAGAGAGATAGCTTTTTAACTTTAACAGGGTTAAGGGAGTTCGTTGATTTTTCAAAACCTATTTGACCGATTTCTTTTATTTTTTGCATGGTTATCAGGCATATGCTTGTGTAATATTCCATGTGTTACATTGAGGAATTAGCTGAAAAACAAACACAGTGTAGGCTGAAAAAGGCGAAAACTCGTAAATTTCTTATAAAAGATAAGGGTTACGACAAAAGAAAATCCATGAAAAATAGAAAATGACAATTTTCACCCGCAAAACACCATTAAATGCATTGCAAAGAAGATATTCCATCAAATTGTGATGAAAAAGTACTCCTAAATAGAAAACAACCTTCAGTTTTTGTGTATAGAAAACTCACGTTTTTCAAAGAACAAATTTTCGCTTGGGACTATATTTGATGTGAATTTTTCCCCGACCGGGTTAAGGGTAACGACCATTACTCATTAACTTTAACACGTACGCGCCTGAAATTTTCAGATTTAATCCAAAAAAGGTAATTGTACGTAAATATGTGCAATTTTTATATTTCATTGGCAAAAAATTTCTTCTTTAGGTCTAGGGGAACTAATTCATTTCCAACCACTCTGGTAGAAAACTTTAGGGAAGCTCCGGTCCATATACTCAAATGTTGAAGGTGATCTCTGATTGGTCAATATTATTGAAATTCAAAATTGTTTGAATATTTTTCAGCGATTATAATCTGTTGATGAAATACAATCGAAAAATTAAAGATTTTAAACTTTTTTCCCGGTCCAATAGCTATTTATAAACATGGGTATATTTGTTTGAGGGACCGGTAAAAACCGCTTCGCGGTAAGGGTCATCTCAAAAATGGCCCAAAAAGTCGTAGAGAAAAGGGATCATGCCATACTAATTTTCAATTCATTTCATGCGCAAATAAACGGGCCTCAATTTAAGACAGGTTTTAACACTCTCGCATTCTCTTGGACTGAGCTATGACCGGAAAGGTTATAATGGCCGATAACGGAAAATGAATTAGTTCCCTTAGACCTAAATGGCAAATATGCAAATAAGTGCATGTTCTCTTATTAATGGTCTTGTAAGAGTTACTTCGTCCGCTTAGAGTTTTTATTTTAGGTTACTTAATCACCAAATATCGAGAAAAATATTCTTTTAATGAAATGTCAAGCTAAAAGGGCCAATTCGGTATTCATGTAGTGCTTTTTGACAGTAAAAACACCACGGTCGCGGGACAATAGCACCCATTTCTTGCATTTTTTAGTCATTGAATGTGTGTCAGTGCCTTGCATTCTTTGCATGTATATATTGCAAAATAGTTTTCTTTTAGTTTGACGGTCGATTTTTGTACCCGGAAGTAATTAGGACTCTTACGTAATAAGATAAACTTAATCTTGGGCCGTCTCTAGAAGGAAAAATCTACTCCACTGGTTCGTCGTAACTTGATATTGATTGGATATTTTTAAGTCAAAAACAAAAAAAAAATATTTTAAGGATAGGACTAAAGAAAACCGAACAAAATCCGGTCTAATTTAACACTTTTTGACAGAAACATTCGAAAAAAATTAACATTTTTGACAAAAAATATATGAAAAAATAAAATTTCAACAAAAGATAAGGGTTAATTTTACAAATAAATCCGTGTTGAATTATATCGGATTTGCAAAATATGCGCTTTAAGTATTCATTGAAACAAAATGATAGACAACAGTGAAAAGAGAATGGCATTTTTGGAATATTTTTAGTTAATTTCGGCTTTTTTTCCGGGGGGGGGGGGTCAACCAAGTTCATGTTTGCCTGGCTGGAGTGAAAGATAAGCGCTAATTTTCAAAAACTACTCAACCAATTGCACTTTCTTTTCTTAAATGTGGCAAACAACATTTTTTTATGTTATTATATTCTTAATTTGGATTAGTTGTACTGTAAAAATATATCATTAGCCCCAAAATAAGGGAAAACAAGATTTTTTTTGCACAAAAAGATAAGGGTTTTTTGATAATAATTTGCAACCGAAAACAAACATTTTGCGCGAGGTGTTTCAAAATAGTGAAATGCAATCTGGAAAACATTATCATGTAAAGAAAACACAGTTTGAATATTATGGGGTTATGTCCGGCGCGTTTTAACCGCTCAGAGAGATAGCTTTTTAACTTTAACAGGGTTAAGGGAGTTCGTTGATTTTTCAAAACCTATTTGACCGATTTCTTTTATTTTTTGCATGGTTATCAGGCATATGCTTGTGTAATATTCCATGTGTTACATTGAGGAATTAGCTGAAAAACAAACACAGTGTAGGCTGAAAAAGGCGAAAACTCGTAAATTTCTTATAAAAGATAAGGGTTACGACAAAAGAAAATCCATGAAAAATAGAAAATGACAATTTTCACCCGCAAAACACCATTAAATGCATTGCAAAGAAGATATTCCATCAAATTGTGATGAAAAAGTACTCCTAAATAGAAAACAACCTTCAGTTTTTGTGTATAGAAAACTCACGTTTTTCAAAGAACAAATTTTCGCTTGGGACTATATTTGATGTGAATTTTTCCCCGACCGGGTTAAGGGTAACGACCATTACTCATTAACTTTAACACGTACGCGCCTGAAATTTTCAGATTTAATCCAAAAAAGGTAATTGTACGTAAATATGTGCAATTTTTATATTTCATTGGCAAAAAATTTCTTCTTTAAATGGCAAATATGCAAATAAGTGCATGTTCTCTTATTAATGGTCTTGTAAGAGTTACTTCGTCCGCTTAGAGTTTTTATTTTAGGTTACTTAATCACCAAATATCGAGAAAAATATTCTTTTAATGAAATGTCAAGCTAAAAGGGCCAATTCGGTATTCATGTAGTGCTTTTTGACAGTAAAAACACCACGGTCGCGGGACAATAGCACCCATTTCTTGCATTTTTTAGTCATTGAATGTGTGTCAGTGCCTTGCATTCTTTGCATGTATATATTGCAAAATAGTTTTCTTTTAGTTTGACGGTCGATTTTTGTACCCGGAAGTAATTAGGACTCTTACGTAATAAGATAAACTTAATCTTGGGCCGTCTCTAGAAGGAAAAATCTACTCCACTGGTTCGTCGTAACTTGATATTGATTGGATATTTTTAAGTCAAAAACAAAAAAAAAATATTTTAAGGATAGGACTAAAGAAAACCGAACAAAATCCGGTCTAATTTAACACTTTTTGACAGAAACATTCGAAAAAAATTAACATTTTTGACAAAAAATATATGAAAAAATAAAATTTCAACAAAAGATAAGGGTTAATTTTACAAATAAATCCGTGTTGAATTATATCGGATTTGCAAAATATGCGCTTTAAGTATTCATTGAAACAAAATGATAGACAACAGTGAAAAGAGAATGGCATTTTTGGAATATTTTTAGTTAATTTCGGCTTTTTTTCCGGGGGGGGGGGGGTCAACCAAGTTCATGTTTGCCTGGCTGGAGTGAAAGATAAGCGCTAATTTTCAAAAACTACTCAACCAATTGCACTTTCTTTTCTTAAATGTGGCAAACAACATTTTTTTATGTTATTATATTCTTAATTTGGATTAGTTGTACTGTAAAAATATATCATTAGCCCCAAAATAAGGGAAAACAAGATTTTTTTTGCACAAAAAGATAAGGGTTTTTTGATAATAATTTGCAACCGAAAACAAACATTTTGCGCGAGGTGTTTCAAAATAGTGAAATGCAATCTGGAAAACATTATCATGTAAAGAAAACACAGTTTGAATATTATGGGGTTATGTCCGGCGCGTTTTAACCGCTCAGAGAGATAGCTTTTTAACTTTAACAGGGTTAAGGGAGTTCGTTGATTTTTCAAAACCTATTTGACCGATTTCTTTTATTTTTTGCATGGTTATCAGGCATATGCTTGTGTAATATTCCATGTGTTACATTGAGGAATTAGCTGAAAAACAAACACAGTGTAGGCTGAAAAAGGCGAAAACTCGTAAATTTCTTATAAAAGATAAGGGTTACGACAAAAGAAAATCCATGAAAAATAGAAAATGACAATTTTCACCCGCAAAACACCATTAAATGCATTGCAAAGAAGATATTCCATCAAATTGTGATGAAAAAGTACTCCTAAATAGAAAACAACCTTCAGTTTTTGTGTATAGAAAACTCACGTTTTTCAAAGAACAAATTTTCGCTTGGGACTATATTTGATGTGAATTTTTCCCCGACCGGGTTAAGGGTAACGACCATTACTCATTAACTTTAACACGTACGCGCCTGAAATTTTCAGATTTAATCCAAAAAAGGTAATTGTACGTAAATATGTGCAATTTTTATATTTCATTGGCAAAAAATTTCTTCTTTAGGTCTAGGGGAACTAATTCATTTCCAACCACTCTGGTAGAAAACTTTAGGGAAGCTCCGGTCCATATACTCAAATGTTGAAGGTGATCTCTGATTGGTCAATATTATTGAAATTCAAAATTGTTTGAATATTTTTCAGCGATTATAATCTGTTGATGAAATACAATCGAAAAATTAAAGATTTTAAACTTTTTTCCCGGTCCAATAGCTATTTATAAACATGGGTATATTTGTTTGAGGGACCGGAAAAAAACCGCTTCGCGGTAAGGGTCATCTCAAAAATGGCCCAAAAAGTCGTAGAGAAAAGGGATCATGCCATACTAATTTTCAATTCATTTCATGCGCAAATAAACGGGCCTCAATTTAAGACAGGTTTTAACACTCTCGCATTCTCTTGGACTGAGCTATGACCGGAAAGGTTATAATGGCCGATAACGGAAAATGAATTAGTTCCCTTAGACCTAAATGGCAAATATGCAAATAAGTGCATGTTCTCTTATTAATGGTCTTGTAAGAGTTACTTCGTCCGCTTAGAGTTTTTATTTTAGGTTACTTAATCACCAAATATCGAGAAAAATATTCTTTTAATGAAATGTCAAGCTAAAAGGGCCAATCCGGTATTCATGTAGTGCTTTTTGACAGTAAAAACACCACGGTCGCGGGACAATATCACCCATTCCTTGCATTTTTTAGTCATTGAATGTGTGTCAGTGCCTTGCATTCTTTGCATGTATATATTGCAAAATAGTTTTCTTTTAGTTTGACGGTCGATTTTTGTACCCGGAAGTAATTAGGACTCTTACGTAATAAGATAAACTTAATCTTGGGCCGTCTCTAGAAGGAAAAATCTACTCCACTGGTTCGTCGTAACTTGATATTGATTGGATATTTTTAAGTCAAAAACAAAAAAAAAATATTTTAAGGATAGGACTAAAGAAAACCGAACAAAATCCGGTCTAATTTAACACTTTTTGACAGAAACATTCGAAAAAAATTAACATTTTTGACAAAAAATATATGAAAAAATAAAATTTCAACAAAAGATAAGGGTTAATTTTACAAATAAATCCGTGTTGAATTATATCGGATTTGCAAAATATGCGCTTTAAGTATTCATTGAAACAAAATGATAGACAACAGTGAAAAGAGAATGGCATTTTTGGAATATTTTTAGTTAATTTCGGCTTTTTTTCCGGGGGGGGTCAACCAAGTTCATGTTTGCCTGGCTGGAGTGAAAGATAAGCGCTAATTTTCAAAAACTACTCAACCAATTGCACTTTCTTTTCTTAAATGTGGCAAACAACATTTTTTTATGTTATTATATTCTTAATTTGGATTAGTTGTACTGTAAAAATATATCATTAGCCCCAAAATAAGGGAAAACAAGATTTTTTTTGCACAAAAAGATAAGGGTTTTTTGATAATAATTTGCAACCGAAAACAAACATTTTGCGCGAGGTGTTTCAAAATAGTGAAATGCAATCTGGAAAACATTATCATGTAAAGAAAACACAGTTTGAATATTATGGGGTTATGTCCGGCGCGTTTTAACCGCTCAGAGAGATAGCTTTTTAACTTTAACAGGGTTAAGGGAGTTCGTTGATTTTTCAAAACCTATTTGACCGATTTCTTTTATTTTTTGCATGGTTATCAGGCATATGCTTGTGTAATATTCCATGTGTTACATTGAGGAATTAGCTGAAAAACAAACACAGTGTAGGCTGAAAAAGGCGAAAACTCGTAAATTTCTTATAAAAGATAAGGGTTACGACAAAAGAAAATCCATGAAAAATAGAAAATGACAATTTTCACCCGCAAAACACCATTAAATGCATTGCAAAGAAGATATTCCATCAAATTGTGATGAAAAAGTACTCCTAAATAGAAAACAACCTTCAGTTTTTGTGTATAGAAAACTCACGTTTTTCAAAGAACAAATTTTCGCTTGGGACTATATTTGATGTGAATTTTTCCCCGACCGGGTTAAGGGTAACGACCATTACTCATTAACTTTAACACGTACGCGCCTGAAATTTTCAGATTTAATCCAAAAAAGGTAATTGTACGTAAATATGTGCAATTTTTATATTTCATTGGCAAAAAATTTCTTCTTTATGGCAAATATGCAAATAAGTGCATGTTCTCTTATTAATGGTCTTGTAAGAGTTACTTCGTCCGCTTAGAGTTTTTATTTTAGGTTACTTAATCACCAAATATCGAGAAAAATATTCTTTTAATGAAATGTCAAGCTAAAAGGGCCAATTCGGTATTCATGTAGTGCTTTTTGACAGTAAAAACACCACGGTCGCGGGACAATAGCACCCATTTCTTGCATTTTTTAGTCATTGAATGTGTGTCAGTGCCTTGCATTCTTTGCATGTATATATTGCAAAATAGTTTTCTTTTAGTTTGACGGTCGATTTTTGTACCCGGAAGTAATTAGGACTCTTACGTAATAAGATAAACTTAATCTTGGGCCGTCTCTAGAAGGAAAAATCTACTCCACTGGTTCGTCGTAACTTGATATTGATTGGATATTTTTAAGTCAAAAACAAAAAAAAAATATTTTAAGGATAGGACTAAAGAAAACCGAACAAAATCCGGTCTAATTTAACACTTTTTGACAGAAACATTCGAAAAAAATTAACATTTTTGACAAAAAATATATGAAAAAATAAAATTTCAACAAAAGATAAGGGTTAATTTTACAAATAAATCCGTGTTGAATTATATCGGATTTGCAAAATATGCGCTTTAAGTATTCATTGAAACAAAATGATAGACAACAGTGAAAAGAGAATGGCATTTTTGGAATATTTTTAGTTAATTTCGGCTTTTTTTCCGGGGGGGGGGGGGGGGTCAACCAAGTTCATGTTTGCCTGGCTGGAGTGAAAGATAAGCGCTAATTTTCAAAAACTACTCAACCAATTGCACTTTCTTTTCTTAAATGTGGCAAACAACATTTTTTTATGTTATTATATTCTTAATTTGGATTAGTTGTACTGTAAAAATATATCATTAGCCCCAAAATAAGGGAAAACAAGATTTTTTTTGCACAAAAAGATAAGGGTTTTTTGATAATAATTTGCAACCGAAAACAAACATTTTGCGCGAGGTGTTTCAAAATAGTGAAATGCAATCTGGAAAACATTATCATGTAAAGAAAACACAGTTTGAATATTATGGGGTTATGTCCGGCGCGTTTTAACCGCTCAGAGAGATAGCTTTTTAACTTTAACAGGGTTAAGGGAGTTCGTTGATTTTTCAAAACCTATTTGACCGATTTCTTTTATTTTTTGCATGGTTATCAGGCATATGCTTGTGTAATATTCCATGTGTTACATTGAGGAATTAGCTGAAAAACAAACACAGTGTAGGCTGAAAAAGGCGAAAACTCGTAAATTTCTTATAAAAGATAAGGGTTACGACAAAAGAAAATCCATGAAAAATAGAAAATGACAATTTTCACCCGCAAAACACCATTAAATGCATTGCAAAGAAGATATTCCATCAAATTGTGATGAAAAAGTACTCCTAAATAGAAAACAACCTTCAGTTTTTGTGTATAGAAAACTCACGTTTTTCAAAGAACAAATTTTCGCTTGGGACTATATTTGATGTGAATTTTTCCCCGACCGGGTTAAGGGTAACGACCATTACTCATTAACTTTAACACGTACGCGCCTGAAATTTTCAGATTTAATCCAAAAAAGGTAATTGTACGTAAATATGTGCAATTTTTATATTTCATTGGCAAAAAATTTCTTCTTTAGGTCTAGGGGAACTAATTCATTTCCAACCACTCTGGTAGAAAACTTTAGGGAAGCTCCGGTCCATATACTCAAATGTTGAAGGTGATCTCTGATTGGTCAATATTATTGAAATTCAAAATTGTTTGAATATTTTTCAGCGATTATAATCTGTTGATGAAATACAATCGAAAAATTAAAGATTTTAAACTTTTTTCCCGGTCCAATAGCTATTTATAAACATGGGTATATTTGTTTGAGGGACCGGTAAAAACCGCTTCGCGGTAAGGGTCATCTCAAAAATGGCCCAAAAAGTCGTAGAGAAAAGGGATCATGCCATACTAATTTTCAATTCATTTCATGCGCAAATAAACGGGCCTCAATTTAAGACAGGTTTTAACACTCTCGCATTCTCTTGGACTGAGCTATGACCGGAAAGGTTATAATGGCCGATAACGGAAAATGAATTAGTTCCCTTAGACCTAAATGGCAAATATGCAAATAAGTGCATGTTCTCTTATTAATGGTCTTGTAAGAGTTACTTCGTCCGCTTAGAGTTTTTATTTTAGGTTACTTAATCACCAAATATCGAGAAAAATATTCTTTTAATGAAATGTCAAGCTAAAAGGGCCAATTCGGTATTCATGTAGTGCTTTTTGACAGTAAAAACACCACGGTCGCGGGACAATAGCACCCATTTCTTGCATTTTTTAGTCATTGAATGTGTGTCAGTGCCTTGCATTCTTTGCATGTATATATTGCAAAATAGTTTTCTTTTAGTTTGACGGTCGATTTTTGTACCCGGAAGTAATTAGGACTCTTACGTAATAAGATAAACTTAATCTTGGGCCGTCTCTAGAAGGAAAAATCTACTCCACTGGTTCGTCGTAACTTGATATTGATTGGATATTTTTAAGTCAAAAACAAAAAAAAAAATATTTTAAGGATAGGACTAAAGAAAACCGAACAAAATCCGGTCTAATTTAACACTTTTTGACAGAAACATTCGAAAAAAATTAACATTTTTGACAAAAAATATATGAAAAAATAAAATTTCAACAAAAGATAAGGGTTAATTTTACAAATAAATCCGTGTTGAATTATATCGGATTTGCAAAATATGCGCTTTAAGTATTCATTGAAACAAAATGATAGACAACAGTGAAAAGAGAATGGCATTTTTGGAATATTTTTAGTTAATTTCGGCTTTTTTTCCGGGGGGGGGGGTCAACCAAGTTCATGTTTGCCTGGCTGGAGTGAAAGATAAGCGCTAATTTTCAAAAACTACTCAACCAATTGCACTTTCTTTTCTTAAATGTGGCAAACAACATTTTTTTATGTTATTATATTCTTAATTTGGATTAGTTGTACTGTAAAAATATATCATTAGCCCCAAAATAAGGGAAAACAAGATTTTTTTTGCACAAAAAGATAAGGGTTTTTTGATAATAATTTGCAACCGAAAACAAACATTTTGCGCGAGGTGTTTCAAAATAGTGAAATGCAATCTGGAAAACATTATCATGTAAAGAAAACACAGTTTGAATATTATGGGGTTATGTCCGGCGCGTTTTAACCGCTCAGAGAGATAGCTTTTTAACTTTAACAGGGTTAAGGGAGTTCGTTGATTTTTCAAAACCTATTTGACCGATTTCTTTTATTTTTTGCATGGTTATCAGGCATATGCTTGTGTAATATTCCATGTGTTACATTGAGGAATTAGCTGAAAAACAAACACAGTGTAGGCTGAAAAAGGCGAAAACTCGTAAATTTCTTATAAAAGATAAGGGTTACGACAAAAGAAAATCCATGAAAAATAGAAAATGACAATTTTCACCCGCAAAACACCATTAAATGCATTGCAAAGAAGATATTCCATCAAATTGTGATGAAAAAGTACTCCTAAATAGAAAACAACCTTCAGTTTTTGTGTATAGAAAACTCACGTTTTTCAAAGAACAAATTTTCGCTTGGGACTATATTTGATGTGAATTTTTCCCCGACCGGGTTAAGGGTAACGACCATTACTCATTAACTTTAACACGTACGCGCCTGAAATTTTCAGATTTAATCCAAAAAAGGTAATTGTACGTAAATATGTGCAATTTTTATATTTCATTGGCAAAAAATTTCTTCTTTAGGTCTAGGGGAACTAATTCATTTCCAACCACTCTGGTAGAAAACTTTAGGGAAGCTCCGGTCCATATACTCAAATGTTGAAGGTGATCTCTGATTGGTCAATATTATTGAAATTCAAAATTGTTTGAATATTTTTCAGCGATTATAATCTGTTGATGAAATACAATCGAAAAATTAAAGATTTTAAACTTTTTTCCCGGTCCAATAGCTATTTATAAACATGGGTATATTTGTTTGAGGGACCGGAAAAAAACCGCTTCGCGGTAAGGGTCATCTCAAAAATGGCCCAAAAAGTCGTAGAGAAAAGGGATCATGCCATACTAATTTTCAATTCATTTCATGCGCAAATAAACGGGCCTCAATTTAAGACAGGTTTTAACACTCTCGCATTCTCTTGGACTGAGCTATGACCGGAAAGGTTATAATGGCCGATAACGGAAA
The DNA here is from genome assembly GCA_948146395.1 of Fragum whitleyi. Lineage (NCBI taxonomy): Eukaryota > Metazoa > Mollusca > Bivalvia > Cardiida > Cardiidae > Fragum > Fragum whitleyi. The sequence goes on along the minus strand of OX411552.1, from coordinate 53,281,913 downwards.
ATGAATTAGTTCCCTTAGACCTAAATGGCAAATATGCAAATAAGTGCATGTTCTCTTATTAATGGTCTTGTAAGAGTTACTTCGTCCGCTTAGAGTTTTTATTTTAGGTTACTTAATCACCAAATATCGAGAAAAATATTCTTTTAATGAAATGTCAAGCTAAAAGGGCCAATTCGGTATTCATGTAGTGCTTTTTGACAGTAAAAACACCACGGTCGCGGGACAATAGCACCCATTTCTTGCATTTTTTAGTCATTGAATGTGTGTCAGTGCCTTGCATTCTTTGCATGTATATATTGCAAAATAGTTTTCTTTTAGTTTGACGGTCGATTTTTGTACCCGGAAGTAATTAGGACTCTTACGTAATAAGATAAACTTAATCTTGGGCCGTCTCTAGAAGGAAAAATCTACTCCACTGGTTCGTCGTAACTTGATATTGATTGGATATTTTTAAGTCAAAAACAAAAAAAAAATATTTTAAGGATAGGACTAAAGAAAACCGAACAAAATCCGGTCTAATTTAACACTTTTTGACAGAAACATTCGAAAAAAATTAACATTTTTGACAAAAAATATATGAAAAAATAAAATTTCAACAAAAGATAAGGGTTAATTTTACAAATAAATCCGTGTTGAATTATATCGGATTTGCAAAATATGCGCTTTAAGTATTCATTGAAACAAAATGATAGACAACAGTGAAAAGAGAATGGCATTTTTGGAATATTTTTAGTTAATTTCGGCTTTTTTTCCGGGGGGGGGGGGTCAACCAAGTTCATGTTTGCCTGGCTGGAGTGAAAGATAAGCGCTAATTTTCAAAAACTACTCAACCAATTGCACTTTCTTTTCTTAAATGTGGCAAACAACATTTTTTTATGTTATTATATTCTTAATTTGGATTAGTTGTACTGTAAAAATATATCATTAGCCCCAAAATAAGGGAAAACAAGATTTTTTTTGCACAAAAAGATAAGGGTTTTTTGATAATAATTTGCAACCGAAAACAAACATTTTGCGCGAGGTGTTTCAAAATAGTGAAATGCAATCTGGAAAACATTATCATGTAAAGAAAACACAGTTTGAATATTATGGGGTTATGTCCGGCGCGTTTTAACCGCTCAGAGAGATAGCTTTTTAACTTTAACAGGGTTAAGGGAGTTCGTTGATTTTTCAAAACCTATTTGACCGATTTCTTTTATTTTTTGCATGGTTATCAGGCATATGCTTGTGTAATATTCCATGTGTTACATTGAGGAATTAGCTGAAAAACAAACACAGTGTAGGCTGAAAAAGGCGAAAACTCGTAAATTTCTTATAAAAGATAAGGGTTACGACAAAAGAAAATCCATGAAAAATAGAAAATGACAATTTTCACCCGCAAAACACCATTAAATGCATTGCAAAGAAGATATTCCATCAAATTGTGATGAAAAAGTACTCCTAAATAGAAAAAAACCTTCAGTTTTTGTGTATAGAAAACTCACGTTTTTCAAAGAACAAATTTTCGCTTGGGACTATATTTGATGTGAATTTTTCCCCGACCGGGTTAAGGGTAACGACCATTACTCATTAACTTTAACACGTACGCGCCTGAAATTTTCAGATTTAATCCAAAAAAGGTAATTGTACGTAAATATGTGCAATTTTTATATTTCATTGGCAAAAAATTTCTTCTTTAGGTCTAGGGGAACTAATTCATTTCCAACCACTCTGGTAGAAAACTTTAGGGAAGCTCCGGTCCATATACTCAAATGTTGAAGGTGATCTCTGATTGGTCAATATTATTGAAATTCAAAATTGTTTGAATATTTTTCAGCGATTATAATCTGTTGATGAAATACAATCGAAAAATTAAAGATTTTAAACTTTTTTCCCGGTCCAATAGCTATTTATAAACATGGGTATATTTGTTTGAGGGACCGGTAAAAACCGCTTCGCGGTAAGGGTCATCTCAAAAATGGCCCAAAAAGTCGTAGAGAAAAGGGATCATGCCATACTAATTTTCAATTCATTTCATGCGCAAATAAACGGGCCTCAATTTAAGACAGGTTTTAACACTCTCGCATTCTCTTGGACTGAGCTATGACCGGAAAGGTTATAATGGCCGATAACGGAAAATGAATTAGTTCCCTTAGACCTAAATGGCAAATATGCAAATAAGTGCATGTTCTCTTATTAATGGTCTTGTAAGAGTTACTTCGTCCGCTTAGAGTTTTTATTTTAGGTTACTTAATCACCAAATATCGAGAAAAATATTCTTTTAATGAAATGTCAAGCTAAAAGGGCCAATTCGGTATTCATGTAGTGCTTTTTGACAGTAAAAACACCACGGTCGCGGGACAATAGCACCCATTTCTTGCATTTTTTAGTCATTGAATGTGTGTCAGTGCCTTGCATTCTTTGCATGTATATATTGCAAAATAGTTTTCTTTTAGTTTGACGGTCGATTTTTGTACCCGGAAGTAATTAGGACTCTTACGTAATAAGATAAACTTAATCTTGGGCCGTCTCTAGAAGGAAAAATCTACTCCACTGGTTCGTCGTAACTTGATATTGATTGGATATTTTTAAGTCAAAAACAAAAAAAAAATATTTTAAGGATAGGACTAAAGAAAACCGAACAAAATCCGGTCTAATTTAACACTTTTTGACAGAAACATTCGAAAAAAATTAACATTTTTGACAAAAAATATATGAAAAAATAAAATTTCAACAAAAGATAAGGGTTAATTTTACAAATAAATCCGTGTTGAATTATATCGGATTTGCAAAATATGCGCTTTAAGTATTCATTGAAACAAAATGATAGACAACAGTGAAAAGAGAATGGCATTTTTGGAATATTTTTAGTTAATTTCGGCTTTTTTTCCGGGGGGGGGGGTCAACCAAGTTCATGTTTGCCTGGCTGGAGTGAAAGATAAGCGCTAATTTTCAAAAACTACTCAACCAATTGCACTTTCTTTTCTTAAATGTGGCAAACAACATTTTTTTATGTTATTATATTCTTAATTTGGATTAGTTGTACTGTAAAAATATATCATTAGCCCCAAAATAAGGGAAAACAAGATTTTTTTTGCACAATAAGATAAGGGTTTTTTGATAATAATTTGCAACCGAAAACAAACATTTTGCGCGAGGTGTTTCAAAATAGTGAAATGCAATCTGGAAAACATTATCATGTAAAGAAAACACAGTTTGAATATTATGGGGTTATGTCCGGCGCGTTTTAACCGCTCAGAGAGATAGCTTTTTAACTTTAACAGGGTTAAGGGAGTTCGTTGATTTTTCAAAACCTATTTGACCGATTTCTTTTATTTTTTGCATGGTTATCAGGCATATGCTTGTGTAATATTCCATGTGTTACATTGAGGAATTAGCTGAAAAACAAACACAGTGTAGGCTGAAAAAGGCGAAAACTCGTAAATTTCTTATAAAAGATAAGGGTTACGACAAAAGAAAATCCATGAAAAATAGAAAATGACAATTTTCACCCGCAAAACACCATTAAATGCATTGCAAAGAAGATATTCCATCAAATTGTGATGAAAAAGTACTCCTAAATAGAAAACAACCTTCAGTTTTTGTGTATAGAAAACTCACGTTTTTCAAAGAACAAATTTTCGCTTGGGACTATATTTGATGTGAATTTTTCCCCGACCGGGTTAAGGGTAACGACCATTACTCATTAACTTTAACACGTACGCGCCTGAAATTTTCAGATTTAATCCAAAAAAGGTAATTGTACGTAAATATGTGCAATTTTTATATTTCATTGGCAAAAAATTTCTTCTTTAGGTCTAGGGGAACTAATTCATTTCCAACCACTCTGGTAGAAAACTTTAGGGAAGCTCCGGTCCATATACTCAAATGTTGAAGGTGATCTCTGATTGGTCAATATTATTGAAATTCAAAATTGTTTGAATATTTTTCAGCGATTATAATCTGTTGATGAAATACAATCGAAAAATTAAAGATTTTAAACTTTTTTCCCGGTCCAATAGCTATTTATAAACATGGGTATATTTGTTTGAGGGACCGGTAAAAACCGCTTCGCGGTAAGGGTCATCTCAAAAATGGCCCAAAAAGTCGTAGAGAAAAGGGATCATGCCATACTAATTTTCAATTCATTTCATGCGCAAATAAACGGGCCTCAATTTAAGACAGGTTTTAACACTCTCGCATTCTCTTGGACTGAGCTATGACCGGAAAGGTTATAATGGCCGATAACGGAAAATGAATTAGTTCCCTTAGACCTAAATGGCAAATATGCAAATAAGTGCATGTTCTCTTATTAATGGTCTTGTAAGAGTTACTTCGTCCGCTTAGAGTTTTTATTTTAGGTTACTTAATCACCAAATATCGAGAAAAATATTCTTTTAATGAAATGTCAAGCTAAAAGGGCCAATTCGGTATTCATGTAGTGCTTTTTGACAGTAAAAACACCACGGTCGCGGGACAATAGCACCCATTTCTTGCATTTTTTAGTCATTGAATGTGTGTCAGTGCCTTGCATTCTTTGCATGTATATATTGCAAAATAGTTTTCTTTTAGTTTGACGGTCGATTTTTGTACCCGGAAGTAATTAGGACTCTTACGTAATAAGATAAACTTAATCTTGGGCCGTCTCTAGAAGGAAAAATCTACTCCACTGGTTCGTCGTAACTTGATATTGATTGGATATTTTTAAGTCAAAAACAAAAAAAAAAATATTTTAAGGATAGGACTAAAGAAAACCGAACAAAATCCGGTCTAATTTAACACTTTTTGACAGAAACATTCGAAAAAAATTAACATTTTTGACAAAAAATATATGAAAAAATAAAATTTCAACAAAAGATAAGGGTTAATTTTACAAATAAATCCGTGTTGAATTATATCGGATTTGCAAAATATGCGCTTTAAGTATTCATTGAAACAAAATGATAGACAACAGTGAAAAGAGAATGGCATTTTTGGAATATTTTTAGTTAATTTCGGCTTTTTTTCCGGGGGGGGGGGGTCAACCAAGTTCATGTTTGCCTGGCTGGAGTGAAAGATAAGCGCTAATTTTCAAAAACTACTCAACCAATTGCACTTTCTTTTCTTAAATGTGGCAAACAACATTTTTTTATGTTATTATATTCTTAATTTGGATTAGTTGTACTGTAAAAATATATCATTAGCCCCAAAATAAGGGAAAACAAGATTTTTTTTGCACAAAAAGATAAGGGTTTTTTGATAATAATTTGCAACCGAAAACAAACATTTTGCGCGAGGTGTTTCAAAATAGTGAAATGCAATCTGGAAAACATTATCATGTAAAGAAAACACAGTTTGAATATTATGGGGTTATGTCCGGCGCGTTTTAACCGCTCAGAGAGATAGCTTTTTAACTTTAACAGGGTTAAGGGAGTTCGTTGATTTTTCAAAACCTATTTGACCGATTTCTTTTATTTTTTGCATGGTTATCAGGCATATGCTTGTGTAATATTCCATGTGTTACATTGAGGAATTAGCTGAAAAACAAACACAGTGTAGGCTGAAAAAGGCGAAAACTCGTAAATTTCTTATAAAAGATAAGGGTTACGACAAAAGAAAATCCATGAAAAATAGAAAATGACAATTTTCACCCGCAAAACACCATTAAATGCATTGCAAAGAAGATATTCCATCAAATTGTGATGAAAAAGTACTCCTAAATAGAAAACAACCTTCAGTTTTTGTGTATAGAAAACTCACGTTTTTCAAAGAACAAATTTTCGCTTGGGACTATATTTGATGTGAATTTTTCCCCGACCGGGTTAAGGGTAACGACCATTACTCATTAACTTTAACACGTACGCGCCTGAAATTTTCAGATTTAATCCAAAAAAGGTAATTGTACGTAAATATGTGCAATTTTTATATTTCATTGGCAAAAAATTTCTTCTTTAGGTCTAGGGGAACTAATTCATTTCCAACCACTCTGGTAGAAAACTTTAGGGAAGCTCCGGTCCATATACTCAAATGTTGAAGGTGATCTCTGATTGGTCAATATTATTGAAATTCAAAATTGTTTGAATATTTTTCAGCGATTATAATCTGTTGATGAAATACAATCGAAAAATTAAAGATTTTAAACTTTTTTCCCGGTCCAATAGCTATTTATAAACATGGGTATATTTGTTTGAGGGACCGGTAAAAACCGCTTCGCGGTAAGGGTCATCTCAAAAATGGCCCAAAAAGTCGTAGAGAAAAGGGATCATGCCATACTAATTTTCAATTCATTTCATGCGCAAATAAACGGGCCTCAATTTAAGACAGGTTTTAACACTCTCGCATTCTCTTGGACTGAGCTATGACCGGAAAGGTTATAATGGCCGATAACGGAAAATGAATTAGTTCCCTTAGACCTAAATGGCAAATATGCAAATAAGTGCATGTTCTCTTATTAATGGTCTTGTAAGAGTTACTTCGTCCGCTTAGAGTTTTTATTTTAGGTTACTTAATCACCAAATATCGAGAAAAATATTCTTTTAATGAAATGTCAAGCTAAAAGGGCCAATTCGGTATTCATGTAGTGCTTTTTGACAGTAAAAACACCACGGTCGCGGGACAATAGCACCCATTTCTTGCATTTTTTAGTCATTGAATGTGTGTCAGTGCCTTGCATTCTTTGCATGTATATATTGCAAAATAGTTTTCTTTTAGTTTGACGGTCGATTTTTGTACCCGGAAGTAATTAGGACTCTTACGTAATAAGATAAACTTAATCTTGGGCCGTCTCTAGAAGGAAAAATCTACTCCACTGGTTCGTCGTAACTTGATATTGATTGGATATTTTTAAGTCAAAAACAAAAAAAAATATTTTAAGGATAGGACTAAAGAAAACCGAACAAAATCCGGTCTAATTTAACACTTTTTGACAGAAACATTCGAAAAAAATTAACATTTTTGACAAAAATTATATGAAAAAATAAAATTTCAACAAAAGATAAGGGTTAATTTTACAAATAAATCCGTGTTGAATTATATCGGATTTGCAAAATATGCGCTTTAAGTATTCATTGAAACAAAATGATAGACAACAGTGAAAAGAGAATGGCATTTTTGGAATATTTTTAGTTAATTTCGGCTTTTTTTCCGGGGGGGGGGGGGGTCAACCAAGTTCATGTTTGCCTGGCTGGAGTGAAAGATAAGCGCTAATTTTCAAAAACTACTCAACCAATTGCACTTTCTTTTCTTAAATGTGGCAAACAACATTTTTTTATGTTATTATATTCTTAATTTGGATTAGTTGTACTGTAAAAATATATCATTAGCCCCAAAATAAGGGAAAACAAGATTTTTTTTGCACAAAAAGATAAGGGTTTTTTGATAATAATTTGCAACCGAAAACAAACATTTTGCGCGAGGTGTTTCAAAATAGTGAAATGCAATCTGGAAAACATTATCATGTAAAGAAAACACAGTTTGAATATTATGGGGTTATGTCCGGCGCGTTTTAACCGCTCAGAGAGATAGCTTTTTAACTTTAACAGGGTTAAGGGAGTTCGTTGATTTTTCAAAACCTATTTGACCGATTTCTTTTATTTTTTGCATGGTTATCAGGCATATGCTTGTGTAATATTCCATGTGTTACATTGAGGAATTAGCTGAAAAACAAACACAGTGTAGGCTGAAAAAGGCGAAAACTCGTAAATTTCTTATAAAAGATAAGGGTTACGACAAAAGAAAATCCATGAAAAATAGAAAATGACAATTTTCACCCGCAAAACACCATTAAATGCATTGCAAAGAAGATATTCCATCAAATTGTGATGAAAAAGTACTCCTAAATAGAAAACAACCTTCAGTTTTTGTGTATAGAAAACTCACGTTTTTCAAAGAACAAATTTTCGCTTGGGACTATATTTGATGTGAATTTTTCCCCGACCGGGTTAAGGGTAACGACCATTACTCATTAACTTTAACACGTACGCGCCTGAAATTTTCAGATTTAATCCAAAAAAGGTAATTGTACGTAAATATGTGCAATTTTTATATTTCATTGGCAAAAAATTTCTTCTTTAGGTCTAGGGGAACTAATTCATTTCCAACCACTCTGGTAGAAAACTTTAGGGAAGCTCCGGTCCATATACTCAAATGTTGAAGGTGATCTCTGATTGGTCAATATTATTGAAATTCAAAATTGTTTGAATATTTTTCAGCGATTATAATCTGTTGATGAAATACAATCGAAAAATTAAAGATTTTAAACTTTTTTCCCGGTCCAATAGCTATTTATAAACATGGGTATATTTGTTTGAGGGACCGGAAAAAAACCGCTTCGCGGTAAGGGTCATCTCAAAAATGGCCCAAAAAGTCGTAGAGAAAAGGGATCATGCCATACTAATTTTCAATTCATTTCATGCGCAAATAAACGGGCCTCAATTTAAGACAGGTTTTAACACTCTCGCATTCTCTTGGACTGAGCTATGACCGGAAAGGTTATAATGGCCGATAACGGAAAATGAATTAGTTCCCTTAGACCTAAATGGCAAATATGCAAATAAGTGCATGTTCTCTTATTAATGGTCTTGTAAGAGTTACTTCGTCCGCTTAGAGTTTTTATTTTAGGTTACTTAATCACCAAATATCGAGAAAAATATTCTTTTAATGAAATGTCAAGCTAAAAGGGCCAATTCGGTATTCATGTAGTGCTTTTTGACAGTAAAAACACCACGGTCGCGGGACAATAGCACCCATTTCTTGCATTTTTTAGTCATTGAATGTGTGTCAGTGCCTTGCATTCTTTGCATGTATATATTGCAAAATAGTTTTCTTTTAGTTTGACGGTCGATTTTTGTACCCGGAAGTAATTAGGACTCTTACGTAATAAGATAAACTTAATCTTGGGCCGTCTCTAGAAGGAAAAATCTACTCCACTGGTTCGTCGTAACTTGATATTGATTGGATATTTTTAAGTCAAAAACAAAAAAAAAATATTTTAAGGATAGGACTAAAGAAAACCGAACAAAATCCGGTCTAATTTAACACTTTTTGACAGAAACATTCGAAAAAAATTAACATTTTTGACAAAAAATATATGAAAAAATAAAATTTCAACAAAAGATAAGGGTTAATTTTACAAATAAATCCGTGTTGAATTATATCGGATTTGCAAAATATGCGCTTTAAGTATTCATTGAAACAAAATGATAGACAACAGTGAAAAGAGAATGGCATTTTTGGAATATTTTTAGTTAATTTCGGCTTTTTTTCCGGGGGGGGGGGGGGTCAACCAAGTTCATGTTTGCCTGGCTGGAGTGAAAGATAAGCGCTAATTTTCAAAAACTACTCAACCAATTGCACTTTCTTTTCTTAAATGTGGCAAACAACATTTTTTTATGTTATTATATTCTTAATTTGGATTAGTTGTACTGTAAAAATATATCATTAGCCCCAAAATAAGGGAAAACAAGATTTTTTTTGCACAAAAAGATAAGGGTTTTTTGATAATAATTTGCAACCGAAAACAAACATTTTGCGCGAGGTGTTTCAAAATAGTGAAATGCAATCTGGAAAACATTATCATGTAAAGAAAACACAGTTTGAATATTATGGGGTTATGTCCGGCGCGTTTTAACCGCTCAGAGAGATAGCTTTTTAACTTTAACAGGGTTAAGGGAGTTCGTTGATTTTTCAAAACCTATTTGACCGATTTCTTTTATTTTTTGCATGGTTATCAGGCATATGCTTGTGTAATATTCCATGTGTTACATTGAGGAATTAGCTGAAAAACAAACACAGTGTAGGCTGAAAAAGGCGAAAACTCGTAAATTTCTTATAAAAGATAAGGGTTACGACAAAAGAAAATCCATGAAAAATAGAAAATGACAATTTTCACCCGCAAAACACCATTAAATGCATTGCAAAGAAGATATTCCATCAAATTGTGATGAAAAAGTACTCCTAAATAGAAAACAACCTTCAGTTTTTGTGTATAGAAAACTCACGTTTTTCAAAGAACAAATTTTCGCTTGGGACTATATTTGATGTGAATTTTTCCCCGACCGGGTTAAGGGTAACGACCATTACTCATTAACTTTAACACGTACGCGCCTGAAATTTTCAGATTTAATCCAAAAAAGGTAATTGTACGTAAATATGTGCAATTTTTATATTTCATTGGCAAAAAATTTCTTCTTTAGGTCTAGGGGAACTAATTCATTTCCAACCACTCTGGTAGAAAACTTTAGGGAAGCTCCGGTCCATATACTCAAATGTTGAAGGTGATCTCTGATTGGTCAATATTATTGAAATTCAAAATTGTTTGAATATTTTTCAGCGATTATAATCTGTTGATGAAATACAATCGAAAAATTAAAGATTTTAAACTTTTTTCCCGGTCCAATAGCTATTTATAAACATGGGTATATTTGTTTGAGGGACCGGTAAAAACCGCTTCGCGGTAAGGGTCATCTCAAAAATGGCCCAAAAAGTCGTAGAGAAAAGGGATCATGCCATACTAATTTTCAATTCATTTCATGCGCAAATAAACGGGCCTCAATTTAAGACAGGTTTTAACACTCTCGCATTCTCTTGGACTGAGCTATGACCGGAAAGGTTATAATGGCCGATAACGGAAAATGAATTAGTTCCCTTAGACCTAAATGGCAAATATGCAAATAAGTGCATGTTCTCTTATTAATGGTCTTGTAAGAGTTACTTCGTCCGCTTAGAGTTTTTATTTTAGGTTACTTAATCACCAAATATCGAGAAAAATATTCTTTTAATGAAATGTCAAGCTAAAAGGGCCAATTCGGTATTCATGTAGTGCTTTTTGACAGTAAAAACACCACGGTCGCGGGACAATAGCACCCATTTCTTGCATTTTTTAGTCATTGAATGTGTGTCAGTGCCTTGCATTCTTTGCATGTATATATTGCAAAATAGTTTTCTTTTAGTTTGACGGTCGATTTTTGTACCCGGAAGTAATTAGGACTCTTACGTAATAAGATAAACTTAATCTTGGGCCGTCTCTAGAAGGAAAAATCTACTCCACTGGTTCGTCGTAACTTGATATTGATTGGATATTTTTAAGTCAAAAACAAAAAAAAATATTTTAAGGATAGGACTAAAGAAAACCGAACAAAATCCGGTCTAATTTAACACTTTTTGACAGAAACATTCGAAAAAAATTAACATTTTTGACAAAAAATATATGAAAAAATAAAATTTCAACAAAAGATAAGGGTTAATTTTACAAATAAATCCGTGTTGAATTATATCGGATTTGCAAAATATGCGCTTTAAGTATTCATTGAAACAAAATGATAGACAACAGTGAAAAGAGAATGGCATTTTTGGAATATTTTTAGTTAATTTCGGCTTTTTTTCCGGGGGGGGGGGGTCAACCAAGTTCATGTTTGCCTGGCTGGAGTGAAAGATAAGCGCTAATTTTCAAAAACTACTCAACCAATTGCACTTTCTTTTCTTAAATGTGGCAAACAACATTTTTTTATGTTATTATATTCTTAATTTGGATTAGTTGTACTGTAAAAATATATCATTAGCCCCAAAATAAGGGAAAACAAGATTTTTTTTGCACAAAAAGATAAGGGTTTTTTGATAATAATTTGCAACCGAAAACAAACATTTTGCGCGAGGTGTTTCAAAATAGTGAAATGCAATCTGGAAAACATTATCATGTAAAGAAAACACAGTTTGAATATTATGGGGTTATGTCCGGCGCGTTTTAACCGCTCAGAGAGATAGCTTTTTAACTTTAACAGGGTTAAGGGAGTTCGTTGATTTTTCAAAACCTATTTGACCGATTTCTTTTATTTTTTGCATGGTTATCAGGCATATGCTTGTGTAATATTCCATGTGTTACATTGAGGAATTAGCTGAAAAACAAACACAGTGTAGGCTGAAAAAGGCGAAAACTCGTAAATTTCTTATAAAAGATAAGGGTTACGACAAAAGAAAATCCATGAAAAATAGAAAATGACAATTTTCACCCGCAAAACACCATTAAATGCATTGCAAAGAAGATATTCCATCAAATTGTGATGAAAAAGTACTCCTAAATAGAAAACAACCTTCAGTTTTTGTGTATAGAAAACTCACGTTTTTCAAAGAACAAATTTTCGCTTGGGACTATATTTGATGTGAATTTTTCCCCGACCGGGTTAAGGGTAACGACCATTACTCATTAACTTTAACACGTACGCGCCTGAAATTTTCAGATTTAATCCAAAAAAGGTAATTGTACGTAAATATGTGCAATTTTTATATTTCATTGGCAAAAAATTTCTTCTTTATAAATGGCAAATATGCAAATAAGTGCATGTTCTCTTATTAATGGTCTTGTAAGAGTTACTTCGTCCGCTTAGAGTTTTTATTTTAGATTACTTAATCACCAAATATCGAGAAAAATATTCTTTTAATGAAATGTCAAGCTAAAAGGGCCAATTCGGTATTCATGTAGTGCTTTTTGACAGTAAAAACACCACGGTCGCGGGACAATAGCACCCATTTCTTGCATTTTTTAGTCATTGAATGTGTGTCAGTGCCTTGCATTCTTTGCATGTATATATTGCAAAATAGTTTTCTTTTAGTTTGACGGTCGATTTTTGTACCCGGAAGTAATTAGGACTCTTACGTAATAAGATAAACTTAATCTTGGGCCGTCTCTAGAAGGAAAAATCTACTCCACTGGTTCGTCGTAACTTGATATTGATTGGATATTTTTAAGTCAAAAACAAAAAAAAAAAATATTTTAAGGATAGGACTAAAGAAAACCGAACAAAATCCGGTCTAATTTAACACTTTTTGACAGAAACATTCGAAAAAAATTAACATTTTTGACAAAAAATATATGAAAAAATAAAATTTCAACAAAAGATAAGGGTTAATTTTACAAATAAATCCGTGTTGAATTATATCGGATTTGCAAAATATGCGCTTTAAGTATTCATTGAAACAAAATGATAGACAACAGTGAAAAGAGAATGGCATTTTTGGAATATTTTTAGTTAATTTCGGCTTTTTTTCCGGGGGGGGGGGGGGTCAACCAAGTTCATGTTTGCCTGGCTGGAGTGAAAGATAAGCGCTAATTTTCAAAAACTACTCAACCAATTGCACTTTCTTTTCTTAAATGTGGCAAACAACATTTTTTTATGTTATTATATTCTTAATTTGGATTAGTTGTACTGTAAAAATATATCATTAGCCCCAAAATAAGGGAAAACAAGATTTTTTTTGCACAAAAAGATAAGGGTTTTTTGATAATAATTTGCAACCGAAAACAAACATTTTGCGCGAGGTGTTTCAAAATAGTGAAATGCAATCTGGAAAACATTATCATGTAAAGAAAACACAGTTTGAATATTATGGGGTTATGTCCGGCGCGTTTTAACCGCTCAGAGAGATAGCTTTTTAACTTTAACAGGGTTAAGGGAGTTCGTTGATTTTTCAAAACCTATTTGACCGATTTCTTTTATTTTTTGCATGGTTATCAGGCATATGCTTGTGTAATATTCCATGTGTTACATTGAGGAATTAGCTGAAAAACAAACACAGTGTAGGCTGAAAAAGGCGAAAACTCGTAAATTTCTTATAAAAGATAAGGGTTACGACAAAAGAAAATCCATGAAAAATAGAAAATGACAATTTTCACCCGCAAAACACCATTAAATGCATTGCAAAGAAGATATTCCATCAAATTGTGATGAAAAAGTACTCCTAAATAGAAAACAACCTTCAGTTTTTGTGTATAGAAAACTCACGTTTTTCAAAGAACAAATTTTCGCTTGGGACTATATTTGATGTGAATTTTTCCCCGACCGGGTTAAGGGTAACGACCATTACTCATTAACTTTAACACGTACGCGCCTGAAATTTTCAGATTTAATCCAAAAAAGGTAATTGTACGTAAATATGTGCAATTTTTATATTTCATTGGCAAAAAATTTCTTCTTTAGGTCTAGGGGAACTAATTCATTTCCAACCACTCTGGTAGAAAACTTTAGGGAAGCTCCGGTCCATATACTCAAATGTTGAAGGTGATCTCTGATTGGTCAATATTATTGAAATTCAAAATTGTTTGAATATTTTTCAGCGATTATAATCTGTTGATGAAATACAATCGAAAAATTAAAGATTTTAAACTTTTTTCCCGGTCCAATAGCTATTTATAAACATGGGTATATTTGTTTGAGGGACCGGTAAAAACCGCTTCGCGGTAAGGGTCATCTCAAAAATGGCCCAAAAAGTCGTAGAGAAAAGGGATCATGCCATACTAATTTTCAATTCATTTCATGCGCAAATAAACGGGCCTCAATTTAAGACAGGTTTTAACACTCTCGCATTCTCTTGGACTGAGCTATGACCGGAAAGGTTATAATGGCCGATAACGGAAAATGAATTAGTTCCCTTAGACCTAAATGGCAAATATGCAAATAAGTGCATGTTCTCTTATTAATGGTCTTGTAAGAGTTACTTCGTCCGCTTAGAGTTTTTATTTTAGGTTACTTAATCACCAAATATCGAGAAAAATATTCTTTTAATGAAATGTCAAGCTAAAAGGGCCAATTCGGTATTCATGTAGTGCTTTTTGACAGTAAAAACACCACGGTCGCGGGACAATAGCACCCATTTCTTGCATTTTTTAGTCATTGAATGTGTGTCAGTGCCTTGCATTCTTTGCATGTATATATTGCAAAATAGTTTTCTTTTAGTTTGACGGTCGATTTTTGTACCCGGAAGTAATTAGGACTCTTACGTAATAAGATAAACTTAATCTTGGGCCGTCTCTAGAAGGAAAAATCTACTCCACTGGTTCGTCGTAACTTGATATTGATTGGATATTTTTAAGTCAAAAACAAAAAAAAAAATATTTTAAGGATAGGACTAAAGAAAACCGAACAAAATCCGGTCTAATTTAACACTTTTTGACAGAAACATTCGAAAAAAATTAACATTTTTGACAAAAAATATATGAAAAAATAAAATTTCAACAAAAGATAAGGGTTAATTTTACAAATAAATCCGTGTTGAATTATATCGGATTTGCAAAATATGCGCTTTAAGTATTCATTGAAACAAAATGATAGACAACAGTGAAAAGAGAATGGCATTTTTGGAATATTTTTAGTTAATTTCGGCTTTTTTTCCGGGGGGGGGGGGTCAACCAAGTTCATGTTTGCCTGGCTGGAGTGAAAGATAAGCGCTAATTTTCAAAAACTACTCAACCAATTGCACTTTCTTTTCTTAAATGTGGCAAACAACATTTTTTTATGTTATTATATTCTTAATTTGGATTAGTTGTACTGTAAAAATATATCATTAGCCCCAAAATAAGGGAAAACAAGATTTTTTTTGCACAAAAAGATAAGGGTTTTTTGATAATAATTTGCAACCGAAAACAAACATTTTGCGCGAGGTGTTTCAAAATAGTGAAATGCAATCTGGAAAACATTATCATGTAAAGAAAACACAGTTTGAATATTATGGGGTTATGTCCGGCGCGTTTTAACCGCTCAGAGAGATAGCTTTTTAACTTTAACAGGGTTAAGGGAGTTCGTTGATTTTTCAAAACCTATTTGACCGATTTCTTTTATTTTTTGCATGGTTATCAGGCATATGCTTGTGTAATATTCCATGTGTTACATTGAGGAATTAGCTGAAAAACAAACACAGTGTAGGCTGAAAAAGGCGAAAACTCGTAAATTTCTTATAAAAGATAAGGGTTACGACAAAAGAAAATCCATGAAAAATAGAAAATGACAATTTTCACCCGCAAAACACCATTAAATGCATTGCAAAGAAGATATTCCATCAAATTGTGATGAAAAAGTACTCCTAAATAGAAAACAACCTTCAGTTTTTGTGTATAGAAAACTCACGTTTTTCAAAGAACAAATTTTCGCTTGGGACTATATTTGATGTGAATTTTTCCCCGACCGGGTTAAGGGTAACGACCATTACTCATTAACTTTAACACGTACGCGCCTGAAATTTTCAGATTTAATCCAAAAAAGGTAATTGTACGTAAATATGTGCAATTTTTATATTTCATTGGCAAAAAATTTCTTCTTTATAAATGGCAAATATGCAAATAAGTGCATGTTCTCTTATTAATGGTCTTGTAAGAGTTACTTCGTCCGCTTAGAGTTTTTATTTTAGGTTACTTAATCACCAAATATCGAGAAAAATATTCTTTTAATGAAATGTCAAGCTAAAAGGGCCAATTCGGTATTCATGTAGTGCTTTTTGACAGTAAAAACACCACGGTCGCGGGACAATAGCACCCATTTCTTGCATTTTTTAGTCATTGAATGTGTGTCAGTGCCTTGCATTCTTTGCATGTATATATTGCAAAATAGTTTTCTTTTAGTTTGACGGTCGATTTTTGTACCCGGAAGTAATTAGGACTCTTACGTAATAAGATAAACTTAATCTTGGGCCGTCTCTAGAAGGAAAAATCTACTCCACTGGTTCGTCGTAACTTGATATTGATTGGATATTTTTAAGTCAAAAACAAAAAAAAAAAATATTTTAAGGATAGGACTAAAGAAAACCGAACAAAATCCGGTCTAATTTAACACTTTTTGACAGAAACATTCGAAAAAAATTAACATTTTTGACAAAAAATATATGAAAAAATAAAATTTCAACAAAAGATAAGGGTTAATTTTACAAATAAATCCGTGTTGAATTATATCGGATTTGCAAAATATGCGCTTTAAGTATTCATTGAAACAAAATGATAGACAACAGTGAAAAGAGAATGGCATTTTTGGAATATTTTTAGTTAATTTCGGCTTTTTTTCCGGGGGGGGGGTCAACCAAGTTCATGTTTGCCTGGCTGGAGTGAAAGATAAGCGCTAAATTTTCAAAAACTACTCAACCAATTGCACTTTCTTTTCTTAAATGTGGCAAACAACATTTTTTTATGTTATTATATTCTTAATTTGGATTAGTTGTACTGTAAAAATATATCATTAGCCCCAAAATAAGGGAAAACAAGATTTTTTTTGCACAAAAAGATAAGGGTTTTTTGATAATAATTTGCAACCGAAAACAAACATTTTGCGCGAGGTGTTTCAAAATAGTGAAATGCAATCTGGAAAACATTATCATGTAAAGAAAACACAGTTTGAATATTATGGGGTTATGTCCGGCGCGTTTTAACCGCTCAGAGAGATAGCTTTTTAACTTTAACAGGGTTAAGGGAGTTCGTTGATTTTTCAAAACCTATTTGACCGATTTCTTTTATTTTTTGCATGGTTATCAGGCATATGCTTGTGTAATATTCCATGTGTTACATTGAGGAATTAGCTGAAAAACAAACACAGTGTAGGCTGAAAAAGGCGAAAACTCGTAAATTTCTTATAAAAGATAAGGGTTACGACAAAAGAAAATCCATGAAAAATAGAAAATGACAATTTTCACCCGCAAAACACCATTAAATGCATTGCAAAGAAGATATTCCATCAAATTGTGATGAAAAAGTACTCCTAAATAGAAAACAACCTTCAGTTTTTGTGTATAGAAAACTCACGTTTTTCAAAGAACAAATTTTCGCTTGGGACTATATTTGATGTGAATTTTTCCCCGACCGGGTTAAGGGTAACGACCATTACTCATTAACTTTAACACGTACGCGCCTGAAATTTTCAGATTTAATCCAAAAAAGGTAATTGTACGTAAATATGTGCAATTTTTATATTTCATTGGCAAAAAATTTCTTCTTTAGGTCTAGGGGAACTAATTCATTTCCAACCACTCTGGTAGAAAACTTTAGGGAAGCTCCGGTCCATATACTCAAATGTTGAAGGTGATCTCTGATTGGTCAATATTATTGAAATTCAAAATTGTTTGAATATTTTTCAGCGATTATAATCTGTTGATGAAATACAATCGAAAAATTAAAGATTTTAAACTTTTTTCCCGGTCCAATAGCTATTTATAAACATGGGTATATTTGTTTGAGGGACCGGTAAAAACCGCTTCGCGGTAAGGGTCATCTCAAAAATGGCCCAAAAAGTCGTAGAGAAAAGGGATCATGCCATACTAATTTTCAATTCATTTCATGCGCAAATAAACGGGCCTCAATTTAAGACAGGTTTTAACACTCTCGCATTCTCTTGGACTGAGCTATGACCGGAAAGGTTATAATGGCCGATAACGGAAAATGAATTAGTTCCCTTAGACCTAAATGGCAAATATGCAAATAAGTGCATGTTCTCTTATTAATGGTCTTGTAAGAGTTACTTCGTCCGCTTAGAGTTTTTATTTTAGGTTACTTAATCACCAAATATCGAGAAAAATATTCTTTTAATGAAATGTCAAGCTAAAAGGGCCAATTCGGTATTCATGTAGTGCTTTTTGACAGTAAAAACACCACGGTCGCGGGACAATAGCACCCATTTCTTGCATTTTTTAGTCATTGAATGTGTGTCAGTGCCTTGCATTCTTTGCATGTATATATTGCAAAATAGTTTTCTTTTAGTTTGACGGTCGATTTTTGTACCCGGAAGTAATTAGGACTCTTACGTAATAAGATAAACTTAATCTTGGGCCGTCTCTAGAAGGAAAAATCTACTCCACTGGTTCGTCGTAACTTGATATTGATTGGATATTTTTAAGTCAAAAACAAAAAAAAAATATTTTAAGGATAGGACTAAAGAAAACCGAACAAAATCCGGTCTAATTTAACACTTTTTGACAGAAACATTCGAAAAAAATTAACATTTTTGACAAAAAATATATGAAAAAATAAAATTTCAACAAAAGATAAGGGTTAATTTTACAAATAAATCCGTGTTGAATTATATCGGATTTGCAAAATATGCGCTTTAAGTATTCATTGAAACAAAATGATAGACAACAGTGAAAAGAGAATGGCATTTTTGGAATATTTTTAGTTAATTTCGGCTTTTTTTCCGGGGGGGGGGGGTCAACCAAGTTCATGTTTGCCTGGCTGGAGTGAAAGATAAGCGCTAATTTTCAAAAACTACTCAACCAATTGCACTTTCTTTTCTTAAATGTGGCAAACAACATTTTTTTATGTTATTATATTCTTAATTTGGATTAGTTGTACTGTAAAAATATATCATTAGCCCCAAAATAAGGGAAAACAAGATTTTTTTTGCACAAAAAGATAAGGGTTTTTTGATAATAATTTGCAACCGAAAACAAACATTTTGCGCGAGGTGTTTCAAAATAGTGAAATGCAATCTGGAAAACATTATCATGTAAAGAAAACACAGTTTGAATATTATGGGGTTATGTCCGGCGCGTTTTAACCGCTCAGAGAGATAGCTTTTTAACTTTAACAGGGTTAAGGGAGTTCGTTGATTTTTCAAAACCTATTTGACCGATTTCTTTTATTTTTTGCATGGTTATCAGGCATATGCTTGTGTAATATTCCATGTGTTACATTGAGGAATTAGCTGAAAAACAAACACAGTGTAGGCTGAAAAAGGCGAAAACTCGTAAATTTCTTATAAAAGATAAGGGTTACGACAAAAGAAAATCCATGAAAAATAGAAAATGACAATTTTCACCCGCAAAACACCATTAAATGCATTGCAAAGAAGATATTCCATCAAATTGTGATGAAAAAGTACTCCTAAATAGAAAACAACCTTCAGTTTTTGTGTATAGAAAACTCACGTTTTTCAAAGAACAAATTTTCGCTTGGGACTATATTTGATGTGAATTTTTCCCCGACCGGGTTAAGGGTAACGACCATTACTCATTAACTTTAACACGTACGCGCCTGAAATTTTCAGATTTAATCCAAAAAAGGTAATTGTACGTAAATATGTGCAATTTTTATATTTCATTGGCAAAAAATTTCTTCTTTAGGTCTAGGGGAACTAATTCATTTCCAACCACTCTGGTAGAAAACTTTAGGGAAGCTCCGGTCCATATACTCAAATGTTGAAGGTGATCTCTGATTGGTCAATATTATTGAAATTCAAAATTGTTTGAATATTTTTCAGCGATTATAATCTGTTGATGAAATACAATCGAAAAATTAAAGATTTTAAACTTTTTTCCCGGTCCAATAGCTATTTATAAACATGGGTATATTTGTTTGAGGGACCGGTAAAAACCGCTTCGCGGTAAGGGTCATCTCAAAAATGGCCCAAAAAGTCGTAGAGAAAAGGGATCATGCCATACTAATTTTCAATTCATTTCATGCGCAAATAAACGGGCCTCAATTTAAGACAGGTTTTAACACTCTCGCATTCTCTTGGACTGAGCTATGACCGGAAAGGTTATAATGGCCGATAACGGAAAATGAATTAGTTCCCTTAGACCTAAATGGCAAATATGCAAATAAGTGCATGTTCTCTTATTAATGGTCTTGTAAGAGTTACTTCGTCCGCTTAGAGTTTTTATTTTAGGTTACTTAATCACCAAATATCGAGAAAAATATTCTTTTAATGAAATGTCAAGCTAAAAGGGCCAATTCGGTATTCATGTAGTGCTTTTTGACAGTAAAAACACCACGGTCGCGGGACAATAGCACCCATTTCTTGCATTTTTTAGTCATTGAATGTGTGTCAGTGCCTTGCATTCTTTGCATGTATATATTGCAAAATAGTTTTCTTTTAGTTTGACGGTCGATTTTTGTACCCGGAAGTAATTAGGACTCTTACGTAATAAGATAAACTTAATCTTGGGCCGTCTCTAGAAGGAAAAATCTACTCCACTGGTTCGTCGTAACTTGATATTGATTGGATATTTTTAAGTCAAAAACAAAAAAAAAATATTTTAAGGATAGGACTAAAGAAAACCGAACAAAATCCGGTCTAATTTAACACTTTTTGACAGAAACATTCGAAAAAAATTAACATTTTTGACAAAAAATATATGAAAAAATAAAATTTCAACAAAAGATAAGGGTTAATTTTACAAATAAATCCGTGTTGAATTATATCGGATTTGCAAAATATGCGCTTTAAGTATTCATTGAAACAAAATGATAGACAACAGTGAAAAGAGAATGGCATTTTTGGAATATTTTTAGTTAATTTCGGCTTTTTTTCCGGGGGGGGGGGGGTCAACCAAGTTCATGTTTGCCTGGCTGGAGTGAAAGATAAGCGCTAATTTTCAAAAACTACTCAACCAATTGCACTTTCTTTTCTTAAATGTGGCAAACAACATTTTTTTATGTTATTATATTCTTAATTTGGATTAGTTGTACTGTAAAAATATATCATTAGCCCCAAAATAAGGGAAAACAAGATTTTTTTTGCACAAAAAGATAAGGGTTTTTTGATAATAATTTGCAACCGAAAACAAACATTTTGCGCGAGGTGTTTCAAAATAGTGAAATGCAATCTGGAAAACATTATCATGTAAAGAAAACACAGTTTGAATATTATGGGGTTATGTCCGGCGCGTTTTAACCGCTCAGAGAGATAGCTTTTTAACTTTAACAGGGTTAAGGGAGTTCGTTGATTTTTCAAAACCTATTTGACCGATTTCTTTTATTTTTTGCATGGTTATCAGGCATATGCTTGTGTAATATTCCATGTGTTACATTGAGGAATTAGCTGAAAAACAAACACAGTGTAGGCTGAAAAAGGCGAAAACTCGTAAATTTCTTATAAAAGATAAGGGTTACGACAAAAGAAAATCCATGAAAAATAGAAAATGACAATTTTCACCCGCAAAACACCATTAAATGCATTGCAAAGAAGATATTCCATCAAATTGTGATGAAAAAGTACTCCTAAATAGAAAACAACCTTCAGTTTTTGTGTATAGAAAACTCACGTTTTTCAAAGAACAAATTTTCGCTTGGGACTATATTTGATGTGAATTTTTCCCCGACCGGGTTAAGGGTAACGACCATTACTCATTAACTTTAACACGTACGCGCCTGAAATTTTCAGATTTAATCCAAAAAAGGTAATTGTACGTAAATATGTGCAATTTTTATATTTCATTGGCAAAAAATTTCTTCTTTAGGTCTAGGGGAACTAATTCATTTCCAACCACTCTGGTAGAAAACTTTAGGGAAGCTCCGGTCCATATACTCAAATGTTGAAGGTGATCTCTGATTGGTCAATATTATTGAAATTCAAAATTGTTTGAATATTTTTCAGCGATTATAATCTGTTGATGAAATACAATCGAAAAATTAAAGATTTTAAACTTTTTTCCCGGTCCAATAGCTATTTATAAACATGGGTATATTTGTTTGAGGGACCGGTAAAAACCGCTTCGCGGTAAGGGTCATCTCAAAAATGGCCCAAAAAGTCGTAGAGAAAAGGGATCATGCCATACTAATTTTCAATTCATTTCATGCGCAAATAAACGGGCCTCAATTTAAGACAGGTTTTAACACTCTCGCATTCTCTTGGACTGAGCTATGACCGGAAAGGTTATAATGGCCGATAACGGAAAATGAATTAGTTCCCTTAGACCTAAATGGCAAATATGCAAATAAGTGCATGTTCTCTTATTAATGGTCTTGTAAGAGTTACTTCGTCCGCTTAGAGTTTTTATTTTAGGTTACTTAATCACCAAATATCGAGAAAAATATTCTTTTAATGAAATGTCAAGCTAAAAGGGCCAATTCGGTATTCATGTAGTGCTTTTTGACAGTAAAAACACCACGGTCGCGGGACAATAGCACCCATTTCTTGCATTTTTTAGTCATTGAATGTGTGTCAGTGCCTTGCATTCTTTGCATGTATATATTGCAAAATAGTTTTCTTTTAGTTTGACGGTCGATTTTTGTACCCGGAAGTAATTAGGACTCTTACGTAATAAGATAAACTTAATCTTGGGCCGTCTCTAGAAGGAAAAATCTACTCCACTGGTTCGTCGTAACTTGATATTGATTGGATATTTTTAAGTCAAAAACAAAAAAAAAATATTTTAAGGATAGGACTAAAGAAAACCGAACAAAATCCGGTCTAATTTAACACTTTTTGACAGAAACATTCGAAAAAAATTAACATTTTTGACAAAAAATATATGAAAAAATAAAATTTCAACAAAAGATAAGGGTTAATTTTACAAATAAATCCGTGTTGAATTATATCGGATTTGCAAAATATGCGCTTTAAGTATTCATTGAAACAAAATGATAGACAACAGTGAAAAGAGAATGGCATTTTTGGAATATTTTTAGTTAATTTCGGCTTTTTTTCCGGGGGGGGGGGGGTCAACCAAGTTCATGTTTGCCTGGCTGGAGTGAAAGATAAGCGCTAATTTTCAAAAACTACTCAACCAATTGCACTTTCTTTTCTTAAATGTGGCAAACAACATTTTTTTATGTTATTATATTCTTAATTTGGATTAGTTGTACTGTAAAAATATATCATTAGCCCCAAAATAAGGGAAAACAAGATTTTTTTTGCACAAAAAGATAAGGGTTTTTTGATAATAATTTGCAACCGAAAACAAACATTTTGCGCGAGGTGTTTCAAAATAGTGAAATGCAATCTGGAAAACATTATCATGTAAAGAAAACACAGTTTGAATATTATGGGGTTATGTCCGGCGCGTTTTAACCGCTCAGAGAGATAGCTTTTTAACTTTAACAGGGTTAAGGGAGTTCGTTGATTTTTCAAAACCTATTTGACCGATTTCTTTTATTTTTTGCATGGTTATCAGGCATATGCTTGTGTAATATTCCATGTGTTACATTGAGGAATTAGCTGAAAAACAAACACAGTGTAGGCTGAAAAAGGCGAAAACTCGTAAATTTCTTATAAAAGATAAGGGTTACGACAAAAGAAAATCCATGAAAAATAGAAAATGACAATTTTCACCCGCAAAACACCATTAAATGCATTGCAAAGAAGATATTCCATCAAATTGTGATGAAAAAGTACTCCTAAATAGAAAACAACCTTCAGTTTTTGTGTATAGAAAACTCACGTTTTTCAAAGAACAAATTTTCGCTTGGGACTATATTTGATGTGAATTTTTCCCCGACCGGGTTAAGGGTAACGACCATTACTCATTAACTTTAACACGTACGCGCCTGAAATTTTCAGATTTAATCCAAAAAAGGTAATTGTACGTAAATATGTGCAATTTTTATATTTCATTGGCAAAAAATTTCTTCTTTAGGTCTAGGGGAACTAATTCATTTCCAACCACTCTGGTAGAAAACTTTAGGGAAGCTCCGGTCCATATACTCAAATGTTGAAGGTGATCTCTGATTGGTCAATATTATTGAAATTCAAAATTGTTTGAATATTTTTCAGCGATTATAATCTGTTGATGAAATACAATCGAAAAATTAAAGATTTTAAACTTTTTTCCCGGTCCAATAGCTATTTATAAACATGGGTATATTTGTTTGAGGGACCGGTAAAAACCGCTTCGCGGTAAGGGTCATCTCAAAAATGGCCCAAAAAGTCGTAGAGAAAAGGGATCATGCCATACTAATTTTCAATTCATTTCATGCGCAAATAAACGGGCCTCAATTTAAGACAGGTTTTAACACTCTCGCATTCTCTTGGACTGAGCTATGACCGGAAAGGTTATAATGGCCGATAACGGAAAATGAATTAGTTCCCTTAGACCTAAATGGCAAATATGCAAATAAGTGCATGTTCTCTTATTAATGGTCTTGTAAGAGTTACTTCGTCCGCTTAGAGTTTTTATTTTAGGTTACTTAATCACCAAATATCGAGAAAAATATTCTTTTAATGAAATGTCAAGCTAAAAGGGCCAATTCGGTATTCATGTAGTGCTTTTTGACAGTAAAAACACCACGGTCGCGGGACAATAGCACCCATTTCTTGCATTTTTTAGTCATTGAATGTGTGTCAGTGCCTTGCATTCTTTGCATGTATATATTGCAAAATAGTTTTCTTTTAGTTTGACGGTCGATTTTTGTACCCGGAAGTAATTAGGACTCTTACGTAATAAGATAAACTTAATCTTGGGCCGTCTCTAGAAGGAAAAATCTACTCCACTGGTTCGTCGTAACTTGATATTGATTGGATATTTTTAAGTCAAAAACAAAAAAAAATATTTTAAGGATAGGACTAAAGAAAACCGAACAAAATCCGGTCTAATTTAACACTTTTTGACAGAAACATTCGAAAAAAATTAACATTTTTGACAAAAAATATATGAAAAAATAAAATTTCAACAAAAGATAAGGGTTAATTTTACAAATAAATCCGTGTTGAATTATATCGGATTTGCAAAATATGCGCTTTAAGTATTCATTGAAACAAAATGATAGACAACAGTGAAAAGAGAATGGCATTTTTGGAATATTTTTAGTTAATTTCGGCTTTTTTTCCGGGGGGGGGGGGGTCAACCAAGTTCATGTTTGCCTGGCTGGAGTGAAAGATAAGCGCTAATTTTCAAAAACTACTCAACCAATTGCACTTTCTTTTCTTAAATGTGGCAAACAACATTTTTTTATGTTATTATATTCTTAATTTGGATTAGTTGTACTGTAAAAATATATCATTAGCCCCAAAATAAGGGAAAACAAGATTTTTTTTGCACAAAAAGATAAGGGTTTTTTGATAATAATTTGCAACCGAAAACAAACATTTTGCGCGAGGTGTTTCAAAATAGTGAAATGCAATCTGGAAAACATTATCATGTAAAGAAAACACAGTTTGAATATTATGGGGTTATGTCCGGCGCGTTTTAACCGCTCAGAGAGATAGCTTTTTAACTTTAACAGGGTTAAGGGAGTTCGTTGATTTTTCAAAACCTATTTGACCGATTTCTTTTATTTTTTGCATGGTTATCAGGCATATGCTTGTGTAATATTCCATGTGTTACATTGAGGAATTAGCTGAAAAACAAACACAGTGTAGGCTGAAAAAGGCGAAAACTCGTAAATTTCTTATAAAAGATAAGGGTTACGACAAAAGAAAATCCATGAAAAATAGAAAATGACAATTTTCACCCGCAAAACACCATTAAATGCATTGCAAAGAAGATATTCCATCAAATTGTGATGAAAAAGTACTCCTAAATAGAAAACAACCTTCAGTTTTTGTGTATAGAAAACTCACGTTTTTCAAAGAACAAATTTTCGCTTGGGACTATATTTGATGTGAATTTTTCCCCGACCGGGTTAAGGGTAACGACCATTACTCATTAACTTTAACACGTACGCGCCTGAAATTTTCAGATTTAATCCAAAAAAGGTAATTGTACGTAAATATGTGCAATTTTTATATTTCATTGGCAAAAAATTTCTTCTTTAGGTCTAGGGGAACTAATTCATTTCCAACCACTCTGGTAGAAAACTTTAGGGAAGCTCCGGTCCATATACTCAAATGTTGAAGGTGATCTCTGATTGGTCAATATTATTGAAATTCAAAATTGTTTGAATATTTTTCAGCGATTATAATCTGTTGATGAAATACAATCGAAAAATTAAAGATTTTAAACTTTTTTCCCGGTCCAATAGCTATTTATAAACATGGGTATATTTGTTTGAGGGACCGGTAAAAACCGCTTCGCGGTAAGGGTCATCTCAAAAATGGCCCAAAAAGTCGTAGAGAAAAGGGATCATGCCATACTAATTTTCAATTCATTTCATGCGCAAATAAACGGGCCTCAATTTAAGACAGGTTTTAACACTCTCGCATTCTCTTGGACTGAGCTATGACCGGAAAGGTTATAATGGCCGATAACGGAAAATGAATTAGTTCCCTTAGACCAAAATGGCAAATATGCAAATAAGTGCATGTTCTCTTATTAATGGTCTTGTAAGAGTTACTTCGTCCGCTTAGAGTTTTTATTTTAGGTTACTTAATCACCAAATATCGAGAAAAATATTCTTTTAATGAAATGTCAAGCTAAAAGGGCCAATTCGGTATTCATGTAGTGCTTTTTGACAGTAAAAACACCACGGTCGCGGGACAATAGCACCCATTTCTTGCATTTTTTAGTCATTGAATGTGTGTCAGTGCCTTGCATTCTTTGCATGTATATATTGCAAAATAGTTTTCTTTTAGTTTGACGGTCGATTTTTGTACCCGGAAGTAATTAGGACTCTTACGTAATAAGATAAACTTAATCTTGGGCCGTCTCTAGAAGGAAAAATCTACTCCACTGGTTCGTCGTAACTTGATATTGATTGGATATTTTTAAGTCAAAAACAAAAAAAAAATATTTTAAGGATAGGACTAAAGAAAACCGAACAAAATCCGGTCTAATTTAACACTTTTTGACAGAAACATTCGAAAAAAATTAACATTTTTGACAAAAAATATATGAAAAAATAAAATTTCAACAAAAGATAAGGGTTAATTTTACAAATAAATCCGTGTTGAATTATATCGGATTTGCAAAATATGCGCTTTAAGTATTCATTGAAACAAAATGATAGACAACAGTGAAAAGAGAATGGCATTTTTGGAATATTTTTAGTTAATTTCGGCTTTTTTTCCGGGGGGGGGGGGGTCAACCAAGTTCATGTTTGCCTGGCTGGAGTGAAAGATAAGCGCTAATTTTCAAAAACTACTCAACCAATTGCACTTTCTTTTCTTAAATGTGGCAAACAACATTTTTTTATGTTATTATATTCTTAATTTGGATTAGTTGTACTGTAAAAATATATCATTAGCCCCAAAATAAGGGAAAACAAGATTTTTTTTGCACAAAAAGATAAGGGTTTTTTGATAATAATTTGCAACCGAAAACAAACATTTTGCGCGAGGTGTTTCAAAATAGTGAAATGCAATCTGGAAAACATTATCATGTAAAGAAAACACAGTTTGAATATTATGGGGTTATGTCCGGCGCGTTTTAACCGCTCAGAGAGATAGCTTTTTAACTTTAACAGGGTTAAGGGAGTTCGTTGATTTTTCAAAACCTATTTGACCGATTTCTTTTATTTTTTGCATGGTTATCAGGCATATGCTTGTGTAATATTCCATGTGTTACATTGAGGAATTAGCTGAAAAACAAACACAGTGTAGGCTGAAAAAGGCGAAAACTCGTAAATTTCTTATAAAAGATAAGGGTTACGACAAAAGAAAATCCATGAAAAATAGAAAATGACAATTTTCACCCGCAAAACACCATTAAATGCATTGCAAAGAAGATATTCCATCAAATTGTGATGAAAAAGTACTCCTAAATAGAAAACAACCTTCAGTTTTTGTGTATAGAAAACTCACGTTTTTCAAAGAACAAATTTTCGCTTGGGACTATATTTGATGTGAATTTTTCCCCGACCGGGTTAAGGGTAACGACCATTACTCATTAACTTTAACACGTACGCGCCTGAAATTTTCAGATTTAATCCAAAAAAGGTAATTGTACGTAAATATGTGCAATTTTTATATTTCATTGGCAAAAAATTTCTTCTTTAGGTCTAGGGGAACTAATTCATTTCCAACCACTCTGGTAGAAAACTTTAGGGAAGCTCCGGTCCATATACTCAAATGTTGAAGGTGATCTCTGATTGGTCAATATTATTGAAATTCAAAATTGTTTGAATATTTTTCAGCGATTATAATCTGTTGATGAAATACAATCGAAAAATTAAAGATTTTAAACTTTTTTCCCGGTCCAATAGCTATTTATAAACATGGGTATATTTGTTTGAGGGACCGGTAAAAACCGCTTCGCGGTAAGGGTCATCTCAAAAATGGCCCAAAAAGTCGTAGAGAAAAGGGATCATGCCATACTAATTTTCAATTCATTTCATGCGCAAATAAACGGGCCTCAATTTAAGACAGGTTTTAACACTCTCGCATTCTCTTGGACTGAGCTATGACCGGAAAGGTTATAATGGCCGATAACGGAAAATGAATTAGTTCCCTTAGACCTAAATGGCAAATATGCAAATAAGTGCATGTTCTCTTATTAATGGTCTTGTAAGAGTTACTTCGTCCGCTTAGAGTTTTTATTTTAGGTTACTTAATCACCAAATATCGAGAAAAATATTCTTTTAATGAAATGTCAAGCTAAAAGGGCCAATTCGGTATTCATGTAGTGCTTTTTGACAGTAAAAACACCACGGTCGCGGGACAATAGCACCCATTTCTTGCATTTTTTAGTCATTGAATGTGTGTCAGTGCCTTGCATTCTTTGCATGTATATATTGCAAAATAGTTTTCTTTTAGTTTGACGGTCGATTTTTGTACCCGGAAGTAATTAGGACTCTTACGTAATAAGATAAACTTAATCTTGGGCCGTCTCTAGAAGGAAAAATCTACTCCACTGGTTCGTCGTAACTTGATATTGATTGGATATTTTTAAGTCAAAAACAAAAAAAAATATTTTAAGGATAGGACTAAAGAAAACCGAACAAAATCCGGTCTAATTTAACACTTTTTGACAGAAACATTCGAAAAAAATTAACATTTTTGACAAAAAATATATGAAAAAATAAAATTTCAACAAAAGATAAGGGTTAATTTTACAAATAAATCCGTGTTGAATTATATCGGATTTGCAAAATATGCGCTTTAAGTATTCATTGAAACAAAATGATAGACAACAGTGAAAAGAGAATGGCATTTTTGGAATATTTTTAGTTAATTTCGGCTTTTTTTCCGGGGGGGGGGGGGTCAACCAAGTTCATGTTTGCCTGGCTGGAGTGAAAGATAAGCGCTAATTTTCAAAAACTACTCAACCAATTGCACTTTCTTTTCTTAAATGTGGCAAACAACATTTTTTTATGTTATTATATTCTTAATTTGGATTAGTTGTACTGTAAAAATATATCATTAGCCCCAAAATAAGGGAAAACAAGATTTTTTTTGCACAAAAAGATAAGGGTTTTTTGATAATAATTTGCAACCGAAAACAAACATTTTGCGCGAGGTGTTTCAAAATAGTGAAATGCAATCTGGAAAACATTATCATGTAAAGAAAACACAGTTTGAATATTATGGGGTTATGTCCGGCGCGTTTTAACCGCTCAGAGAGATAGCTTTTTAACTTTAACAGGGTTAAGGGAGTTCGTTGATTTTTCAAAACCTATTTGACCGATTTCTTTTATTTTTTGCATGGTTATCAGGCATATGCTTGTGTAATATTCCATGTGTTACATTGAGGAATTAGCTGAAAAACAAACACAGTGTAGGCTGAAAAAGGCGAAAACTCGTAAATTTCTTATAAAAGATAAGGGTTACGACAAAAGAAAATCCATGAAAAATAGAAAATGACAATTTTCACCCGCAAAACACCATTAAATGCATTGCAAAGAAGATATTCCATCAAATTGTGATGAAAAAGTACTCCTAAATAGAAAACAACCTTCAGTTTTTGTGTATAGAAAACTCACGTTTTTCAAAGAACAAATTTTCGCTTGGGACTATATTTGATGTGAATTTTTCCCCGACCGGGTTAAGGGTAACGACCATTACTCATTAACTTTAACACGTACGCGCCTGAAATTTTCAGATTTAATCCAAAAAAGGTAATTGTACGTAAATATGTGCAATTTTTATATTTCATTGGCAAAAAATTTCTTCTTTAGGTCTAGGGGAACTAATTCATTTCCAACCACTCTGGTAGAAAACTTTAGGGAAGCTCCGGTCCATATACTCAAATGTTGAAGGTGATCTCTGATTGGTCAATATTATTGAAATTCAAAATTGTTTGAATATTTTTCAGCGATTATAATCTGTTGATGAAATACAATCGAAAAATTAAAGATTTTAAACTTTTTTCCCGGTCCAATAGCTATTTATAAACATGGGTATATTTGTTTGAGGGACCGGTAAAAACCGCTTCGCGGTAAGGGTCATCTCAAAAATGGCCCAAAAAGTCGTAGAGAAAAGGGATCATGCCATACTAATTTTCAATTCATTTCATGCGCAAATAAACGGGCCTCAATTTAAGACAGGTTTTAACACTCTCGCATTCTCTTGGACTGAGCTATGACCGGAAAGGTTATAATGGCCGATAACGGAAAATGAATTAGTTCCCTTAGACCAAACGGAAAGCAATAACCAAAAAGTAATAATCAAAACGCCATAAATATAAACCCCCGTTGACGTACTCCTATCACATGAAATTGTTTCATAATCTGAACTGTCATAAAGGTTTTAATAACATCTGATTATGTACAATCGTCCGTAACTCTTATAATGTGAAGGGTGACTGGTTTCTCACTTTTAAAACTAGAAACTAAGAGGTTCAAACTGAGAGCAATGAGTCTATTTTTTATACGGATCGCCAGTGGAATACGGGCGGACGGTGTCCATTTCTTTTGTCAGAAGCATCACTTTGTCACCTTAGGTCTGAATGCCTTGAAACTCGTGTTAAATCATTTTTATGATAATTGAGTAAAGTGCATAAGAACCGTACTTCTACCTATTTTTGTTTTCTTTTTGTTTCGTTTTGTTTCAGTTATTGACATTTTCTATAGATAAACATAGAGATATATTCTCTTTAAGAAACATTAAACTTCTGGAGAATATTTTCAAACGATTTACAAACGCCTCGGTCAGAATGGAATCTTAGCAGACCGTAAACTAGCCCAGGCCTGTAATGAATAAATGTCCCAAAGGTATCAAACATGGTTATGGAATTTTGATATGTCATGTTTTCGGTTTAAGGTCAACATAGCGAAACTCTTGACACGTAACGCCATAATTCTAAAATTTGAGACAAATAAAGGAAACATTTTTTGTAAAAATATTAAGCAAATCCCCACAAGACTCTCTTTTGAACGCCTCTAAAGAAAACATAAACTACGGAAAACAAATTTGAAAACAAAGAAATCGCCCGAAACACGCAATTTTTTCGTTTCTCAAAATGTTTTCTACACAAAAAATACAGGGATAAAAAGAAAAAAAAACCATTTTTTTTATTTATCATATAAATTATATTCTTTATTTCCTCCATTTTGAAGATTTCATACATGTACATTAATAATGAAATTGGTGCAAGTGAAACAATGAAACGAGTGAAACATATAAATAAAGCCCCGTTCCCACTGTCACGGTGTTGGTCCCGGACACCCACGGTACCTCCCGGTGGGGAAAGAGCCGGTATTCCGGGATGATCCGGGATCTTTTCTCTAAAAAATGATTCATATTCCCATATTCCCGACATTGCCCCGGTGTACCCCCGGTTTACTAGCAGGATCTTCCCGTTCGACCCCGGACTATCCCGATTTGTTCCCGGTTTGCCACGGTGTATTTACGGTGCAGGGGCCGGCGTGATCCCGGTTGATCCCGGTACGACCCGGTGTAACCCCGGTCGTCGCCGGTAGCGCACCGGTAGCCGCCGGTATCGCCCCTTCATATCACGGTTGTATTCCCGGTTTGTCACGGTTTCCCCCGGACCACTCATCCGGGACTAACCGGGGGTCCAAACCGTGACAGTGGGAACGGGGCTTAGCTGAAAATGTCCACGGATCATCAGGGACTATCACGGTTGAGCCAGGGTAGAGAACCGGACTTGCCCCGGAATATGCCGGTGTTTCTCCGGATTAAGCCGATTCTTGACATCCTCCCGGTGAGTCCCGGTGACTGCCGGTTGTATTAAACATTTTAAAACATCCGGGGTCGGTTGCCGGATCAACAAGGTTCATCCCGGATGGTCCAGGATATTCACGGTGCCGCCACGGTTGTATTCCCGGTTTGTCACGGTTTCCCCCGGACCACTCATCCGGGACTAACCGGGGGTCCAAACCGTGACAGTGGGAACGGGGCTTTAGATTACATCCACATTTCATACAGTTGGGATAAAAAATATGAAAGATATTAAAAGAACTGTGCTGTGGAACATGAAAGATACAAGATATTCGGGAAGCAACGTGCAAAAAAACACAAGGGGAAGAACGTCAAATTAGGCTAAATTTCCCTATATAACGGAAATTGAAATGTCGCCGTTCTCTATACCCATTGACGAATGAAATGATCGGAAAGACTGTGCTTTGGCTGAGTTTTCCACGAATTCTTGGAAAGGAAGGTACCCTAATTTGCATAGTCAAGTAACACTTGAAACAAGTTGTATTTATGTAAAATAGTAACTATTTTAGTTAAGTAACGTCATTTGGTTTAGGGGACGTAACAGAAAATCAATTTATATTAGCAATATGTGATTTCCCTTACCTCCCTTTGAAATTATTCAAAACTCGCTGATTCAACAATAATTAAGTCGACTTTTTGTTTGTATTGACGTCAACCGAAATGTCATCTTTTTTATTTTTATTCAACTTTAGAAACTGTCCTAAATCTCACAGAATCAGTCCATTACAGTTCGACAACGGCGGGTTACGTCGTAAAACGTTATGGTATTGACAGTCGAATCTATTTCCCTGTCTCCAATTTGTAATAAAGCGATTTGTTTATGGACCTCCGACCCTCCTCCCAGTCACAATTCCCGTCCTCAGATATTCCATTTGACGTCACGTGATCTTGTAGACTTAATCTCTTCTGGTAAAAGCACGTTGATTACAGTTATGGACAATTCGATTCCCTTCACCAGCATGTCCATATGAAATCGTCTTTGAGGCCAGATTATGCATAGTCATCTTTAACTAAAACACTGGTTTGTAGGTGTTATAGTACTGCGAAACAAGCATATTTAAACGCAAAATTAATTCTGCCTGGAAAACATTTTGAATAATGGCTGTATAATATCTTTAATCGGATTTTATCCTTTTATAACGTTAAAAAGGTTAAACAAATGTCCGAACGAAGCAAATCAATGTTTACAGCGATGAAACATATGCTTATTGGAAGTCAGAGCGGGCCAAAGGAGACCCTAATTGTTGGTTTGATGACACGATGTTAGTTTTAATGATCGTAATGGATGTTTTATTGTCTAGTGTAGCTAAACGATGGATACCGGTACCGCTCATTGCTACGGCAAATTACGGGGTGAGTGAAATAGCTTGCGTGCTTTTAATTCAAAATGTCTGGAATTGTAGGGGACTGCTGAAGAAAAATGAGAACATGTCTGCCTACAGAAATACCAAGAAAAGTACTAGGATCCTTGTATTAGGGAGCATGTATACGACTGTATGCTATTTTGTAACTGCTAAAGAGATTTTTCAATTAGATTTGCTTAGTTTTGCTACACTGTAATTTTTCAGGTAGAAGGAAAGGTTACAATTATAGTTATTCTGCGTTATTTGACCTGACAGGACGTGGCTTAGCTGTGATGCAATTTAACGAGTTTACTATCAATAGTTTGGGTTCTTTCAAAAGTTGGTCAGCAATTATCTTTAACGCGTGCAAACTATATACAGTATCCTTAAACTAGGAGAAATTAACGAAATTGCACCATCTTTGGTCTTATTGGTTTGTTAGTGAATAAATATATACATTACCAAAAGAACGTGTGTATTTTCAAATTTCTAATACTCTGATATCTACATGACGTTATTTTACTAAAATTGAACCTAGCGATAGTTAACATTGACGCACGTGCAACGCGTGCATATTAATCATAACTTTTGTTTTGGAATGCAATAGAATCCAAGGACCAAATCTAAAATGTTATATAAGCGCATTGTTCTCCTTAGAGAAGAAGATGTGGGCAAGTTCAATATCAACACTATTTAAGCTGCTTGTATAAATGTAGTTTGTATGAATTTATTTCTCCGAAATTCAAACTTATGCTTGAATTCTATAGAGCCATATCTCGGCGTATGTCCATCAAATTATCATAATAACTTAGGAAAATGCAAAAACTGAAAGGACACTTTTCTTTTGGAACTCAGTATATCTGTTACACATAATTCCTATTTTGACCATTCAAGCACAGTATAAGAGCGAAACGTATCTAACTACTTCTCTAAATACCAACTCTTTCATTTTAGCATATATACTTTCACAAAAAGCCGCAAATTATGATCGTTTCCGTAAAACGGTTTTCAAAAACATGCAATTTATCATTTTAAGACATTAACCTAAATATATGGTTATGGCATTTTTCTATATATGAAGACATTTTCTTGAAGATTAACACGCATTTATGACTAGACCTCTATTCACCAAATTTTCTTCTTGAAATCCCCTGAGCGATAGACCGTGTTTATAAACGTTAACAGTGGTTGTTTGTCCGTTTCAACGTTTATTTTGTTACCTTGTCTTCTTATTACAATTCGTGGTGTTGAGTGGTTAGGCCAATATTCAAAACCATATGACCAACGTCGCGGGAGTAAATAAGCTCGTTGAATATAATTGATTGTATGCGGGTGGTATTATACTAGTGCAATGACTATGAAAATGTGCAAAAATCGTAAAGCACTATTTTTGTGTTATTGTGAAAATGACTAGGTTATGGTTTTGATGACGTCATCAAAGGTTTCACACGGTGTTATTATCGCAGAAATTTGTGTCATATCATCATTAGAATATAAAATGTATGCTTCTAAAATACCAAATTGATCAAAATCGTCATCTAAATCAGATACGAACTCGGGTTTTATCTTTTTATAGATGACTCAGTTTATAAATTTTGTATTATATCACCAATCATTCAATATCCTTTATTTCAATGATATCCTTATTCTTGTCTGTTATTACTATTTTGGCGTTTTAACGCTCACCTGAGCACAACATGATTTTGGGATTATTTCAGTTTGGTCTTCCGATGTGCGCTTGGTGTAGCTCTGGGTCGACAACTTAAGAGTTAAGCATCATTTCAGACCCAAATTACATTAGCTTCGCCTAATTGTTTAATCACAAGTTCACTAAGGTGAACCCTATCGGAAAAAGAAACAGTGAAAACGAATGAAATGGGAAATCTATGAAATGTTTAGCTCCACTAACACAGTCCAGTGGAACTATTGTCATGGCTTTGTGTTCGACGTTAGTGCGTCCGTGCGTGCGTCTGTGGGTGCTTTGGCATTGTAGGACAGATTTTTATTCTATGTCAAACTCTTTAAAAATCCCCCTAATAAATATTATAGAATTAGAAGAGCGGTTAAGGGCATTTCTGGTCCTCTCGTAATAATGAAGTTGACTTTCAACTTCTTTGGCGTTTGAGTTCGATTTTTTTTCAGCTTTTGGTTTATCAATAAACCTATGGTTTACATGTCGCACGAACGTCCGGATGATCTATCGAAACCTGCGATTATTATATGATACTTATTCCAACGTACTTATCACAAAATCTTCGAGGCGTACGTATAGAGATTGCATTTCGATCACCGTAGAGCTTCCGCACAGTATCAATTTGTTGACCATGAGGAGACCGTAGTGTATTGTAGCACAGACCCTAAATATACATATAGATTCCATGGTTGTTCTCAACAGTAAAAACGAATTCATCCCACAGACACTTTCCGATGTCTACACGTCGTCCCTGTGACACCTTAACGGCTTTCGAATGGCCAAGTGTTTAAAAAACAAACCAAAAAACAAACATCAACAACAAACTTGATAAATTTTTGTTGGACAAATCGCAAGGTATGCAATTAAACTTAAACGACTAAGGACGCCGTCAAACAGACACAGCGCGATTTCGTAATTACGGCGAGTTTACAGGGGTCATACGAGTTTCTTAGGCCAAAAATCTTATATCAGAATATTCTATTTACGTAATAAACATGTACAATATTGAGAGGTTATTTAACATTTACGAGTACAATACTGAATTCTATTGAATGAGTACCCTGCAGAATCAGTTTATATTTGATGAGGCGACACACCATACAATAAAAGTTCCAGAAATAACAAAATGCGGCATTTGAGATAGAGAGAAAAGATAATAGATCCAAACTGATCCGGTAAAGGGTGTCAAAAGCAAGCCACTATAAACATAAAAAATTGAAAGAAACAACTGTTCTAAAATAAGAATCTCATTGAAATGTTTATTTCAAGTGTCAAGTCGGACAATGCTTACTGCTTACATTATAATATGTAATTAACATAAATATAATGACTACCCGTCGTCACTTGATATGCATCGATACATTTTCATGTTGACAAGCGATTTTATGAAATCAAGAAACAACAACACTTTGCAAAACTCAATGTGACTTGCATTCTTCATTTACTTTCAAAGCCTGAATGTAATAAAATGTAGATAACAAGCATCTTCTATAGACAATACTTATTTCAATACCTTCGTACATTGAAAGAGCCGCGAAAAGTGGCGATACTTTCCTCGTATAATATAGCTAGCCTCGCCTTCATCGTACAATACAGGTTGCCTCGTTTTGGAATAAAATCCGTATTGCACAGCAACTTCGTTCTGGTTGTACAATATGGATCAAGATATTTCACTCTCACGTGATACAAAATAAACGATGTCATTGGTCTAAATTGTTTAGGTGTGAAATGATAAGTGATCTTTTAGTTCCAGAATTCTCAAACGGCGCTAGACCACAAAACTGTAGGATCCCTGTTTCTCATCAATTCTTGCCTTCTTATTATATTCGTGCATGTCAAATCTCTGATATTATGAGGATATTTGTCAAAGCTTTACTTTGGGTTAAAAATGAAGAAAACTTTGAATTATGTTTTCTTATCCAGTTTAAGCAACCTTTTTAATGAATTTAAAGAAATTGCCGACTTTTCTAAAATGGCCGACTAACTTTGTCATACCATCTTTGAAAATAACGTATGTGTCTGCAACTTGTGCAAATCTCATCGTTGAAAGTTATCATGTGGACGTATTTAATGTTTAAGATAGTAAAGAGAAAAAAGATTGGGACAAATTCTTTGTATAACCCCAAATAAGCGCCTATAAACAGATGCATGAATCCAATGAGAAACTTTAGTCAGAATTAGACTGCCCACCCCAGTGCACCGAAGAGTAATTCTTTTTAATTAAAATGTCGACTATAATTTTTTGTTGTTGTTTATTTTACATTTGATAACATAACTCTACAATAGAAAATCAAGTACATATTCTGATGTTCACTTTTTATCAATGTAAACACGGGTGTTATTATTAAGATGTACGAATCTAGGAGAAAGGAGAATATATATGTTTTCCTACCGAAATCATTGGTTTTGTGAATAATTAAGAAAAGAAACCCGCAAAGCAGAACTGTTTATTAGGTGTGGGTAGCCATATATCAAAGACATACCCTCACATATCCCTCAAAGATTGTAAAACGGTTCATTTTGACCGCCATTAACGTACTGACCAGTGTCCAGATTGGCGTTATTTATTACTAAATACATACTTTATTACTATCACAGAGTAAGGCTTGACATCTGTACCAGAAATATAACTGGTAAAAACTATAGACAAAGATCTTAAGTAAAAAGAACATCGTTGATAAAATA
This sequence comes from Fragum whitleyi, assembly GCA_948146395.1. NCBI lineage: Eukaryota > Metazoa > Mollusca > Bivalvia > Cardiida > Cardiidae > Fragum > Fragum whitleyi. Next base: position 53,243,778 of record OX411552.1, on the reverse strand, counting down.
ACATAATGAATGATTTTGAAACGGTTTCAGGATGAAATTGAATAAATGAGATGAGTGGTTTTAAAGTGATATCAGAAGGAGGCCATAGACTATTGCTTAATTCGTTCAAAAATGAACGGAGAGGGCTTTACTCTATTACTTTTCGTTGAAAAATATACGATTTAAGTGAGAAGTAAGCCTACATAGGACTGATACGAATGACACGCTAATGCATTACCCCGGTTGAGTGGTATAAGTGTCATTGCGCCAACTTATCTGTCGCCCGAACGGGTCCTGATTTTGTTGTTTTTCAGCCGGGCCACAATTAGAAACCAGCCCTATGTTCCGGCTGACAAGATGTTACAAACCGTTTTCTAATTTCACCCGTTTTGCACATAAGAGCTCGGACAAAGCGGGCTATAATTTGAAAACGGTTTGTAATAACTTGTAAGTCGGAACATAAGGCTGGCTTCTAATTTTGGCCCGGCTGTAAAACAACAAATCGGGACCCGTTCGGGCGAAAAATAAGTTGGCCCATTCAATCATAGCGCGGTTTTATTGACCCGAATCTGACCACTACTATTTAGACGAATCAAAATCTCATTACTCCTACTCGGCTTTGCACGCGCTTTCATTGGAATTAATAACAAACGGGTTTGAATAAAATTTATTTTGTTTAATTGATTAAATATGTCTGTAATTGTTATTTAAGCATTTTTCACAGAGGTCAAATTTGGGTCAAATAAACCATATGCTGTCACAATACGAGAAAGAATTACGGTACATATACATGTGTATGTGACAATTCTGCCGTTTTATCAAGCGTTACAAACGTATGTTATTATATGTGTTTTAAACTATCATTATTCTAAAGGTAGAGGACCCGTCATAGTTCCGCAATGTTTTGGAAGTTATCAGCTTTAACAGTTTTAACCGAGGTTTCTTAATGAAAATCATTAGGAAACCTCGGTTAACACTGTTAAATTTCCTCACTTTCGAGAGGTTGCGGAACTATTACAGGTCCGCTACCTTAAGCGACCCAAAGTGTCTTGTAAACGAATTGGTCACTTTAGGACGAAATTGAAAATCGATTTGATATCATTATTTATCAATAACAATAATTTCAATCTTGCTAGGGCCGTTGTATGAAGGGTGCCTGTATTACCGGTAACTAGATGATAAAGCTAACCCGTTCATTAAATGGTGATATTCTATCGTCGGATATAAAGAATCGTCGAAATCTAAGTCGTAATGTAGTACGATAAGAATGTGACAACTTCTTGAAGAGTACCGCTGACTGATTTACAATGAACAAGGACCTCCCGGGCTGATGTAGTGACCCCTAGGACGGAAATGACCACTCCAAATAGCCCATAATTATTTCATCACGGTCACATTATGACAGAAAAAACACCGTCTACGTAATGTATAACACTCGATTAGTCCTAAGTCTTGAACAGTCTTTTGTCCGCATGATAATTAAGGACAGACATTGATAAATATTAGTGTCCAATCCTTATTCAAGCGAAAGATAGGAATATCAAAAAATTCATTATTTAACTAATGCTTTAACTCTTAAATTATCGTTTTGTTTATATCTCAATCAAGCTGTGTCAATCAAGATTCATACGTTTGAATTTGGTTGATATTTTTCATACCAGCATGAATCCAAATATGAATTCGCAGCTATATCAATTTGAAAACTTAAACGCATTTTAGTACATGTACCTGTCTCATATATATATATATAATGACATAATCTTTTTTTATTTCTTTTTTAGCTTGAAATGTCAAATTGTAAGATTTTTTTCCTTAAATGTAGTTGATCAGGGCTTAAATTTCAATCACACTTATGTAGAAACTCGCTTCACGTCGTCTTAAATTGTAAGTTAGGCTTTTAGTTTCTTGTGAAAAGAGACTTAAAAACAGCACGAAATAGAGTTGAAAATGATTACATAGTTTCACCCATATAGAAAATAGTATATGTATATAGTCATTAGGAACATCGCTCGTAAACTGGAAAGTATCTTGGACGTAGTAATTTTAAGTCATTTTTTAGGTAATTCGGCTTCTGGCGGTGCTTTGGTCAATACGCTTGAAAAAAATCAAATTCAATTTACTGCTTTCCGATCGTATATGAAGATCTTTTAGGCATATTTTCAATCGATAACAAAACGCATAAAAACTGCGTTTTGTTATCAAATGCTTACATGCCTAGTTTTAATATTTCGTCGATTTTATTTTACTTAAATTCATCTCGATTTTTGTGATGTCATGTAAACCCACGTGTCAAATGGCGCACTTTCATGGCTGCGCCCTTCTTATTCCCGGGTTTTATTAAGTAGCATCTCCAAGGATTTCCGATTGGTATATAGTAGACTGAAGGAACCTATAGATCCATGTCAAGAGCGAAACGTTTAAGACACGAATAGTCTGCAAGGATCCCACAGTTCGAGCAGGATCGATACTTTATACGCTTCGAAATAGTTTTCAATCAATGTTTCAAGTTATCTTAATTTCATCTGTTTTTCTATTATAATAATAATAATAATATCGTAATTCTACTTTTCGGAAGTTTTACATTTTGTTTTCGTGTCTCTCTCAGCCGAATTAGGACACAGCCAAACCGCAGTTGATAGCGCGACTGAAAACGCGTCGGAAGTCTTATCATGTCATAGGTCCAAGATTCGATCCCCGATTGCGGCAAACTCCCTTTATGACATTTGTTTTCCTGTAAACCTATGTGGTAGATGAGCCATAGGCGTATCTAGGACTTTGAAATTTATACGCACTCTGAAGGCGACAACCAAAAAATATATAGGATAAAGGCGAAATGTGACAAAAGATGAATGCCCTTCTTCCGCTTCCTTTTTATTATTTGAGCGTTGGTGAATAATCAAAACATCGTAACTGCAGCTTGAATAAGCTGTAGTTTCCATGTTTGATTATTCATCAACGATATTTTTCAACAGATGATTTTTTTCTTTTACGCACTTGCGTGAATTGCGTAATGAAAGTTACGTTTTTGGATGAGCAGCTAAAGCCTCGAGAAAGACGTAGAAGTAATTACATTGTGAGAAACAGCAGAAATCCATGGTGAGGTGATCAAACCTCCGCGACATGACTGATTTTATGTTAAAGAAATGGCGTCGAATCTCATTCGATAAGCTAACTTTTCCGAAAATTAGAAAACTGATATAAATTGCAGTAATCATTTTGAGTCGTATGGCCGTTTTTCTCAGTGACAGTTAGATCAGGATTATTTCCCTTAGACCGAATTATATTCCATTTTCGTCACGGTAATACCGTTTAGCTTTACCTTATCTCTCACTTTCAATTTTTCGCTACTAGCTGATGTAAACTTAATTCGTTTAATCATATGTAAGTCTGAGGCGTTTACCCATTAACATGCTCAACCCGGGATATTCTGCTTTGGCAGGTGTAGACAAAGATCAGTCTACATTTTTTTTTATATTTCTTTTAAACCTGGAAAGTATAAAACAAATCAAAACAAATACTGGCTCACAAAAAGTGCATGTAGTGCTTTCAGCCTTTTGATATTACAGGGGATATAATACGAAAGATATCGCCGGGTTTTCTCCATGTTTAAAACATACGTATCCCTTCTGACCTTTGCAGATCTATTCTTTGAAGATCATGCAAGCATTTGAGCATTATTTCGTGTATTGTTTGTTGCAAAAGAATCAGAAGTACAAAAAATGAATAATGCCATCAAATCCATCAATAATTTTCTTTGGTTATAAGCTATAAACTCTTTTCCTAATAACAAATCTTTCCTGGCAAACATTTGTTGAGAGAACATTTTACTTGAAATCAGGATATTGATTCAAAGAACTCGACCCCTCTCCGCCACACATTTTTTTTTTTTTTTGCTGTTGCCTTCTAGTGTTTTAACAATCCCAAAACAGCCCCTTTCATATGTCCCTTGACACAATCGATTCGTCCTTTTTTGTACAATTCACAACGTAAGCGAGTGATATCATCTTCAAATGCTCTTTTGGTAAAAGTTCTCATATTTAGCTACAAACAAATTAATGCAGGTAAAACGAGAACTGCCTCCAGGGTGACAAAACGGGGTAAACAGTTTGCCGATTTTACCCCGCTTTGCACGCTAGTGAACGTGCAAGCGGGGTAAAATTGGCCATGATTTTTGTCATTACGAACGCTTTGCGTCTCTTTTTACCGAAATTCTAGATCCGTCATTGCCAATCGATATAATCACTCAACAACTTTATTGGCTGATGTGAACCTTTTTTTAAGGAAATTAGCGATATTATATTAACTTCCCTTTTATTTCATTTTAACTCATCTCAATCAATTTCGAAGCAAAAATATTTTTAAGAATAGATAAATAGATAGATAAAATAAAAAATAAAATATATCAGCTTATCGATATATCAAATATTTGAATGAACTCATATTCGTCTATTTCTGACAGTACCTTTATAGGTACATAGATCACTTCTTTCTTTGTGTATATTTATCTTTTTCAATAACGTCAATCAGATATCCTTCTTCCGTACGATTTACCACATTTAAGTGAGTGCAATACTTTTTCTATCATAAGATATCTATTTAAACATAAATTCAGTTCGACCCATCCAATAGTTTATATACTTCAGCTTTAGAAAATGTGTCAGTAAGTTTCAGTAAGTAAAACTTGTAATTTATACCCCTTAATTACGACAGTAAGTAAGAATTTAGCTCGACTGAAATTCGTCATTCTGTCCGATTGAGAATTTATATCTACGTATTTGGTAGCACATCTAATGCACTGGTTCCAATGTTTTAACAGCTAGTCGATTTTCAACTTAAAACATACAGTCAACAGCCACGCGGGGCAACAGTAATTATAGAGGGGTTAAATGATGGATCTTTGCTTATATCCTACTTTAAGATTTCAGAATAAGACTTAAAGAAATGTTTAATGTTGTAGACCTTTTTTTGCTTATTTTGTATGCAGCGTATTTAAGAGAATTTCAAACTCAATGATTAATCCTTTATGATACAAATTTCAATTTGGCTGTTTTGGTCTATGGCGATTTATAATTATGACCTAAGTGTTCTTTATTTCATGCGACCCATTCTTAAAGCGTCATCGTTTTATAGTATGTAATTTGAACCTAAAATATATAGATAAAATAGCCAAATATTCTGACTAATGTTAAATGACAATTGAGCCCCAAAACATGGCCCCAAGTGCTCAAAAAATTTTTTCTACGATTTGATTGATTGATCCCGTGATCTAGCCGTCGACCCAATACAACTCAATTTCAGATACATCTTATATACATACATGACATATAGTTTATTCAGATAACTGACTTGAAAAATCATGTTCATCATCATTACATAGTAAATTATACAATTACATATGCAAATAAATGCAACAATGGCAAATAGATGAAAATATTTTTACTTTTATATTATATATTTAAATCTTTCGCGGAAATAACGAATTATTGGTGTTCCTGGTGCTTTGGCATATTGTTGAAATATAATTATCCATAAGCACAGATTTTTTAAAAAAATATTTTTAAAGACAAAGTGTGCAGTAAAGGTAGATCGAATAGAATGTATACATTTTGTTTTAACAGCATTAGCAGTATTATAAAAGAATCTCATTATGAAGTAATTTGGATTTTGTGGTGAAAAAAGATAGCGATAAAACCATCGCTCTCGTTTTCCCTCACATCAGCCAGAATTCAAGTGACAGACCCGTTATTTTGATTCATTTTTGTAACAGATTATTATAGTATATATTTATAGCAAATCATAAGGGATTTGTTTGACCCAAACTTTTAAATTATCTTACGTGTTTTAACTTTTAATTCGAAGCAATATCATTGTTAATGATTTTGTTTTGGACCCGATTTTTATGAGACGATTATTCACTTTATGATAGCCTTGTTCGGCTTTGACTTTTGTTTAAAAGTTTATAAGATAAACATTGATATTATATTAGATATATCGTCATTGCTAGTCCAAAACCCCGCAACTACAGCTTTGATCAAGCTGCAGTTACGAGATTTAGAACAACATCGACAATACGAAAAGTCGTAGAGTGACCGTCCCTTGATCGAACTCAAGGGTCAATCGCGTTAAAAAGTTATTTATCTTAAATCGTGTCCATCGTTTTGTATATATATATATATATATATATATATATATATATATATATATATATATATATATATATATATATATATATATATATATATATATATATATATATATATATATATATATATATATATATATATATATATATATATATATATATATATATATATATATATATATATATATATATATAATTGTATCGATTTTGAACTAATTTTACCAAGCTGAAGCATGGATTGTCACCGCATCATTAGCAGCCATCTTAATTTCTTGAAATGCTTAATGATGTCTAGGTGACACTGGACTGCTTTTGATTGTTGAGGCTCTCAGCTCTCAGAACTTGTAACATCATTTTCTATATACTCAAAATCAGCCATGCATTCAGAATTACAAAAACGTGCAAGCTGTTTGCAAATTATACCCATTATATCCCGCTTTGCACGCTTTTTGCGAAGAGTTTGCGACGTTTTGTATAGGGTTAATTCACGTTTTTGGGGGCGTTAACATTTGCAGAGACCCGTATAACGGTGTAGCGCCTTCGTGCGAAGCACGAGGGCGTAAAAGCATAATGAGGGTCTCTGCAAATGTTAACGCCCTCAAAAACGTGAATTGGTGCTATTATTGCATAAAAAGAAATACCAGGTAATTCATTGAGCGGAGATTGCGAAGTTATTCATAGAAATGCTTCAAAAGGAGCCACAAACCTACAAAAACGCCAATCGTTATTGCTTAGAAAATTCTTGACGTCACCAAATTTACCGCGGAAATTAGGCCAACGTCTTTAGTTACACTCTAAATTAACGTTTACCATGAATATGTTTCACACATTTAAATTATCAATATGTATACTCGTCAAAATCGAATCTTTGATGTATTATTAACAAAATGCATTGGTTTTTATCTTTCGAGGCCAGCAAATATTGAAGAAAGAAGATAAGTATCAATCAAACCGATAAGCTGTATAGCCCCCAGATCGATGATACTTAAGTAGAAAAAAAACGGGCGTTAACGGCACGTGAATTTACTTATTAATCCACGTTTTCTTCCGTTAAGGCCCGGGTTTTGTTCGTTGCCGTTTGCCTATAACGACCCGAAAACGTACATTTTATGCAATAATCATCCTTAACGAATGGCAGGTTCGGCCCAATATCTACCGAACGACCCAATTCAACAATTGCTACTTCATTAAGTGTCATGGTAGTTCTATCACCTACTTGTATTTCTGCGACATACTGGCCAGGCGTGTGCCTCTACATGCATGATGAAGATTATCACACTCGAAGCCAAAGTCTGTGCAACGAGCAATTCCCCGATCTCGTGACAAGCAGGGGTTATCGTGCAGCAAAAACCACATGTCTGAGAATTGTGGGGATTATCTTCAATCTAAATTGCAATTGTTTGTTATTCAATTAATGATTTACCACAGCAATCCTTCATGGCATATGGTAGACCCGTGTCACGTCAATCCCTCCAGGTAACAAGGGCTCCATAATGTTGATGACACAATCTTAGTTAGTTTATACTAATTAATTTTAGTTCGATTACGAAGAAAACTTCAGCAGTTTATGATAATTTTAGTTCGATAGCGACGAAAGCTTAAGTTTTTAGAGTCACTCTCGAACACCCAATCCCAACCGGCGTTCACGATGACAAAACGGTGCAAACAGTTTTCCAATTATATCCCGTTTTGCACGTGCATTTGCGTGCAAAGCGGAGTATAGTTGACAAACTGTTTGCACAGTTTTGTCATCGTGAACGCAGGGTTTGTATTATCACGCCCACGAGAGAGAGGAAGTCATTTGAACCAACTCATGCAACTGCTACCCAATTCTACAGCTTGGTCGATTAGGGCTTGTTATTAAGTGTTGTGGCTCATAAAAACACTCCGGAGAGGATGGGGCTCAAACCAAGGACGGGTCGACGCTTATATCTACGTGAGTCCAACGAGGGAGTCTAAAACTTAGTTCCGTCGTCGGCCGATCAAAATGACGTATCAAGGTTGTCCTCTAAAGTAATGATTGTTGTAATAAGTTTGTACACGTACTAGTCTACATTTAATAACATCATGAATTTGGCACCTGTTTCTTAAAAAAAGAAAAAAAAACAACGTTCTTAATCGCCCGCCCAGCGCTTCATTAGTAGGACTCAAACCACTGGCCATAAACTAGTTCAATACCTTCCGTACTGGTCATAGGTTTTAAAACATTCATTAAAGGCCCGTTTACTCATTCACGATTTTCTCTACGATTCGCCACAATTTACCCAGATTTCTCATTGTCAGAAAAACTGGATGGATCGGGATTAATCGAGGCGAAAAGGAGAAAAAATTCGGTGTCACTACGGTTCCAGTAAAAATATCCACGGCATAACTAAAGTATTTTTAAGGTATCGCTACGAATCAATGTCGATTCATGACGGCAACGCTACGGTCTATGACGATTAACCACGGTAGTACAACGAATGCTCATGGTGCTTGTACGGTTCGCTCAGGTACTAGTACGATTCTCGGCAGTAGCGACAAGAGCCCACACGACTGACCGCAGTGATGCTTCGTAGGACAACCGTAGACAAATCGAATTGAATCCACGACTGGCTACGATCTCTGACGAATAGCCGCGGATAAGGCTGAAGTGTCCGAAAAAAAATACGCAGAACTCTGCTATGGTTGCGCTATGAATTCGGACATACCTAATAACAACCAAGCTTCGCCATGAGTATTTTAAACAGTTTAAAACTTACATAGGGTAATAATAATAATAATAATAATAAAATCTTTATTTAAAGAAGGTAGCTCATTAAGCTGTCATCATACAAACAATACAATGAAGAACTTATTTACAATGAGGCCTTCTATAACAATAGGAGGTATTGATCATCATATATATTCATGCATTTGAAATGATATATGTAATGATTTAAATTATGCTAGTAAACATGAATATGACGATAACGTGTTATGATTGGGAATGATGATGATGATGATGATGATGATGATGATAATGGTGATGATAATTATTGTGATTATAACAACGATCAGAAATGAAAAGGATATCAATTATTGATTATTATAAGACATACACAGTAATGAATAAAAGGAACCGTTCTGGTTAAATCCCGTTATTTTCCATCAAATAGTTTTTCAAATATCTTTTAAAGCAAGATACATTTTCAATCATTCGTAGGTTATGAGGAATAGAATTCCAAAATTCCATACCTGTATATGAGAATGATTTCTTTAAAAAATCTGTTTTGGGAGCACATTTATGAGATATTTGGTTGCAGTATTCAGATCGTAATTCATAAAATTGGTTATGACTAAGTGTTACAAATTTCGACATATAGGAGGGAGCTAACCCGTGAATGGTTTTGTAAACCATTAGAATCGTGAAATATTTACGTCTGTTTTCAAACGTTAACCATTTCAAAGAAAGGAAATTTTTCTCAGAATTAGACCGTTTTGGCTGGCAGAGAATAATTCGTGCAGCTCTTTTTTGAATCTTATTAACTCTTTGAATAGATGAGGATTTACAATTGCTCCAAAGAATACACCCATAGTCAAAATACGGAGTAATGTAAGAATTATAAAACATTTGTTTCATGTCGATTGTGAGAAAGTTACATATTCTTTTAAGTAAGTATAACTGTGATGTCAATTTCCTACACAATTGATCAACATGAACTTCCCAGCCTAACGTGTTATCAATATGTACACCTAAAAGCTTTTGAGAGGAAACATTTTCGATTTGCATACCGCTTATACTTAAGTTTAATGCAGAACTATTTTTTAATTTATGTTTAGACCCTATTAGCATGCATGTAGTTTTAGTGGGATTTAGAATCATGTTGTTTTGTCTGCACCATCGTTCAATTCTTGTAAGATCGTCTTGCAAATATTTATTGATCAGCGGTACAGAAGCACTACATTTATGTAGTGTTGTATCATCAGCATACATGTCCAAGTTTGACGTTAAAGTTAAAGAAAGATCATTGACGTAAATCAAAAACAGAATAGGTCCAAGTATCGATCCCTGAGGAACGCCTGATGTAATTAGTTTCATATCAGATTGAACAGTGTCATTTTTAACCACTTGACGTCTTTCACTTAGATATGAACGAAATAAGTTACATGTATTATATGTGAAATGATGTAGCTGTAGTTTATATAAGAGAATATCATGATCAACAAGGTCGAACGCCTTTCTAAAATCAAGGAACACAGATCCCACCATATTACCTTGATCTAATTCTGATAACCACGTATCTACTAATCGAATAAGGGCAGTTTGGCACGAATGATTTTCTCTGAAACCAGATTGCTGTGAAAACAATATATCTGTTTGTTTTAGATAGGTTTTTAGCTGATTAGCGATGTGTCGCTCAAATACCTTTGATAAAGTAGGTAAAATTGAAATGGGTCGATAGTTATTAGGATCGTTCTTTTCGCCTCCTTTAAAAAGGGCTTTAACACTAGCCATTTTAAAATCTTTTGGAAAAATACCTTTAGAAATACAATTATTGATGATACATGCAATGGGTTTTGAAATAAAATCTTTACATATTTTCAAGATTTTTGGCCCAATTCCATCGAGCCCAGTTGATTTATTACTGTCTAAATTATTGATGATATTTCGTACTTCTATAGGTGTAATGAATGTTACCTCAAAATAACGGTCGAACAGTTTTCTATCAAGGTGATTTTTCAGAGTTTTAAAATAATCTGTATCAACATGAACCTTATCAACTATATTCGATATATTAACGAAATGATTGTTCAATGTATTCACGACATTTAGAATACCCTCAACTTCATTCGATTGAAATTTTAATTTAGAAGGCAATTGATGGTCAATTTTATTGCTAGTAATATTACGAAGATTTTGCCAAAGATTTTTTGGATCGGATTTCTTTTTAATTGCTTCATTAAAGTAATCTTTTTTACTTTTTCTTATAATTGAGGTTACTTTATTTCTCCAAAGTTTATACATTTGCCAGTTTCCTTGATGTTTAAATTCGTCTCTAGTTAATATTGCATCTTTTATAGATTTATTATACCATTCTGGCTGTTTAAATCTTTTAACACGTTTTTCTTTAACCGGTAGATGCTTAGAAAGAATGTCATTTAATAACCTATAAAGAAACCCTAATGCCTTATCAGGGTCTGATATTGTTTCAATAGTATCGAAATTAATACGAGTTAAATCATGCAAGAAAACGTCCATGTTTAACTTCGCAAAAGAACGATAAGAAATCGTTTTGAAATTTTCCTTATTATGAAATTTAGCATGATTTTGGTACGTTAAAGCTATAGGGAAGTGATCGCTGATTGCAATTTTCGACACGAAAGTCTCGGAAATAAATTGCTTGCATGTACTATAAATATGATCTATTATGCTAGAAGAATTATTCGTTACCCTAGTTGGCGTTCTTATGTGCTGATAAAGGCCTAAGTCCTGAACCATCTTTGCCCATTTTGTATTACTGTAAGTAGATGTTAAAGAATAATTAATGTTATAATCGCCTAGTAATATGAAATCCAAATTGGCAGCATCAGCGAAATTTAATTGCTCTTCATACCTATCAATCCATGCCTGTTTACTGTTTGGTGGTCTATATGCAAAATTAAGTAAGACTGATTTATTATTTGAAAACATAACTTCTAGCCAAATGCTTTCAATATCACTTATTTCAAGATCAGTTCTTCGCTGATAATTAATGTTAGCAGCTATATATATAAGTAAACCGCCACCGAGCTTTTGCAGGCGATCTTTTCTTTCAAAAACGTAACCGTGTAAGTATAAATCAGAATCTGTAACATTTTTAGTCAAAAAAGTTTCAGACAAGCCAAGGATACTAATAGAATGTGTTTTGCTTAGAATTATACGAATTTCATCTAATTTAGGAAGTAAATGCTGTACATTCAAGGAGGCTACGTGTAATCCCTTTTCTTTGAAATTAAATGCTAACAAGCTACTGACTTCTTCATCATCATCCGTATTTTGACTATTCTGTTGGGCTGATTTATGTAATTTTGCAGAGGGGGTTCGGTCAGTTTTTGCATGGTTAAAAAGCGAGCTTTCAGTGTTTATCTTTTTTGTACAGTTTACGTGTAACTTAGGCGAAGTGATGTTCGATAAAGTATTCGGGACATATTTTAAACTAACAGATGAATGATGATTACACGAATTAGGATAGTCACACAGTATATTATATCTGTTATAACATTTAACAGAGGAGTGTATGTCTAACCCGTCCTAGCAATTACTATATCTACACTCAGATTCAATATGGTTTGTTAGGCCGCAATTCCAGCATCGTCTTTTATTAGTTCTTAATTGATATGTGTGAGGTTTTCCAGCAAATGGTTTGTTTCTGTTGGTGTAGGAGTAACGTGGCATACGTGTGTCATCTTGGTTCCTTCTGGGATGAGTTACTCGTTTCTTAATGATCACGATTTCTCCATTAATAGCGTTTACTAAGGCACTAGATCCGCTCTTGTTGAGATGTATTGAATCACGACTGTATAACTGGCATACTGTTTTCCCATTAGCGAATACAAATGCCTGAAAGCACTCAATTAACCCCGCCTTCGTATCTTCACAAACTTGCTTTATGGTATCATTTAGCGGTATGACGTCAACATCACTTCTCGGACAAACAGTACACAAAAATACACTGCACTTTATTGCTGAAACAATCGCTTTCATTTCTTTATAAACAGATTCTAACCGTCCTTCAGCAGCATCATTTCCACCTATGTACACGATGATATTTTTGTAAGAATCTAGATTCATTTCATCTAACTTTGATTGAATATCCTTTGTCTTCCTTCCTGGCAAGGTTTTAACATCTATTCTGGTATCGAGACCGCGTTTATTAATTCCCTTAAGTATGGAATCTCCAATAATAAGAGTCCTGTCAGCGGATATTTTAGCTGGCGTATTCGAAATAAATTTCGATGTTTCCAGATTTGTTAGCGGTGTTTCCAGATTTTCCGACTGCTTTCCGTTAAAATCACCTGGTCCTACATTTTCTTTCACGTTACTTGGTCCAGGAGTACTGATACTAGTAGCTGATTTCACGTTCTTTTCAACAACTTCAATGGCACTTTGCGGATATCTTTTATCAATCTGTTCTCGTGAAATAAATTTCACTGTGTCCTGGAGTGTTTTAATCTGTTGTTGCAATTTATCATTTGTTTGTTTTGTTTCAATAATACATTGATCGTTTGATTGTTTGAGACAGTCCAGCTGCTCGGTAGTTCCCCTTTCCTTTAATGTAATTTGCTTTTTAATACTGGCAATCTCATCTCTTATTTGAGAAAACTGTAGGCTGGTGTTCATGTAGAATTCATCGGCTTCATGCTTTAACCGTTGCAGTAGAACATTCAGGGATTTTATTTCGTTTACCATTTGATTTTGTTGTGTTCGACTCGCGTTGTGCATTTCCGTTTTTGCATTCTGATCTGAGTCTGGTTTTGTTTCCGGTTGTTCTAATTGAGGTGATGATATGTTTCGTTGTGTGATTTCATCATTTGTTTCCGATATTTCGTGGGTAGGGCAATCTGTTGATAACCGTTGTTCTAATGGATGTGATAATGTGTTGCATTGAAAATTTTCATCATTTGGTAAAGAGACTTTTGAGCAATGTACAATTTTACCATCAAGCTCAGAATCCATTTTCTTCTTACCATCCGGCGTACCATTTAAGAATTTTAAAGCCAAAAATTTGACACAGTCATTCAGATCTGTAGCTGTACTATTCTCCTGTATAAGCCACTGTTGCATGTTATCAATTATGTTCGGTAAATCGACCCTCAGAAAATGTTTTTCAAATTTTCCGTTTATCAGACTTATGCATTTCGTATGATAAAGATTAATTGTAAACAAATTAGATTTATTTTGACTGATCTTCATTTGAGTCTCTACGAGATAACCGTTCTTGTCAACAATGGGTTTTTGATTTACATCATATTTTTCGGAAACAAAATAATTACCGACAGCATTTCTGAATAGTTCATACATACCACTGCTCAAAGTTAATATAATTCCTCCACCGGATTGTTTAACGATTATATCCTCCCTTTGAGTGAAAAGTAGCTTCTTTTCCATAGCCGATATTTCGTTTAGTTTGTAGTTTCTCTCTGAACTTGCGTTACTTTGTTCACCCTTTCGTTTTTTCTTGTTTTCCTTCATTTGTTTGAGCATCACTCGTGCTTTTTCAATTTCAAAACGTCCGTTACATTCAATTTCGTCCGTTTCCGGTCCTCCCGACGCCTCTAGCGAACACATTTTTCTTGATATTCAAGCTATTTTTCACTTGATAAGCATAAATTACATACCAAAATGTCCCGCATGTTGAAAAGAATCAATTTTTTCACTTCTCTTCTTCATTTCAATTGATGTTACGTTGAATAATAAAATATTTTCAAAAATAACGGCATTCGTTGTTTTTTTTCCAACGTGACGTCAACCGTTGAATTTCGCGAATCACTATCATTTATCAAGACTCAGTACCATTCACCATGATTCAACTACGAATCACCACGGTATACGAAGATTATGATTTATAAATCGTAGCCAAAATTGTGAATGCGTAAACAGACCTTAGATGGCTCCAAGCATTATATCGTCTTGCATCGTCTTGTGTTTATTTGTATGCGTCTGATCGATACGCGAAGACACGTTTATTTATAATTTTACATTATTTATGTTTAATCTAACCCTTGTCATGCTGCATAATTTTTGGCTAAAAATTTCATCAAAATCAAAAGGCAAAAAGCACTGAAAGCAACTGTAGGTCAATTTTTATTTGAAAACTAAATCTATTGACAATTCTGGTTTGAAAGTGAGAAACAGGTGGTGTAGACCTACATCAGTCTGCACATATGTGCAGGCTGATGTTTGTCTATAGCTTCTGTCAAGTCAGGAATATTCCGGGATCAGCATGACAAGGTTTAACAAAGGTAAGTAAAATCATATCGCAAAATAGAACCCAATTTGAACGAAATAAGTGATATTTTAATACCTCTTTCTTTGATAGCATTGAAATTTTAACTCAACCAATAACATTCTAAAATCATTTCAAAAGCCATTCATTTGACCAAATTCACTGTATTAACTGAATAGGCTCGTGACACGGCAAACCCTGCAGCTACGTCAAAATGATAACACGATATACTCGTCGTTTGGACGATCAAAATGACATATCTACAACCGATGTACATGTAACGATTGGTGAAATGAGTTGGAAATCGCATTCGGAATTTGTTATGAAGCGAATTTGAATTTGTTCCTTTCAAAAACGTTCTAAATCGTTCTCGCTCAGCACTTCATTTAGAGCTTTCAAAACACTCAAAACACTTATTATGCATGATTTTTGCCCTGGCAGGGCGGGGCCTAACTAACGGGTCTTTGCACTTAAAAGTTAGATTAGACCAATTTATAAGAACTCACTTTTATAGATAGTGGAATGAAACATTAAATCGTATATGGGTAACCAAACAAGCTGAAGTTACGAGAAATTGGTAACTCGATGATGAAACGGGTTCATTTTGGTCGGTAGTTTCTTAATGGCTCGGAATCAGACAAGGTCTGTTGGTATCCTCTTTCTGGGACTTGGTTCTAATTTTATACGGAACATATTTCGAATAAAGTTTCAACAAGACTATATGTAAGACTATTTAGTAATGACACTAAAATGCTACTTGAAAAAAGCCCATCTTGTGTTTAGCCCGTGATCAAAACCTTAGTAGGCCTATTATACGTAATGTTTAATCAATTATTTGCTTGTCAGTTTTTAACTCCATCACAGTGTTTTCCCTTTGGACCAAATCACTCGGGGTACACCTTTAGTAAACTACAAAATCTTGGCGGTGTATCTTAGATGAAGACATGTTGATACGAACATTTGCACATTCATTTTCACATCCTACGGACATTTGAACATCCATTTACACATTGTGCCTTTATTAATTGCACAAATAACACCATCAAATTAAGCTTATGGGTGTGTGTTATGAAACAACGCTCTGGACTTTAGACGGCCTACGAATGACCGACGTGCGAAAAGCACGGAACTTTCTTAGAAAGATAAAGAAAGGAAAAATCCGGACCAAAGATTATAAACGAACGAACACATACCTACGAACCACCGGCGTGCGAACTACTGAGAGTTTACTGTATTTAATTTCAAAATGAGACTTTTATTATTTTATACTGTATCGAACTCATCTATTTTACTGAGATTCTAGGTGGCCTCTTTTCGCATGACTAGAATAGAAAATATGTTTTATATC
Organism: Fragum whitleyi; assembly: GCA_948146395.1. Taxonomy (NCBI): domain Eukaryota; kingdom Metazoa; phylum Mollusca; class Bivalvia; order Cardiida; family Cardiidae; genus Fragum; species Fragum whitleyi. The sequence goes on along the minus strand of OX411552.1, from coordinate 53,227,361 downwards.
ATTGTTTGTCAATCAAGTCGTGTCTCACAATGTTGGACATGAACGCAGCGATGTGTGGTCTCTATTGAAGACTAATTGTCTCTCAATATAATTTACTAGTCACCGCGCCAGAATCGGTGATGCACGCAGCATGATTGATTTGAAATTTAAATAGATCCATACATACTGCACATTTGTACAGATAATGTACAGCTAGGAATTGTCCATTATTTCACCATTTACTGGTCCCCTGCAGTCAGCAAGGGTCCTTATTCTTCATTAAACAGTTTATACTCAAAGAATTACTTCAGAAATAAGTATCATTATTGTACATTAGGTAAGTACAAATGTCCATATGTAATTAGACTCTCGAAAAGGGACTATTTGGGTAGCGCGAAAAGTGAGGGCTCGAACTATTACGCAATTTAGTGGTTTTCGGGATCTAAAATGATCAATCTACTTTCCGGTGTAAGATTTAAAAAGATATCCTTATAAATTAAAATGTACGGTACGTATTTACTCTTTTGCGATTTGCAAAGTATTTTTATCCTCAGTGCACTTTCAGCCTGCAAAGCTGACCAAATTCCGAAGCCATTCACTAATATATGTTTATGGCACTGTACCGTACCAACAAAAATATAACAGCTATTACAATGTACCCTCTTAGTAGTGCTTTTTTTTACTGATTTATTGAATCACTTGCAGTCAATTTCAAACAACCAGGGAAACTTACCTTTGAAATCCTATTTTTTTCTCGTTGATCCTGGTCTCCTCCAATACATTTTTCGCAAAATCATATCAAATCAAATCAAATCAAATCAAAATCGTTCGCCGGACTTAATTCAAGTATTTAGTCAAATTCCTAAATGAGTTCTACAAAATTTATGGAAACGAATTTGACGTCATTCGACCAGAAGATTCATTTTAAATCTGCTACAAACTGTGCTATAAGTACGAGTACAAACTACAAACAGGGGTTTATCTTGAAAATTCTTTTCTTTTTTAAACTTGGCCCGAAATTATAAAACTTTTCCCAGGCTCAACTGAGAATTTTCTCAAATTTTAAATTTAAATGAATGTACAAAAATAAAAGATAATAAAGATAATATCAATAAGTTGTTATTTATAACAACTTATATTATATTTTATGTTAATACATAAAAATGAGCATTAAAACAGAGTTACGGCTTTAGTCTTAAATTCTAATTTGAGAAAATTTTAAATTGAGAATGAGAAAAGTTTTATAGCCTCGGGCCCTGAACGACATGTGTACCAAGACGGCATATGTGTCAGATAGAAAGACGTATTTCTTGACTTTTTATCTTAATTTTTTTTCATTTTATTTTTACTTGAACATATACGTACATATACGTATAAAAAGCATCGGGGAAATGTCTAAAAACGTCAATGACATGCTTTGTCTGAATGGTTTTTAACGTCGTAATTATCTTTCTTTTTCAGTCATGTAGCGGCAGTTCGAGCATCTGGCAATAGAACCCTGGTACATGCATTCTTCACCCCAGTACTCCCGTTGGTATCTTTCCTAGCCTCAAGATGCCAACCGAAGGGCACATAGGTCTAGGATTACGAACCCACTGAGGGGAGACGAATGACAAGAAGAATATGTGCTGCCGCCGGGAGGCCGAACCCATGGCATCCCATAATTGTAGATTGAGCGTCTATTGCAATACAGTGAAACACATCGTGAAATTGACAAGATGCATGATTTTGGAATGGTTTTGGAATGAAATTGAATGGGTGTGCGTGGAGCGAGGTTTGAGTGAAGTTAAAGGGAGGTAATCCAATATCGCCAATTTTGTTCATGATGAACACCATTACCGATATTTATTATCTCCCTTTTATAAAATATACGCACTTTTCTGTTTGTTTGTCTTCGAGGAGTAATAAGCCACTTTAAAATCCACACCTACCAATAAAATCGTTGAATAAATTGATCGATTTGAATAAAATGTTGATCGTCTTGGTCGATTTCGAAATGATTTTGAAGCCTTTTTGGCGATTCAAGCGAGTGTTTGGAATGAATGAATGGAGCGCTGAGTGAATGCTTTAGAATGAATTTGATCGGAATCGTAGCCATATTCACAATGTTCTTAATTTGATCGGAATGGTAGTACCATTCCGATCAAATTCATTCTAAAGCATTCACTCAGCGCTTTTGACTCCCATTCCGATCAAATTCATTCTAAAGCATTCACTCAGCGCTTCAGCGCTACACCAACTGAGCTGTTGCGGTGGACGCTTAAATGAAATGGTCGAGTATGAAATATTTTTTCACCACTAGATTTTTATACTTTCAAAATTTATCTGTCTTTTAAAACAGTTTGTTTGTTTGAATAGGTTTTACACCGCTTTCAACAATTTCGCAGTTATATTGCGGCGGCCGGAGAACCTGACAATGGATTCCTGGTATTTCTTTCACCTGTACTACCATTCCACCCTTTCCTAGCCTCCGACTGCTATCCCACATAGGTTTACGATTATCTACCCATTGGTGAGAGACAAACCTTGGAAAGGATATTTGCCGCCACCGGAGATCGAACCCACGACTTCCAAATTGAAAGTCTTATGCCTAACCAACTCCGCTATGATGGCGGCCTTTTAAAACAGGCATAGGTCTTAAAGATACAAAACTGTCTTCCAAAGGAATAACTTTGTTAAATCAAAATAAATTTCTTTTTAAACCGATAAACAGCCATTCTGACTTATTCGTGCATTATTTATGATTGGCATTTCGGTATAATTTATAATGATCTATAAAATCAATGGAAAATAGCACGTGCATATCGATAATGTAGTGCAGAGGAAATGCACGTCATTTCAAACATCGTCAGGGCACTCCCATCTGACTTTTAGGGTTATAAAGTGAAGAGTGAACGGATGTGTTAGATCAAGGTTTTTTGATCGTTGATCTTCTAAACCTTTTAATCATTATTTATATATAATAACAAAGGTTATATCGAAAGCAAGAGCACCACACGCGTATGTCTACGCTCGCCTATCAGTTGCTGAATAGCGGGTGAAAAATCAAATCGAAAAAGGCAAAAATTCAATAAGACACAGATGACAAAAGGAAACACAAAATATCATCATCATTTCTTAAACGAGCCTGTGCGTGATATTTCCAACGATTTCACACCTGCGCGAGGTACACACGTTGAGTAGCGTTGACAACGACACAAGGCAACAATAATATATGCTGATCGTATGAAAATGGATGAAGACATTATCTATCTATAATGTGCATAGTGAAGATTATGGTCAGACTGTGCGGCTGCACAGGCTGGTCAGAGTCTTTGATTTGCGCACTTTTGAAATTGTTGGAAATGTCACGCATAGGCCCATTTCTTAAATTCGCTTCGCCCTTTTGTTGACCAAGTCTTCATCTCCAACTTTGTTCAACGATTGTGAATCAATTCTCAGACAACATTATAATTACAAGCACAATAAGACAAGCTATCTCCAAGAAAACATATGTTTTCTTACAGATAATATCACTTTTCGTCATTGAAGTATTAGTAAAACGTCTAATCTGAATCGATGATCACGTGATCCGAGCATCACATCAACCCAACAAATAGCTTTCTCCGATTTAATTTCCGGTAACAGACTGAATAATCGACCAAATGCCATTGGAAAACTACATAGAAAATCTGGATATCATGGGAAATACCAAAGACACATTTCAGTTTAACTAGTTTAACTAGTTTTGCCTGAGTAATGTGGTGAACAGACGCACGAATAGAACATAAGAACGAAATAAAAACCCTAAAAGAAAAAGAAAGAAATTAGAAATAAGAAAGAGATTAGAAATAAGAAAGAAAGAAAGAAAGAAATTAGAAATAAGAAAGAAAGAAAGAAAGAAAGAAAGAAAGAAAGAAAGAAAGAAAGAAAGAAAGAAAGAAAGAAAGAAAGAAAGAAAGAAAGAAAGAAAGAAAAGGGAAAAAGATATTGTGCAGTCTTCGTACGAAGACAGTCATATTAGTCAACTTGATATTGTTAAGACCGTAAGACCTGTGTACAGGTACCGTGGAGAGAACGTATAGTGTTGCTGTCAAAATTCAGTAGCAAACCATATTGCGTTAAATATGCGGTGTACGACGACCGTGCAATACCACAATGGCAAGTCTACGGGCTTTGGTAATGGTCCGGCTTTGCGATACATGTTTTCAAAATGTGTAGCCGTTGTTGAATAAAATCCGAAGGTCTACGGCGCACATAAAACTGTGCGATGCTTGCCTGAATTTTTTTGCCACCTCATGGGGGCCGTACATTCGGAACACCACTCGGCCAAGCTCACGATCAACCTCGGCTGCATTCGGAACACCACTCGGCCAATCTCACGATCAACCTCGGATGTACATAGACGGACTATTTTTAAAACTTACGGGAAACTCTTGGAAAAACTCGATAACGTCAGTTAGAATGGTGTTAGCCCTCGAAATTTCGAGTGAAAACATTCGACGTCGTCAATGCTACTCGTTTAAGTCATTGACGTCAAGCCATCGTATCCTGATACAAATATCTTTAGATTCTTAAATAACGGCTGAAAAATCTTAATTTTTGAGAATGATTCGTCATTCTCAAAAATTAAGACTTTTCAGCCGTCATTTACTGTAAAAGATATAAATCTACAGTGCTAAATTTCTTACACTATTTCCGCCAAACAAAATGCACGATTTCGTTACATACCCATCCGCCTTACATGCATCCGAGGCATGCTGCAGTTTACGGAAATGGCCGAGTGATGTTCCGAATGGGGAACAGTACAAAATGGGATTACGGTCAGGGGACGGGAATCGTAAGGGCTAAGCAGACCAGAAATAAACTAAGCATAGAATGGAAATCTTCCTAAGATAATCGGTGTATCTTGCTCGAAAAAATGAAAGTAATTTATTTCAATTTAGACCTATCAAGATTCGTGCATTCTGTTTTGCTGAAAAGTTTGATTTGTTCCTCGAAGTATACTCTCTTCAACTCCTAGATAATACTATATCCATCCATTTGTTTTATGGATAGAAATAGAAAGAAAGCAAATGGGTGAAGTATTGTCCATATAAAGCATCTGTTCATAAATAATATCGCAGATTGGGTTAAGCAATGTGATATGTCATCTTATCATTAGGTATATGTGACGAAGTTATATAATTCAAGTGTGGAAAAATGTCGGGAAACATAATAACGATGGTATATGACATCCGACAACAATAATCATGCAAATAAGACATTCAAAATGTACACACAGTCATAACTTTAAATCATTAAATACAAACACCCTATGATTCTATTAAAAATTCTGACACTTTTTTGACATTTCCCCTAGTTTATGAAATGTTTGACATTAATTAATACAAATCTCTCTCGGAGAATGCGTTTTATTTTAACTTTAATGTGTTTATTAGTAACTCATCTAATTTAGAATAATAGATAAGAGGAAATCAACGTTCACTCTGCATAGGTCATTGTTTCATAATCCTCTTCTTTTGTTGATGTTGTTTTAAGAATTATCTTAAGGCTCTGTATTCAATTGATGATCTCACACACTACCAGGAATTCTTAAGTTGACAGTTCATTGTTTTCCATCAGTCAGATATAATGATCTTTATCATTTTTTTTCTTTCTTTCAAACCATGCAAAATACATTTTGATAAACCACCAACAACTATGAATTTCAAACAAATTACTTATATATATCATACTTTAACTTTATTTGCCGTTTGGTTGAGTTAACTTTACACCTCTTTCGGTAACAGGTTTAATCATATTTTTTGTCATTTTCTAATGATTTCAAATATTCTTAAATGAGATAAACCAATGAAATCACATATAGTTAAAACATTCAGTCAAATATTTGTGAGTCAATCGTTTGAGCACCGGACTTAAAAACAATTGAAGGTCGATCACTGGTTCGGTCCCTGGGCTGGCACACTAACAAAAACATTGTCTTTCGGATGAGACGTTGTACCGAGGTCCCGTGAGACGGTGCTTTACACCGAGCACGTTAAAGAACCATGGCGGATCTTAGCAGTAATTTCGTCATGTATCCTTGCACTATCCCCCGTAACAACTAACCGTCTTCTGGGGGCATCGCTCATATGGGCATATGCCACGGTAGTGATGATAAATATAAAGAAATAAACAAACAATTTAAGAGTCATAGTATATCAGTCTTTGTTTGGTGATGATATAGATAATTATAAGTTAGTGTGATATGGGCCCGAGGTTATAAAACTATTTCATTCTCAATTCAAAATTTTCTCAAATTTCAAATTGAGATTAAAGCCGTAGTTCTGTTTTAATACTCATTTTAATGTATTAACATAAAAGATAACATTATTAAGTTGTTATAAAAATCAACTTATTAATATTATCTTTTATTTTAATACATTTATTTAGATTTAAAATTTGAGAAATTTCTCAGTTAAGCCTGAGAAAAGTTTCGTAACCTCGAGCTCTGGTCGAAGTCGGGAGAACGTAATCATAAACTTAAGAAGCTTTACATGTAATGGAGTTTGGGTTATTTCTCCTAGTCAGGGCAAGATAACATTGATATCCATAGACACTAACATATTCCTCTTCTATTCATTAAACATTGTTCGGTAATTGAATTTTATGAAACCTTTAAAATCAAAGAAATTCAGGTTAAGGGAGTTCTGGTTAAGATAATTCATATGCAAATTGTTTCTTAAAACAGACTGTCTGATATCATTTTATGTTAGCTGGATGGTGATATCAGGTCAGTGTAGGCTTTCATTACCTGATAATTTACTGTTTTAGTTTTGGAAGCTAACGCATACTGTGGAATTTTGTACAGAAAACGTAGCTTTCTGACAGGGCAAATTATTTAATCAAAATTCCAGAAATGTAGATGTGAAATGTACTTATTCAAATATAAATTTTGTATCATGCTTTCTTTTTTTTTACTTTAGATATTCGTTTCAATAGCTGGACAGATTCACCAGCCCTACGTTCGCGATGACAAAACGGTGCAAACAGTTTTCCAAGTATTCCCCGCTTTGCACGCATGTGCACGTGCAAAGCGGTGTATAATTGGTAAACTGTTTGCACTGTTTTGTCATCCGGAACGCAGAGCTGATATTTCAAACGGATTATCAACTAGGTGATGCAAGTATAGTCCGCTTGACTTCTATATGGACCAACCTTTTTCTCAATTTCATAAAATTGCATTTGAAAGAAAGATTTGTATGTGGAAAAATCTAAATTTCAGATTAATACTATTCCAAAAATTATTTGAAAATGAAATGATTTTAAGATAATGATTTTGTCTATCTGATTAATGTTAATATTTTCGCATTTTTAACTCTTAAGGTAGCAATGGACACATGGCGTCATTTTTTTCCACCCAATGAATTTTTTTCTTGTTCACATATGTTGTAGATTAACATTGTCTAGTCATTATATCAAAATTTGAAGGTACCTTTCCATGCTCGTTTTCATGCTAGAGTTATCTGCCCTTGAGTGGTATTGGCCATTTTTCAGTAAAACGTTTATATTCGTTTTAAGTCTAGTATAAACCAAGTACTAGCTTATAGCTATAAAACAAATACATTTTGATAGACCCTATACATGTACACAATGGCTGTTGCCAAGAAAACTTCTCTTTGATTAATTGCATTTGCACAACTTGTCTTCAAAAGTTTAAAAATGCACTAATTTTTTGTTATTTTACAGGTTAAAAATGCCACAAAAATCTATTTTTTGAAGAAATTACCCAATGATTTTTTCTTGTTTTCCGATATGTTTAAACCCCATATTTTCCCTTTATTTGGTAAAAAATTAAGCATACCTTTCCATGCAAATAAGAAAGATTTTTGTTATTTTACAGTGACCCCTCCTGATTAAATGACGCTTTTACGTATTTTTGTTGTTAAATTTAATGACCCAGTCATTCAGTTGATATCAAATGTTGAAAAGAAGCTAAGTTATGAAATTTTACCATCATTATTTTACGCTATTTCCATAAGCAGAACCTACCGAAACCGGTCTTTTTAAACAACGCGCTAAAAGAGCCGTAAAATAAACGAAAATCCACTTCCGGTTTAAAGAGTCGGGAGGCGGCTGTCCATTGCCACCTTAAACACAAGGGGTGATGAAGGCTGTTTAGTAGTAAGAAAATGTAAACATATAGTAAAATCACGTGGCTTTATACTAAACATATGACAGAAGAAGTGTTCATTATTCTTTATTCGGACAGGCTTATTAGCATATCGACGGTCATTTCATCCTTATCTTAAATATCACGTTAATTCTAACGTTATTGCTCGCCTGCTTATCTAATCAGTCCTCGTGAAATCCCAACGTCTTCATAAAAATAATGATTTTTAATTGGTCTAAATAAGGGAATATGGGGTTCATCTCAGAATAGATTTCCAATTGTTAGGTCAAACTGATTTGAACAAAGACAATATACACTCGGATTTGATATCCTAAGGAGGTGGAAATCTTCGATAAAATAAATCTTATAAAAATACTCGACTTTAGACTTAAACGAATCACTTTAAATCGTACACTTTTGACTCAGTCCCTATGCAAATGAGAACTATTTTTTGGATAGACAGTTTGCTTTTCCGCTGAATACAGTCACAAGAAGGTTTGAAAGGCTGAGAGTTAGCATGTAGACGGACGGACAAAATCCTTATATTACAATAATGAAGTGTGAAAAACAAAATTCTTCATGGTATGAGCTAGAAAAAATACGATTCATTATTTCGATTCTGAGATTTTCGGCGAAATGTTGGTCCATATAGAAGTCAAACGGACTATAAGGTACTGTAGTAAGTAATCATATACTTTTGTCATTTCGATAAAATAAACGTTAAACGCCCAATGTTTCTTAAATAGTGGTCATATGCCACAATAAGTCGTTATTTATAACTTCGAATCTAAGTTTACTTTTGACTTACGAAGCTTTTGTGCCTTGGGTTTCGTTAAAGTAACACTCATTTTTAAAATTCGCGAAGCCGTTCATTACACGGTCGACACTGGGGACATCGCAAGGTGACGTTTTGCTAGTTATTCTAAATTGCGTCATCCAACGGTCCCCTGGCAGTCACCACAAGAACACTGCGAGCTTTACTGTAGATCTTGCTGTCTAAGGGCACGGTCTCCACACGGGGATCGCCCGATGGCTGTGCGACAGCCACACTAGCATCTGAAAGAATATTACAAAAAGTGGATGCGTTATATTGTAAACACATATACCGCAGAAAATACGTTACATACAATTTTATATGAAGCGTAATTGTTTTCATTGTTCAAGCAAACCTTGTTTGATTTAAGGAAGAAGATTCTCCTGGTTGATTTCGAATTGATTTCAAAATGAAACAAAAGACGAACGAGCTTTTAAAAGCTCATAAAGGTCTCATTAAGACGACTCTATTAGGTTCCAACAACATTAGTGAATATATACTGTACAGATTTCTTTTACTATTTAAAACCGTCAACTGTTTCAGAAATTTTGCTCTGCTATGGCGAACGTGGCCAGACTCCTTTATTCAGTTTTACGTATACATATATATATGATGATTGGTATATGTTTTGTACAAAAGGTAATTAACTATCAAAGAGGGTCTTTTTTATATGAACCAAAATCATTAATTATAGGAATTCGCACAGCCTATTCATATATTAGTGTAATTATGTATTAAATTATCGACACAAAGTGTCCTTGGAGACAATTTTCAAATCATGCAGGCAAATGCATTTCAATGTTGTGGAAAAAATACAATCTACAAATTATGGAAGCGATAAAAAAAGCGGCAGCCCTTCAGACATTCTGTGACAATTAAAGGGCAATAATCATGTCAACAAATAATTAAAATGCACATTTCATTACCTAATTATCATTTGTAATTGTAACACGTTAAAAATATATCAATTAATGTTTAATTTGTTTTAGCGTAATTGTCCCAAAATTATGCATACTTGAAGTATACCTTTATTGTTTCAGAAGCATCCAAAACTAGAACACTCTGTATGTTCTTTACTTAAATTATCTAAACGTGACCCGTTACACGACAAATATTTGAAAAAAGAGCTTGTTTCTATAAGAGGTCAACCAAAGTAGCCTTTCACAAATTCTTTAACAGGTGTAGACTTAGAATGAACATTCTTGACTAAGACAATCAGCCAAGTGCTGTAAGCGTCTACCACATTCGGAACATCGCTCGGACTTTTCCGTAACTTGAAAAGTGCCTCGGACGTAAGTATAGTAATTTTGGGTCATTTCTTAGGTAATTCGGCTCCTGTTGGTACTTCGGTTAATACGCATGAAGAAAATCACATTTTGTTATTTTTTTTTCAATCGTCTTTCGAGATCTTTTAGGCATATTATAATTTGATGACAAAACGCAGAAAGACACTGCGTTTTGTTATCAAATTATGATATGCCCATTTTTATTCTTTCGTTGATTTTGTTTTATGCAACGTCATCCTTAGCGGGATCGTTTATGTTTGTGACGTCATATAAACCCACGTGCGAAATGACGCGCTTTCATGGCTGTGCACGTATTATTCCCGAGGTCTATTCCGTAGAATCGCCGAAGGTTACCGATTACATCTACCATAGCCAGCCTCGGCAATCTGCGAAGACTGACTAGGGTCGAGATGTTACGTACTACCCAAAAAGCTCCTTTTAGCCTGACATGTCACAAATGATTTCAAGAATACTATTTCACCATGGAAACTCAGACAAAGACCAGAAAGTTCGTCATGCGTGCCTTAAACTGGAAGAACATAGGTAGAACGGGATTAAATGCATAAAAAGACAGTTTTAAAGTTTCTTCTACGTCTTTACTACACCCCTGCCAAGATTTTTGTTGAAAAAAAGCAAGTACCGTAAAAATTTGATTCCGTAGGAAAGGCGCTTTAAGACATAACAAGTTTGGTCAGATTCTTATCAAAGGGTTACGGGCTCTGCTCGACATTGTTCGATACCAAACTACTTTTCTGTATAGCTTCAGAAGGGTTGGATTACAATGCCTAATATCTGCGTCAGAGAAGATCTTCTTTGGCCAAGAGGTTAGCGCATTGGGACCCCAAAAATCTCTAAGATTTCAATATAATAACCATTGGTTAGATCTACATCTTTAGTTATTTTTGACGCATTGAAAAATGATATATTTACGGGGTTCACAGGTGGTCCTTTTTTTAAAGAGGTTGGTCACAAATAGTCGTAATGTCAAAACTATTAGGCAAACATGGAGCGAAAGTAATTTTCAACCAATCAGGATTTTTAAAAAAAAAAAAATAATTCCAGATCTTTAACTAATTTGTTTGTTTGTTAATTTGTTTTGCTTTTACGCCGCTTTTGACAATATTTTATTCATTTCGCGACGGCTGGCGCACCTAACAATGGATCCTTGGAAGTTCTAAAACCAGTACTACCATCACAACATTACCAAGCTTCCAGCTGCTATCCCACATAGGTCTACGATTATCATTCCATTGATGGGAAACAAATTGGTGACGCATGTTGTGTATATAGAATTTATTTTGGCGTTTTCCCAGTCGAAAATAATGAGTGCCGCCGTCGGGGATCGAACCCGGGACCTTTTGAAATATAGCCCGACGCGCTAACACTGCGCTATGACAGCGGCTTTAATAAAACGGGTTTATGAAGTTTTTTTTTCTAACTTTAACCCCATGATTAATGTGTTTCGTCAGAAGTTTGGTATAGTATACCAACAAGGGCGGTGACGGACCATATTGAAATCATTTTAACGGTATTTTGTAGCGACATGTCACAAGGGTGTTTTGATGAATGTAACGCGTTTATTAAAACAAAGGAAATGTCAAAAAAGCGTCTGAATATTAAACACGGTCGTTACTTTAGCATGTTTTACAATTAAAACTTGATAATTATATGTAAATTTAACAGTCTAATTTGCATGCTGCGGTGTAGTTTGGCGACAGGATGAAATACTCTGTTTCACTTTTAGATTAATTTCGCTTTTAGTTTCTATACCTGTAATTGTAATTAGCCTTTAACTCTTATCGTTAAGGAACATTGTTTTTTCATTTCTCAAGGTAGTGGACCTGTCTAGTTCCGCAACATTTCGGAACATATGATCTTTCACAATATTGACCGAGGTTTCCTAATGAAATTCATTAGGAAACCTCTGTTAACACTGTTAAAGTTCATTACGTCCAAAAAGGTTGCGGAACTGTTACAGGTCCACTACCTTAAAAGCATTCCTGTAGATTATGGGAATTCTTATCACTTATAGATTTCACTCACCACGAAACGAGAGATTACCAAAAGATTTAAACTTGTATTTCAATCATATAACCATATTCGGCGTCTTCTCATCTTCGTAAGGCAGGGATTCTAATTCTTCTTTGTTTCCCTAATGCTTTGGAAGCCCCCTATTGTAATATCGACAATTTAAGTTCACTTTTAACTTATTTGCTTAAATTATATACATGCACCCCTTAAGTTATACCACTATTTGAGACGATCATATTTAGCCCGTGACGAAACGAGAATTCGCGACGCGACGGACCTGACGACAATAAGTTAAATCAGGAACATTTCGATTCTACGGAATAGACCTCGGGAATAATGAGGACTCAGGCATTAAAGCGCCATATCGCACGTGAGTTTATGTGACGTCACAGAGATTACTGAAGATGACATTCGAAAAACAAAGTCAACGAAAGAATAAATTGAGTATATAATGATTTGATAAAAAACGCAGTGATACGCTAAATATATAATACATACTTAGTGTTTTGTATGAAATAAAATATCTAACGAGGTTGGGGGAATTGATCATTGTCGAGGCTCAGCCGAGACAATTATCAGTTCTCACAACCAAGTTAGATATTTTTTCATACAATACACTTAGTATGTATTATATTTATCTTACAACCTCTATTTGTCTTGTTTGCGTCGATGTTTCTGACTTAAATGCAAGTTTCTAAAAATAACTGCATTATATCATTGATCTAAAAATAACTATGTGATATCATAAAAAAATATCATACGGGTTGTTATCACACAGATATTTGTATAGTTATAAGATAAAACGAATTACACAGACGTTCGGAAAGAATTGGCAAGATGGGATTTTCTTCAATGGTATTAAATAACAGAGTTACCCCTAGAAGCCGAATTACCTAAAAAAATGACCAAAAAATACAAGTCTTACGTCCGAGGTACTTTTCAGTCTGTCAAGATAGTAATAGATCGATTATCTGAGTTTTTTTAAATTGGTCAACACAACCTCTTATTTCTTGTAACGCTTTAATTTCTAAATAATGCATGATCTTCTACGTTAGGGTGGACTATTCGCATTTCCGTCAAGTTTCAAACTCATAAACTGAACTAGATCTGTGAAAATTGAAAATTGAACGAAATGCTTGATATTCAGTGACTAAATTCACCAATTTTAATCAGCCCGATTTTGAATTCATCGACCGACACCATGGCACTCCTTGAACGCCGATTATTATCTTTTATACGTTGCTATGAGTATTCTATTGCGTCATTTTATTTCCATTAGCAATTCAAAGGGTTTCGGACTCATACGAAATAGACCGACAAATTCCAATGTCCAGTCAGTTTTGAAATGGTGCATGTCACAGCCTCTCTACCCTCAGCCCGCTTTTCCAATGTTTTTCCTTAGTCAAAGCGCGGATGCTGTTTTAGATCGCCGTGAGGTTCAATCAAAGCACTGGCGATAATTAGGTTAGTGGTTAATTTACTGAAATTTGACACAAAAAAATGTCACAATTTAAACCTAGTTTATCTTATCCCCTCTGTCAAAGTTTCCAAATGTCCTCGTTGAACGTGAAGGTACTATTAAATGAGTGGGAAGATGCGTGGTTTAGACAAATTACTGGTGTTAAAATGTCAAGTAACTTAAATAACAGCTAATGTGAGAGTACGATAAGAACGATTAAGTCCTATTGTTGAACAAAAACAACTTTTTTACGACATAATTTTAAGCAAATGCAAGCAAATTCTTACCAATTCTAGCAAAGTGTAGGAGTGGTGTCTTTAAGCCTATATTTATCTAAATAAATGGGGCCATAAAGCTTATTTCAATAGCCCAAATAGTTCGGGAAGTCAAATCGGTGTCATTGAAAGCAAGAGGGCCGCCTAAGCAATAAATGGCACCATGTGGCTTGATTTTAGACACCATATCGATAGGCGACATTCGGAAATTATGAAAATTGATAATAAAAACGCCCATAAAATCCATAAAATTGTATTAACAAAATGTGGGTGTAGGGACGCAGGGTCGTCGAAACAGAGTGGCGAAGAAACCGATGCCGACTTTTTGGCACTGATTTGATTCTGAGAGTAAAGTCATTTAAAGAAAGGAGTCCTTGTAAGCTACATGCCGATATGGATCGAAAAGAGGTGGGATTGAGGGGAGTTCAAGACATTCATTTTGCATAAAACAACAACAACGCCATCAAAAAAATAAACCTTTTTTCTTTTGTTGTTTGTCGATGGATTAACGAGAAATAACGGTAGATTATTTATTTGATAATCTCACCGATAAACCAGTAAATTATTGAAAAAATATAAAAACTGCTTTCGTTTTTTTACCCTATTTGATGTTATCCTAGCTGAGTTCAATAATGACGTCATGATGAAGTAGACTAGTTATCACGTGCAAAATGACGCGATTATAGTTTTGTCCTTATTAAATTTTCAAAATTCGTCCAAGTTTTGCTCTAAAAATAGATAAATCGTTTGTTGTTTGGTGGTTGTTTTTTTTTTTTTTTTTTTTTTTTGTGTGTGTAAAATCGACAAATCTTTCATTTTGTGAACAATAAAAGCTATATGTAACTTCTTTATTCGTAGTTTCGAAGATAAAATATATGTTCCACTTCTGCTTGACAATCTACGTGTATAAACATAGGAAGCACTGGTACATATCAATTATTCACTGACTACCATATTAGGCCAGAGAACAATAAAGGTATCAGAATCAAGTTTATACAACAAAATAGTGAACGACGATAACAAAATCCGGCCATATCTCTATCATGTTGCCGAGCTTATCTCACGATCAAAACAAGGCGAGGTAACCATAAAACGGTCGTAAAACACCACATTATACGGGTAGAACGTGAAAAACGACAGGAATGGGATACAGCTAAGGACATCGCAAACTTGACGCTCACCTCAAATTTGATTTAGTGCTAGTTGATTCCATGAAGGTACTATTTGTTGATTTCATGGAGGTATGAAACTAAAAACCTAATCACACTCATGTCCAGTGTGAATAGGTTTTTAATTTAATACATCAATGAAATCAACGAATAATCTCTTCATCTCCTTAACCTTACTCGACAATTACACAAATAAGAAATATGAAGTCTGTTCATCATCGTCTGTGTGGAAGCATGTTTACAAATTGAACTATGAAAATCACCCAGGAAAGTTGGATGTTTTGTAAATAGATAAAAATGGGTAAAGGAAAATTTGTTTCGTCGTGGCCATACAATAAAATCCTAAAATCGTTCTAAAAACGTTCCAAATCGTTCCGTCTTTTGCGTTCTAGTACCTCTAGCGCGTGGTGAGCATGTGTGCAACAGATATCTACCGATTGTACAAGGCACAAAGAAAGCTACAAATAAGGATTATCATTTTCTGACGTGCAACTAGCGCACGAGGAACTATTTGACAACGTTCTCCGGCGATCACAGACATTAAGTGCTTGTAGCATTCTCAAAACGTTTTTCTCGCCTAAATTATTACTTGATTACCAACGATGCCCCAAACGCTGGTTAGAGCGCTAAGGTGTGACGATGTTTCTATAAAAATATCTTTTTAAAACGTGTTTCTTCGAATTATTGAGAAATATCGGTATATGATTACACGACAATTTCACTGGTTTTGAAGTGAGATTAACGAGTAATAATATACCGATATTTCTCGATAATCCGAAGAAACACGTGACAAACCAGTAAAATTACCAAAAATTTATACCCCTCTTTTGTTCATCCAACCCTATACGAGCCAAGTATACAGATTATATCAAGACGTATCCTTGACATCATGTACAAAATGACGCGATGTAAGTAATTTCGTACTCAAATTTAAACATTTCGCCCAATTTTTGCATTAATAGAATAAAAGTTAGTTTTTCGTGAAAGATCGAATTTCACTCGCAGCTCAATCGTCCTCCATATGATAATGTTATAGAATCATTCAACGACGTAAAATTAAAGGGGAAAGTGTCCTGAAATTTACTTTTCGTAAATTTCAAAGTTTGCTGATATGATTGTACTATTTTTGTCCTAAAAGTGCAGAAGTTTGAATCCGCAGCTATGAAACGAGTAAATCTTAAGATGCATCTTTCGTAGTTTAAACAGTTAGTTCATACAAGATAGGATAATTTGTTTTAAAAAAAGTAAACAAAAACAAATAAATTGCTTGATGGAAAATGCACGCGCAAAAAGACAAGCGTCTGGCAGGCCTGTTTACATGATGCCTCGTGCCGTGCACGTGTTTAAACAAAGACCAACGATAATGATGATTCAATTCAATATTTCTGGTAAATTGCCTGAAAGGGTAATTACTAAAATCTGTCATTTGAAATGTGTTTGGGTCAAATCGTTCCAGCTTTTGATTGACGAGATATTTCTAATACATGGACAATTTCAGTCCTATACAGTTAGCCACAAATTGAAATCGACACCTACCTCGATCAAAATAACTCGCTCAGCGCTCAAAACATTCATTCCAAACATTTACTCCAATCATTAACCCTTTGCTGTTTAATCCCTACTTTTTACTTGCCTGTGATTTTATGATTGAGAAAACATTGTGAAAAAAAGAAGAAATTGCTTCTGCCAAGCAATTTCTTCTTTTTCCACACTATTTTCTACCCTACTGAATGGTTATTTTTCAAATTAAATCCACTTTAAATTGTCGTCTGCAAAACCTTTGAATTTGGACAGGTCCAAAATTTTGTAAAATAGGAAAGGGTTAAAACGCTCCGAAATTGCTAAAAAAGGCTTCGAAATCGTTCAAAAATGACCCACATTTCAATCAAATAAGTGCATTATTTTAGAACCTAGTGTTGATATTTAAGCGTTTTGGTTTTTCCGTGAAGACATAAAATTTAGAAAAGCACGTAGATTTTATTAAAGAGAGGTAAAAATTGTCGTTTATTTCGTTCAGTTGAACAAAATTTTATATTATGTTTTTTCTCCTTTAAAAATAATTCGAAACTCGCTCCTCCCTATCACTCGATTTCATTACGAGATCGTTCCAAAATCATTCACCTTATCAATTTCACGATGTTGTCAACTGTGGTAAGGAATACTTATCGTAAAATTAGCAGACTAGAAGACCTGTAGAATGGCGTTTGCAGGGTTGCAGACTTTCAAATTTATACATAAGGAAATCCGAACCTAGAAAAAAATCTGTAAAATAGTACGCTAATTTATGCATAAATCTCTGACACTAACTGAATTGTCAACTACTAATTGTTTCATAAAATGTAATAAACATACAATGTATCTTGTCATTTGCCACATTAATCGATCTAACAGCCGCTAATTACCTCTCCACACACATAAACGGACCACGTATATGTCATACTTAGTACGGCTAGTTAATAAAAATGTCTGTATGACCGTGTGGTCACCGCTAAACATGGAGTTTTACAGGGGTCAGTTAGACAGTTAGGGTGAGAACAAATAAGTGGTTAGTTGTTTCAGCAGCTGACAGGTGTTGTTAAATCATTAAATGGTGTTTATTTGACATTCTTTTATATATCACACGGTTTGATGATAATTTGTGATCTTCAAGAAGACAGAAAAAAACGCTTGTTTTTCTTTTGACTGACAAGAAGGTCCATGGGTATTGATTCTGAGGTAAATAGCATACTAGCAGAACATTACATGGCATGACATATCCTCTTCAAAAAAGGTCTTTGGCATCGATTAAAAATCTTTTTTTTTTTTTTTTTCTCACGAATAAGACCAATACTTCGATTGTAGTTGATTGTTTTGAGTACAATTATTGTATTTCAAAAAATTCACGTATACTGTGATAATTGCAATCCAAAAAAATAAAGAATTCTGATTGGTTTAAATCGCATCACGTGGGGAAATCCATTGCACTTTATTTCTGTATAAAATGCAATAGGTCTTTCGGGAAACCCCCAAACTTCGATCTGCAAGTCCTGTGTTGTAGGAACTCGAATTAACCTAGTTACCGATCATTAACGCAACATTTCTATTCAATCTATTATAAATTAAGATATTTTCGAAAGAATTTACGATAACAAGCATGCAGTTCTGATTCCGTGCCGACGTAAACTTAGAAAACCACAAGTCGTCGAAGACCGTCAAGCAACCCTCTCAACTGAGACCGACCACGCCGTTTTCGTTTAAAAACATAGACTTACTTGGCAGAAACAAGCTTTTTTGTCATAAGTACCTCTACGAATTTTAATGTTGTCGTTTATTTGTGTATCATTTGTTTTACTTTATGACATTTCACTTCGATAGCGAGATAAACAATACACGATCTAAAAATCTAAAAATAGATCGTGTAAATTTTTTTACGCGGAGAAAGTAGACTTGAAGCTTTAATGTTTGGCCGAGTATTTTAATAGTTTCTTCGATCTATAGGATTGCAATTATAAGGGACGAGTGTCTTTTTCACTGCTTTTATTGGGGTATAAAGTGCAATTGCCTTAGCACATGGCTTAAACATAACGCCCTACGGGCGTTATTTGCCATGTGCTAAGGCAATTGCACTTTATACCCCAATAAACGCAGTGAAAAAGACACTCATCCCTATAATGAATTACTTGATAGCGTTTCTTCATAACGACGTCAACGTCTTATTACGCAAAATCTGCCTTTCTCACACAGCACGTACACTTTCAGTTCCAATAGATAGTACTGAAATTTCTTCATTATGCTGTTGATGAAATGCCACTACTAAATCGTTTTTGGAATCAAACGTCTTTGCACAGATTTGAAAATAAATATAGTTATATCTAGGAAGGGACAGCATCATAATTCTAAACGTCGCTTTAAGGTAGGATCCATAAGACAAACCGTCGTAAATGAATTTGATATTTCGGGACACACCATATCCAACGTTTAGCACAAATTTTATGCGATTCGCTGCTTTATGTGTATAGCCAGATAAGCCTGACAAATAAAAACAAATGTCGTCCAGCAAGGGGAATACCGAAAAGACTGCGTAAAATCTCCGGATTAAAAAGTGTGGGGCACCAGAGGTCCAACCTACGACACTTCGACGCAATGGTCTTAATTGACGTCATCATTTCAAATCTTTGATCAAGAAAGGTTTTTCTGTTATAATTTAGTGAAAAGAAGCCTTAACTCCGCCTTTCTGAGACTAATTTCAAATCAAGTTAAAATTGGAATCCGTGGTCCAATGGTTTGGACGGTGGCTTTGGAACCGAAAGGTCCCGGGATCGAATCCTTGCCGGATCACGGGAATTTTTCTGACCAAAAAATAACTCCACGTTGCTCCTCTCCACCCAGGTGTATAAATGGGTACCTTTGAGAATGTAAGTCTAAGTGCTGTGGCTGCCGATGAGCGCCGTATGCGAACCGCCGTCCTGCAATTCGATGATCGGGGGTTAATATGTGAAGTCGGTTGAATATGCCTGGCATAGATACAGACTATAAACCAAACTTTAACTTTACCTTAAACTTTAACTTTATAATTAGCAAAGAATTTCCAACCGTTTGTCATCATGAACGCCGAGCAGCTCCAACAGAATTTCTTGGTCCAAAATTTCATCCAATGAGACAGACCACAAACACAAAAAAACTTACTGCCAAGACTAAAATCAACTCTTTATTACGTATGCCACATAATCGCAGATCTTTACTTGGTTTTCAAAAATCAAAGCAAGAAAAAGAGTCGGGTTAAAAACAGACAAAAACAACTGATTTAAAGGCAAAGTATCAATGTATCAATAACATTATAATGATAATATAACCTTATATAATGTAATAAATTTTCAATACAACATAGAATCTATTACTAATAGTTTTTAGCAAACAAAATGAAAACTTCTCATATGATCAGAACTTTCAAATTGCCTCCTTCTTATCTCTTCTTGTCTTTGGTATTTAGTAAATCAATGAATATTAAACATATGTGGATGCTCTGAATAAAAAAAATACCATATTTTGAGACAGAAAATAAGGAAACCCCCAAAAAATCGACAATGAAGTAAAGTCTTAGGTTATGACCAGAATAGCCATGTATTTACATACTAGGGTCAACCATAAACTGTCCATAAAGACCCTGACATTATGAATAATGGTTCCTCTGTTTATTGTCCAACATTTAATTTATACAAAATACTTACTCCCCAAACAACATAGCGGAATGTCCAAAATTGCCGCCGTCATAGCGCAGTTGGTAGCGCGACGGACTGTCAATCAAAATGTACTGGGTTCGATCCCCGACGGCCGCACTCATTCCTTCCGACTATTTGCTCTCACCAATGGGTTGATAATCGTAGACCTACTAGTATGTGAGGTAGCAGCTGGAGGCTAGGAAAGGATGTGATGGTGGTATTGGTGAGAGAAATATCAGGAATCCATTGCTAGGTGCTCCAGCCGCCGAGATTTAACTGAAAAAAATTTTAAAGCGGCATTAAACTCCATTCAATTAATCAATTAATCATGATATCCGCAAATCTTGCATCATAACTTTGTCTTACACTTTGCAGGAGTGATCCTAAAGGGTTTTTGATATCAAAATATCTGGTTAGTATTGCAACAAATGAACGGGACGAGGGTTAAGGTTCATGTAAAGTGTTTGAAACCAAATCTTTAGGGCACTTCATTTGCCAAGAAAAAGCAGTATGTCCAGGTATATTATATACCAAAATGAAGCTATTTATGAGCACAAGCAGTTGAGTAACATAAGACTGTCAAAGCTATAGCGGTATAGCCAAAACATTGTGGAAAAGGGTCATTTTGTAGAGAACAAGCAACTGCATGACTGTTGTAAAAAAAATGGCTCATATTTTAACAAATTACAGTCTAAAGTACTATCCAGGTAGTGCTACAACCGTTGGTATGAAATTCGGGCCCAAAACGTAGTTATGCAAGCACTTAATTTTGACTTATTTTATAAACACATATGTCATATATGTCATTCTAATTTTGTAAATGTGTAGTTCTGTGTAAGGTACGGTGTGTTATCACAACAGAAATGGACATAAATAGTTTATATACCTGTAAGGTGGTTTCGCAATTTATCATTTTCTATTTCACAGAATGATGAATATATAGTAATTTATTACAGATCATTGAATTAAAAAACTATAATTTGAAATAAATCGCAGAAAATAATACAAAATATTATGGTACAATGTTGCACCATACTTAACATCTATTTTGAAAACAGACCAAACCTGTTTGACATGTATGTTGACAAAATAAATGGAAATTGATTGTTTCAAAAGAGCCTTTTGAGACTGAGTTTTAAATCAACGTTTGTAGCACTACCTGGATAGTACTTTAGACTGTAATTTGTTAAATTATGGGGCAGTTTTATCCAACCGTCGTGCAGTTGCTTGTTCTGAACAAAATGGCCCTTTTCCACAATGTTTTGCCTATACCGCTATAGCTATGGCGGTCTTATGTTGCTTAACTGCTTGTGCTCATGAATACCTTCATTTTGATATATAATATACCTGGACATACTGCTTTTTCTCGGCTAATGAGGTGCCCTTAAAATTGGGTCTCAAACTCTTTACATGAACCTTAACAAATCCCGGACACCGAGTTGGGAAAACTTGAACCTTAAATAATATCTTATAACGTTAAATATATCGTACAGGCTAAAGGTGTCGGCATCTGGAGCCATCTACCAACCATTTAAATGACACTTAAACTCATGAGGAACATCTGTGTCACGATACTTTTTTTAGAAATGCGCTCATAAATGTAGAAGGAATGCTTCGGACAAATTAGGCCAGACGAATCAACGCAAGAATATACACCGACATGCTATAGTGGCAATTTTATCTTATAACTATAGAAATAGCCGTGTGATAACATCCCGTATGATATTTTTTATGATATCACATTGTTATTTTTAGAACAATGATATTATGCGGTTATTTTTAGAAACTTGCATTTCAATTAGAAACATCGACGGAAACAAGACAAATACAGGTTATAAGATAAATATAATACGTACTTAGTGTATTGTATGAAAAAAATATCTAACTCGGTTGTGAGAATCGATAATTGTCTCGGCAAAGCCTCGACAATGATCAATTCTCCCAACCTCGTTAGATATTTTTTCATACAAAACACTAAGTACGTATTATATTTATGTCTCTACAAGATAAGAGGACTCGGTGTTGTATGGTGTCCACACTAAATGTAAGCCAACCTTAAGATTCTAATACATTTGATCATGTAATCTCTTCATTTCTAATCAGCGTAGACGCCTATCTGTGCTCACCATCTCGTGACGTAGTTTGTTAAGAGAAACCAAATACAAAATGCATAAGGAAATGTAATTTAAAGGCTACAGTTATAGCCGGTGCGTTACAAAAAGACGAATCTCAACACCAGCCTTGCTTTCGGGATAACGAAAACAGTGCAAACTGTTTGCAAAGTATATGCCGATTTGCTCTTGCACTTGCGTACAAAGTGGGGTATAAATTCACAAACGGTTGCACAGTTATATCAACCTGATCGCAATGTTTGTCTTTGAACTAGAATTACCTCTTGCAAGGTATTTAATCGTAAAACTTCGAGTGTTTACTTTTAGTCTCGCCTCTACCCCCGACGCCCACGCCTGCAACTAATTATGCGACCACTCTTACAACTGTTTCTACACCAACGACAACACATGGATAATAAAAGCTCGACTTTTTGTTCCAAGCAACTGAGATAAATAGAGCTTACGATTTCGTCTTCAAATTGGCGTCTCTTATCGATATAAATAGTAACTAACTAGTAAATAACTAGCAGATAACTTCAAAGTCGGACTTACTGCTTATTGGTCGTCGATTTTTATGTCCCCGTTTACTTTTTTAAAAGCTAAAGAAGTTAAACAAATCAGAAAGAGTGAGTTGTCGTTGTTCAGAGGGCATCGCCAGTGATCCTTCAATTGCCCGAAAATCGACGAGCGATCCGTATCAAAGAAGGAAACTTTGATATGATAATCGTGATGTTGTTCGATACGATAGCGTATTAGCAATGTTTCGTTTTGTAAATGAGGATTAATTAACTTCCCGTCTCTCATTAATTGTTCTTCACTAAATTATTCAAAAGGTTGTGCTTGATTAAAGAGCACATCCCCAGATTGTCGGTTTGAGGTATGGCGGATGGTTGTTTTAGACTTTAATGACTTTCACAGATCTATTGATCTCCCCCGACCATAACTCTTCAAACACTGTTTAGGAGATTTAAGCATCCTTCCTTTCGCGGTTTTTAATATGCTGTTTATTTATACAACCTTGAATCTTAAAATAGGTGCAAAATGTAAAACGCCCGCGGTCATAAATTTAAGCACGCCGCACATTTAATCATGAGCCGAGCCCGAAACATGAAAGCGCGTCACATCGCACGTGGGTTCTTGTGACGTCACAAACATTACTTAGGACCAATGAAATGATAAATAGGGAATATTATGATTTGATAACAAAACGCAGTGTTTTACAGCGTTTTGTTATCAAATTATAATATGCCCCAAATATCCCCACAGATACCGGAAAAAATTAACAAGATGTGTTTTTTCCTCAAGAGTATTAAATAACCGGAGTACCCCCAGAAGCCGAATTACCCCCAAAAATGACCCAAAATTACTACACATACGTCCGAGGTACTTTCCAGTTTACGGAAAAGTCCGAGCGATGTTTCGAATGCGGTACGCAAATGGCTCTCAATCCTGCGGTCGTGAGTTCGATTCCAGGTTCGGACAATTTTCATCTGACATTTGACAAGATTGTGAGTGATTGTAGGATTTAGGTCCCTCCGTGCTCTAGGCATATATGGTATGGACCATGAGAGAGAAAGAAGCGGATACAGGGAGATCCGGGTTCATACGCCCTAGCTCTTCTACGAATAGACCTCCCTGGTTCTTTAATGTGCCCAGTGTGAAGCACCGATACACGCGAAGCTACCTCTAGGTTTCTTACCAGTTCAGTTCTAGTTGGGCGGGGGATATCAAGTATACCTTAGGACTAGTAGTCCGGTGTCTTACCACTAGACCACCGGGCCGCCAATTTGACAAGATTCAATGTGACACGAGTCATTTGTCTCCCGTCAGTCATTGTATGATTTGTAAAACGTCTAAGTAGGATGAGCAGTTGGTGGCACGGAGGAAATAGGCTAAAATCACCCAAAGACGCTCCGAAATTGTTCAAAATGACCAACATTTCAATCGAATCGATCAAAATCAGAAATTTTCATAGATTTTTTTAAAGGGAGGTAAAAAATTATTGATAGTGATTTACCTCCCTTGAAAAGCATTCAAATTTCGCCCATCACACTGATTTAATTCACTCCAAAATCATTCAACATCATTTAACTTGTCAATTTTAATAATTTGTTAAATGTTATATATGCGATATTTGTAGCCAAATTTATGGCAGTTCTATATAAAAAAAAGCCAAGCTGAATTTATATATCAAATAGAAGCTCCAGAAGTGCACTAGCAATTACATAATAACATATACAGGTTGCTAAGGTTATACGGCTAAAGTAGTACATTTATCTGGTAAACATTTACAGTGGTCTGTATTTTTGTTGAAATAAGGCAGAGTCTTACCAAACCATTATGGAGTTCTTCGTTAAAATGGTCCTATTTTACAATGTCTGATTTTACGTGTATGATATAAGGTGAGACACCCTATCTTTGTGTAACTGCTTGTGCTAATCTAGACCTATAATTTGGTATATAATTCAGCTTGTCATACTGCTTTTTAGTATCAATTGAAGATGTCTGAAATGTTTGTCAGAAAGACTTCGATCAAAGTAGTAGTTCAGTAATATTCCCAATACTATTGATGGTGTTTGGGTCCCTTTAAAGTACATATATTCTAAGAAGAAATAGCAGCAGCTATAACTTTCACATTCCAAAACTGTAGCGTATATGATGATATCTGCACGCTAAATAGTTCTGCGATAGCACGTGAAACTCGTGTAATGTCAGGTTTGATCACAATAAACAAATGTCATGGCGATAACGGAACAACACCAAAGGTATGCTATGAACAACACCAAAGGTATGCAATGAACATGTTTTACACTTTCCTGATATGATAAAGAATGTTTGTGCACCTGACATCGCTTTGGACACTATCTATGATACATATACATACACATACACATTACGTTATACATATTTGACAAGTCATACAAAAAAGGGATTATCTGGAAAGTGCAAAGCGAATCGTTCAAGGTTAATCCAATTGTTTAGACTACCTTTACCAAATATACCAAAGCGTACCGGTCAAGGTTAATCCAATTGTTTAGACTACCTTTACCAAATATACCAAAGCGTACCGGTCAAGGTTAATCCACTTGTTTAGACTACCTTTACCAAATATACCAAAGCGTACCGGTCAAGGTTAATCCAATTGTTTAGACTACCTTTACCAAATATACCAAAGCGTACCGGTCAAGGTTAATCCAATTGTTTAGACTACCTTTACCAAATATACCAAAGCGTACCGGTCAAGGTTAATCCAATTGTTTAGACTACCTTTACCAAATATACCAAAGCGTACCGGTCAAGGTTAATCCAATTGTTTAGGCAACCTTTACTAAATTTATCAAAGCGTACCGGTCATGAAACTTAATCAAATTGTTAAGGCTACCTTTACCAAGTTTACCTAAGCGTACCGGCCATGGAACTTAATCCAATTGTTAAGGCTACATTTACCAAATTTACCAAAGCGTATCGGCCATGGAACTTTATCCAATTCTTTAGGCTACTGTAGATGTTTACTTTACCATTTTTTTCCCGATTAATTTGGTAAATAACAAACGATCGAAACGTAGGCTCACTTGGGCTCTGTATCCTGGGTGGTGAGCTCGACCAACTCTCATCCGACATTAGACACAAGTGAATAATACGCGTTGATGGGTGAAATGATGTGGTTAGAATGGTATGGGAAACACCAGGAAGTTCACAATTACAAAAAGAAATAAAGCGTCTAATTCTAATATAATTTATAGGTCCAGAACTAGGAATAGCGTTTTCTGAGATTCTTAGATTATTTCTTTTTATACAAAACAGCAAATGAAAACAATCAAATGTAAAATCGACATGTTTAAGTAACCCGTAACCTGTGTAAGAAACTGTGTATTTAAACACATTTATGGATTTCGAACTCTATATTGTTCAGTTCCAAACATTAGAGGCAAAAATTAAATGTCGGTGTAATTTGAAAGGAAACCATCGAATTCATAGCAATATTGTGGTAAAATTTCAAAACCCACCCCTCAGGTGGGCTGCAATCGTCACAGAATTGGATTTGTCATGTTCTACGCTCGTTGGCACCCTAAATGACATAATAATTCTCAGACAACATCTTAAATTTGCAGGTGTAAGATTTGTACAGTTATAAAATCAAACTTTGTTAGTGTTAAACACATATTTCTGTAGATATATCCTCTGAATACCGCCCTGCGTTCAGGATCACAAAACGATGCAAACAGTTTTTCCATTATACCCCGCTTTGCACGTTCACTTGCGTGCAAAGCGGGGTATAATTGGAAAACTGTTTGCACCATTTTGTGATCCTGAACGCAGGGCAAGTGTATATCTATAAAAGACGAAACCACTTATTCAGAATTTAACGCAATGACAAGATCTACTTTTTCATATATGTCTAAACATGCAGTGTAAACCCCAAGATAATGAGCGTTCTGTTAACAGATCTGCAAAACATACGGAATAGAACATGTTCTATTTCCGTCTGCTTTTCAATACCAAAAAAATGAAATGACCATTGATACCTCTGATGACCTGCTGATAAGCTGATAAAATAAACAATTAATGGTCAGCTCTTTTAAGTAGACTGTCAAATAGACATATTTTGTGAAATATAATTCCTAGATGACCAGGGAGAAAATTTAACCTATAACCATAATAAAGATCAAAGTACTGAAAGTACTGATAAGTTGGAATGCGTTCAAGAGACGGTGACCTCAAGCCACTAACGAAGCTCAAGCCTCCCGCCCACCACAGGTGAAAACATAATACGTCTCGTCTTTTGACGGTCGTATATAAATCAATGTATTTCAACAACGAGAGACCCTTAAACCCCTGATTCGCTATAAAGGACTGCAACTGAAGGAAGAAAAATGATAACAAGAGGACCAAAATGGTCCTAAACCGCTGTCCCGCATCCGATTTGTCCCGTGGATCTCATCCAAGAAACTTTCTGGCAAAGTTTCATTCAAATTTGCCTAGTTGTTGAAAAAAGAAATATAATTCGAAGAATAAACAGTGATAGACCCTGCCCAACCACTATTTACAGAGGAGACTTAAAATTGGCCATGTCCTGCCCTGCAACGCCCATATATATGGGCTAATCAAAACTTTACAAACAAATTTTAAAGTTGGTCTCCAAAGGAACGTTCTGGTAAAGTTTCATTGAAATCGGCCAAGTGGTTCAGGAGGAGATGTCGTTCAAAGGTCCTGGGCTTGAATAAGTCCCGCCCTGCCACACCAATATTTATGGACCAATCAAAATTTCGTGAACAATTTGCCAAAAGCGATACCCAAGGAAGTTTCACAGACATTGGCCAAGTGGTTCAGGAGGAGATTTTATTCAAAGATTTCTGGCTAAAAATTAGGCCCGCCCTGCCACGCCATTATTTATGGGCCAATCAAAAGTTTTCAAACAATTTTTAAAAAGGGTCATCCAAAGAACATTTTGGAAAAGTTTCATTGAAATGGGCCCAGTGGTTCAGGAGGAGATGTTCTTCAAAGATTTCAGGATCAAAATAAGCCCCGCTTTGCCTCGCCCATATTTATGAGCCATTTTCAATTTCACGATCAATTATTAAAAAGGGTCACACCAGGAATATTCTGGTAAAGTTTCATAGAAATCGGCTCAGTGGTTCAGGCGGAGATGTCGTTCAAAGATTTCTGGCTCAAAATAAGCCCCGCCCTACATTGTACCACGCCCATATTTGTGGATTATCAGAATTTAGCGAAAAAATTTTGAAGAGGGTCACCCAGGGAACATTCTGGTAAAGTTTCATTGAAATCGGCCCAGTGGTTCAGGAGGAGATGTCGTTCAAAGATTGCTGGCTCAAAATAAGCCCCGCCCTTCCACGCCCATATTTGTGGATTATCAAAATTTAGCGAAGAATTTTTGAAGAAGATCACCCAGGGAACATTCTGTCAAAATTTTATTGAAATCGGCCCAGCCGTTTAGGAGAAGAAGACGTTTTAGGAAAGTTGACGACACACGACAGACGTCGGACGTCGGAGTCAGGGTGATCCTAAAAGCTTCCCTTGAGCACGTAGTGATCAGGTCAGCTAAAAAGAAAGAAAATGATATGGACCATACAGCCGGCTAATGGACGAAGAGGCGGACACTAATACACTCAAAACAGTTTCTATGGTATTTTTCAAATGACTTCTGCTCCATTTAAGTTATCAATTACATGTTTATTTAGAATTGTCGCAAAGCGGACCTCAACAAGCGCTTTGTCATTGATGAAAAGCTTTTTTCGCAGGGAAGTCTCTTACTTCATGAGATGGAATCGCAAGACAATTCTTGGATGAAGTTCAATTGTAACTTCGACCTTCGTGACTCCAAAATTTGGCACTTTCTTGGGTCATTGACAACATTTGTGTCAAATTTTTATGATTTGGGTCATTTGTTTGTTCAGTTAGAGTGGAAACTGTTAACAGTTCAAGGTAACTTATGACCGTAACATGTATGAACCCGAAACAATAGGGTATTTCTTTGGGTCATGGGCAATATTTGTGTAAAGTTTCGTTATTGCACGTCAATTATTCTCCGTTTAGATAGCGGAAAGCAAAAGGTCAATGGACTGACAGACAGACATGATGAAATCAATATGTACTCCTCTACTTCTGAGTTGGGAGTATAGTAAATAACATCGTAAAATTGATAAGATGAACGATTTTGGAATGATTTAGGAATGATGTTGTAATTAGCGGAGCGAGTTTTGAGTGAAATTTAAGAAAGGCAATCCAATGTCTCTTATTTTGTTCAGGATAAAAAAAATTGCAATATGTAAAACCTCCATTTTAAAAAGAAATCATTGAAAGTTCCACCAATAGCTTTAAATTTCGCCAAGAACCAATCAGACGCTTTAAATTTCAATTATGTCAGTGAAATCGCGATTTGGTTCTAAATGCTTTATTCATTTTGAAATGTACAAGTTGATCTTATTTATTGAGTAATTTTGAGAGTTTTGAATGGTTTGAGTGAGTGTTTGAAATGAATGAATGGAGCTCTGAGTGAGCGATTAAGAATGTTTTTGATTGAGATGAATGTCAATTTCACAATGTAACTAACTGTATGATGGTGCTCTTAAACGTGTTGATGTGCAAGAATGTGAAGAAAACAAGTTGAACTAGTAGGTCTGTTTCAAATGGCTAGTTAATTTGGTGATGGAATGCAATTGGGCAAAGATATTCATAATTCCATTAAAGATGTGGTGGCCAGGATTTTATTTGATGAATTTGGGCTCTGACAATGAAACATTCATGTAAATAACTGCAATATGACGGAAAACAAACAACAATATGTGGCCAAAATATTTATAAAAGTGTATCTTCACTTTTTTATTCCGTAACTGTAGACAGAAATGTACAATAAAACAATTTGTCATAAGTTAAATGTGTGATAAGGTCGTTCAGAAAGAGAAGCTATACCTTTAAAAGAAGCTATAACATAATTCTACGAAAATAGGTAGCGACATTACCAAATAAGCAGATCACGTGATTGGCCTGTGCTATTGCCACAGTACTGAGAAACCAGATCGCGACATTGCCAAATAAGCAGATCACGTGATTGGCAAGTGCTATTTTCAATAGCTGACGTTATTTGACTTGACTTATCACATGATTTCCAAATATAGTAATGTAGACATGTGATACTATCAAATTCGAACGCAAATTTCAATAAATATCGTTTAAATCATGATTTAACGTGTAAATAATATACACGAAGTGAAAGTTGTGTAGTTGTACAGGATTATTTCCTTTTGATGAAATAAACTGTATGTCTATGTCAAGTTGAGATATACAAAATAGGCCGAAGTGTATTCACATCCTGTTCACGTGATGTGTGTTCTCAAAAAACCCGAAATGAATTTATCTTGTGTTCATTTTGCGGTTTTGTTAAATCTAAGTTGGAATTGCTCCGCATTCCAACTTAATAAGTACTTCAAGTGGTACTTGGTATATTGAAAAATAATTATAATAATAAACTGAAAAAAAATGTTTAAATACCCATTGCAATATACTGACCTATCAGGAAATTGCAGAACGTATTGACCATAGTCAGTCTATATGTCAGGAATATTTGTGACCCAACTAAATTTTGAATTGTCATGCTACTGTACTTAATTGTCTAGTCTGATCACCTATAAAATAATTTTCTACCTTTTAATTAGTTTGTTTATGCTTATTCCATTTACATGGTTAATATCAATCGAGGTTCAAATTCTTATAACTCCTTCTGTGAAATCCTCAAATACTGGCACCAAATGTTACGAATAAGTAAGAGAATTAAGCTAGATTAATGGCATTTTCGGGAATTAAATTTCTCCTGGCTCCTCTCAATCGAGAGACCGGTGCTTAGCGACGCGACGAAATTGTGTTGGTTATATATTATGTATAAAATTGTACAGAGTAATTCGCTTTCATTGTCACTTTGAGTCTCAAATTAAATTAGAAATAACAATATTTTTTGAAACAATGCTCAGAAAAGAGATCAAATGATTAATTACGGAAACAGAAAATTCTGTGACCATTTACCAGCTTTAAGACAACTTAAGCAGGAGAAAAAGATTCAAATAAATTAAATGGGCTATATTTCAATGTCTTTATTATCATTTATGTGACGAAAAGAGACTGTTGATTTCATTGAGGTGTGAAACTCATAATCACACTGTACAAATACGCAAAGCGGATTCATGTGTGAGTGTGATTAGGAATTTTTTGTTTCATACCGCCAGGAATTTAAAAAATAATCTCTTCATATCTTAATATCATGAAGCAAAAATCATTAACATTAGTCAATAATAATATTTATTTTTAATTTGATTACTTTTCGGGGAAGCTTAAAAATAGCTGCATACTCAAAATTACTTTCATTGCACAGTGGAACCAATTTTAAGCCAATCAGAACATATTGATGAACATAAATAAAATTTAATTATTTAAATATACATTTGGTTTCGGTGAGTGATAAATTTTTCCCCATCATTCCAGTAATACAATACACTATTTGATCTTGAAAATGACTGACAGTCATGACCGAGGTCAACTGAAGCAGATATGCTAAAGCATACAGTGTAAACGCAAAAAGACAGATACGCTTTTACACATGTACTTTTTCACATCTGCTTGAACATACAGTGTAAACGCTCTGTAATGAGACACAGGGTTACACCCGCGATTGAATTTGTATGGTTGCATATTTCTACCATAAGAAGTTAGAGATATATTTTCAGGTCGTTATGGGCTTGCGTTAACGTTCCAAACAAAGGCGTAAGCGGCAAGAAAACAAAACTAACAAGTAATTTAATGTGCTTGCAACGTTCGGCATTCTAATTTATCAAAATATATAATTATTAAATATTCACGATTGAGACCGATGTCTGACTTTTTATTTATCTTTATTTGGTCTATAAACTAAAGGGTGCGCTTTCTAAGAATCTAACTCGGTGATAAGTGTACTACAAGTTTTATCTCAACCCTATAAATGACCGTTTCAATTCATATACGAATTCAATTAATACCTTTCAGGGCTCTGTACTCAAGTGTTCATCCATCTCGAGAGTCTCTACAAATGATTTCATTATTAGAAACATGAATTTACCATAGTAGGGTTAGTCGGCCGCCAGACTCTTCTTTACAGTGGTTTTTCAAAGGAAATTAAATCATTACAAATCTTACAATTAAGTCCCTGTCTCTAAAAAAAGTCTTTGTTCAGCACTTGTTAATACGAACTTGGATTAAAGAGGCATGTAATAGTACTACAACAGAATATTTTCTGAAAATGCTATCAAAAACGACCGAGGCCAGTCTATGGTAGGGTAGACAGTGGTTCGGTTATGATTTGATCTATCAAACAATCACTTTAGAGTAAAGCTTCCAGGAAATTTTATCTTTTGTCCTTTTCAATTCTATTCTTTAATGAATTCGGCAATCAACGACTTTCTTTAGAACTTTTTCTATTCTGCATCTTCATATTTCACCATCTATTGTTTGTTATTCCAGTTTGTACAAAAGAAGATACAAATCGGGTTGCAGAACATCAATAAAATCTGACAGAACAGTAAGTTTAGCATTTTTGGTACGTTCTGAGGAATGTTTGACCTAATATCGGCCGACGTATGTTGTAGATAGGGCCAGTTTTTATCGGTATAAACAGCTTATCAAACGTCTCCTGCCTCAATATTACATTGTAAAGGAATGATGAATTCTATTTGTTTTATCTCGTCAGCGTCGGTACAGATAAGAGAGGGTAGCGCTGGTCCAAAATCTTTATTTCTAAATGAATCCCTATATTGTGGGTACTCATTTGAATCGTCTCGTCGAGACGGTTCCAGTGAGTACCCTCAATTTAAAATTTAATCCAGTTTTATCAAAACATTTCAACAAAATCTAAAATTATTTCCACTATCCGTAGCTTTGTAATAAGTCGGAATGTCAGATTCTTGCCTTTGTTTCGCATTCTCTAACCTGCTCCGTCATGTCGAACGAGACCTCCTGAATTAGGTGTGACACCTATATCAGATACAAATTCCCAAACACGTAAATATAGGTACTCGTGTCGAAAATCTCACCGTTACAAGTCTATTTGGTGTTGCCTGAACTTTGGGAGATACAGCTATCAATAATGGCAAAGTTACAATTACCCCAGATTCGCAATGTAATTAACCAAGAGGCAACATACCCCTTTCTTCTTCGTCGGTTAATCAAGACACAAAATATTTTAAGTGTTGTAATTTTGTGATCAAAGTAATTTAAAACGTTTAGTTCATTCATTTATCATTGAAATGTGCCATAATTAAAAGACATAACTAATCAACAACAACAACATCAGCAACAACAAGTACCCTGGATGATATCATGTATCTATGATACCTTGCATTTGATATTCGCAGGCACAGACCATCTGCGCTAGAGCAGCGCTTCGATAGCTTCTTCTAGAAAATGTAATATTAGTTGAAACTTCGTCATTTTTGGTTTGAACAGAGTTCCACAGATATGCGCCTTGGAAGCATGTTAATCACAACATTAATTTGCCGACATTTTTGTTGCAGTTATGGATAAGTTACAGTTCAAAGGAGCTATTTGTTCTATAAACGCAAGTGCCTATCACCAGAGTTGCATTTAAGCGGTTCATGTCTTTTCTTCCCTTGCCCATCCTACACATCTTTCAGTAAGACAAAACGTAGCAAACTAATTGTTAATTATACTCCACTTTGCACATAATGTGACGTGCAAAGTGGGGTAAGATTTGAACACATTTTACACCGTTTTGTCATTCTGAACGCAAGGCTGATTGCCCCTTCTTAATTTACATAATATATTATGTATTTATTTTATCATTCTAAGCAAATTATCACACATTATTATCTTGCTTGAATGGCTTCATCTGGGTTTATGGATGAAAATCGCTTTCGAACATTTTGTCGCAGATTGATATTCAACTTTCTACCAAAAATATTGTGAGAGAAATTGAAATAACCTTTACATACCGGAAAATTTGAAGTCGTTTTGTATATATGGAGTTCAAATGCATTTTTATGATTCTTGTCTTTTACAGACTTCAAACACTATGCCGTTGCCAAGATGGTTAGGTCTGATAAGATATGGAACATCACCCAATGATCTTTTGTAAACCAAATGACTCGAGAATTGGATGTTTTTACATCCCAAAACAATGACTTGTTATGGCTTTATTCAATAAACGCCTTGTTATCACTTACGAAATTTAATAAATACTCTCTGCAAGTTCAAACGTAATGGCCCTTTATTTTGATTTTTTATAATTCCGTTTATATTTCCATCGGGAAACCGTGTACGGAAACCTAATATTGTCCACATAAAATGATAGTATCGCGGATAACAATTTTTGCATTTGACTGATGTTCATAATCGCGCGGCACTTGTTTTATTAATAACCTCTCATGGGAGATCATTTTAAATGTTGCAATAACCAGCGTTCGCCTCAATTAGGCCTCAAGCATGTTTAACGCTTTCTTTTTAGAATACTGATTTTGTTTCTCAGTAAATGTTGATTTCAAACGCCATTAAAATGAAATATTGTATACTTGATTTTTCACTATAAATGATTCGACTTAAATGCTGGGGGATTTATACAGTCTTTTCGAGGCAAAGAAAAGATACCATTTTTAAATAGGATTCATATATATTTCATAAATATAATTTCAATATCATTTCTTTACGGAAACCCACCCAGACATATACAGATTAATTGAAATCAATGACACATTGGGATTCGTCGGATAAATTCCCATTCTATGAATTTGCAAGCGAAAGATAATAACGTAGAATCATTGTTACGTCAAACAATTTCTAAGTTGTCTTGAGTGCCAAAATATTGTTAAAGCACTTTGAAACGAAAACGTCTTAAGGTAGTGGACCCGTAATAGTTCTGCAATTTTTTGGGAGTAATGAACTTTAACAATGTTAACCGAGGTTTCCTAATGATTTTCATTAGGGAACCTCGGTTAACATTATTTAAGATCATGAGCTCCGAAATGTTGCGGAACTATTACGGGTCTACTACCTTAAAAGGAGACAACGAAGAATCCGAACGTCGTGTAAACATTTCTAATTAGGCTAAGCCTAACTGAATCTGAACGTGCTTCCTGCTCCCCTCTCCTATTTTACCTTATTAAGTAGAAGATAAGCGCTTGTTTCATTGTGAGGTCGGCTTCTCTCACATAACGCCCCTTGTATTCTATAATCATAGAAATCCTTGTCTTACACATGTGTAAGATTACATACTTTAAATGAAGTCACGAAACGTCATCAGAACGTCATCTGTCGCATCTCATCGCGGTTTTTTATCGTCAGGGTGTCCAAAAATGGTGTTTGACGTAAAAAAATGGCTTTCAAAAAAAGAATCTGTTACTCGAATTAATTGAAGTCAATCTGATGTTAGTCTCGTTTAGAATAGAAATATTATTAAGCGAGCCTTACTTACGTAGAAAGCAGGGTACAATTGTTAAACTTTGCAAAGACTTTGTCATCCTGTTCGCAGGACACGCCGAGTTCTTCACGTGAACAGGATTTCTAACTGCTTCCCTGAATCCCCGCGAGGATTCGATTATTGACGAGGGAGTACTTTCCAAATATGAGAAATTTTAGCCTGGAGGTATATGGTTTGTGATAACAGTGCTTCCCAATGTAATCTCACGTGCCGGTAAGTCAGGCAAAAAGCAGCCATATATGAAAAAAATAGCAATAGTTTCCTATCCGAACAACGCCTGTATACTTACTCGTACATACATTTGTTTGAAATTGAAAATGACGACGTTCAAGACTCGTTTAAGAAATGGCTTTGTATCTCAGATCTAATTGCACAATTATTCTACATATTTATTTGTTATTTTTAAAAAAATGAGTATGTAAAAGCTACACTTGCAAACAATGTCATTATCGAAAATCTAAGTTTTCAAATAAGAATGCATTTTTTCAACGACGCAAAGTAAATTGTGAAATTCTAGCAATATTCTTCAGTTTACTTAATAATTAAAACTGTGTGAAAATTCCGTCAAAATCAAAAAATCACAAAAGTAGGGAAAGTTTCATACACAAGGGAAGATAAACATTTTAAAAGCAAGAATTCTCCATTGAAAACCTATTAATTCAAATTATCCTTGAAAAAAAATTAAATCGATGGTTCATTTATTTTGTCAAATTGTCAAAAAGGGCAAGAATCTCCTCTTTGATCGAAATAATCACCGCTGATAAAACGGACGCCGATTTTGCGATGTCGCAAATTTGTTTAATTGTTCGCTATGATATAATATCCTGTTTACACAATCTTAATTATTGTTTTTGCAATGAAAGTTATGAAATGAAAATATATTATTCATAATAAACGATAGTTTCCTGCGGATTAAAAGCGAAATTAATAGAAAGCCCTGTGTAACAAATTGTTTCGGAACATTAGAGCTGGTTTTTAATTCATTAAATATTAATAAGTTGTGTTTTCATGATGTTAGGGACTTACTCAAATATAATGATGTAACAGTTGCCAATATCATGTAATCGAAACTCATCCCATTCTTAATCTTTCTAAAACGCTCACCAAACACTCCATTCAAACATCAAAGACACTCATTCAAAACATTCAAAAATGTTTCGAAAATGCGTGTGTGTGTGTGTGATTGTAGGATTTAGGTCCCTCCGTGCTCTTGGCATATATGGTATGAACCATGAGAGAGAAAGAAGCGGATACAAGGAGATCCGGGTTCATACGCCCCTAGCTCTTCTACGAATAGACCTCCTTGGTTCTTTAACGTGCCCAGTGTAAAGCACCGATACACGCGAAGCTACCTCTGGGTTTCTTACCAGTTCACTTCTAGTTGGGCGGGGGATATCAAGTATCCCTGAAAATTCCTGCCGCGTTCGGGATTCGAACCACGGACCTTAGGATTAATAGTCAAGTGTCTTACCACTAGACCACCGGGCCGCCCATTTTCGAAAATGCCCCCGATTCGTTCACAAATGTATCACGACTTCATTAAAATCGAACAAAGCATTCATTGTTTTTATTAGCTGGTGGTTTTTTTTGTTTTGTTTTGTTTTTTTTTTTATATATATATTTATTTATTTATTAATTTATTTATTTATTAAAGAGTGCTCGAAGACACACAAAATCTTTTACAGAAAAGGAGTAACTTTTTTTTAAAGGGAGGTAATACAATATTGATAATTTCGTAAAGTTTAGATTGAAATTACCGATATTTATTACCTCCCTTGAATTCCACTCAATTTCAGTCGCTCCGTGCTCTCACACTCATTCAAAATCAATTCAAAATAAATCCGAAATCATTCACCTTGTCAATTGCACGATGTTGTTAACTGAATAACCACCATGTTTAATTACCGCTGGCGGTTGTAGCAGTCGTACGTTTCCGGATACATGTTACGAAGCACCAGCGAACTTGAACGCCCTTAATCTTCAAATACGCTGTGGACAAGCTCTCGTGGGTGTTACGGGGTACCATTTTTGGGGCGCTTGCTTTAGATTCGATATCATATGAGCGGTGAGGATTTTATCATCTTGTTCTCAACTGTAAGTTTCACTGTCCAATCTTGTCATGTGATAGAACCATAGGGGCCGAAATTTACACCCCCCCACACACACACCACCACCACCAACACACACACTACCACAATATAGACCAATAAAATTTATATCATTGGTCTATATGGTGGTAGGGGAGTAATTTCGGGTCCCTATGAATAGAACTACAACAAAAATATTTCCTTAAAATGCAAACAAAAACGACTGAGGTCAGTCCATGTTCCCTCTACAAATAAATAAGATAAAGGAGTAAATAAAAGGGCTGACCCGTAAGTCTGTAATTTCTCATCTTCAGTTTTCTTTTGGAGTTTTAAGTACTTACAGGTGGGATCTCTTTGAAGCGTATTAATACATAACATGTCACGGGAATAATGACCATCTTGGAACTCCGTAAAATAAAAGTTTCAAAAAAGATATTTAATTAAGCAGAGGTCAGCCAGAAGTCGCATTTCAAAATTAATTACATAGACTAGTAGAGTGATCATTCTAGATACAGAAAACATTCAGAAAGTGAAATGTGTTGATCCAAGTCAGTCTGCGCAGCCCGCACAGTCTGACTAGGATCGACAGTTTTCGCACTTCCCAGATAGACACTTTTCGCCTGGCGGATAACATATCCTCAATTCAACAAAACCCTATCCAGCTCGATTGATCAAACCCAAATTAAAAGATTCAATTATTGAATAGATCATTGGACGATCAACGTAATGAGAATGTTGTTCGAGTGTCATTACATTTTATTACCAGTTTTTCAATGAATATATCAAATCATGTGGTCAATTTCATTTAAGGATTGTGAATCGTTCGTTTCGAGTAATTCAGAATATAATATCTGTCTTTTTTTCAAGAAAAACGTCTGAAAAAGATAAAACCATTATAAGACATCGCTTAATTGCGACATTGTCTAATATTATGTACCATTACAGGTTTTGATGTAACGCTTAGATATTAAGAACGCGCGATTAATTTAAACAAAATTAATTAATAACTGGTTGAAATGCATATTTTTTATCAATTATAAGCGATCAGTCAAACTAGTCCACCCTTTTTAAAACTGTTGGAGTCGGCAGGTCTCGCGTTTTCTCGAATGATGTCTTTTTCTTTTTAAATTGCTAGCGAAAGTTGTTGACGTTAAGTAATGATATGGACTACGAGTGAAATAATCCCGTTCAATATTTTTGATATTACACGGGTGTTATTACGCTAGTGGAATAAGCATGCAAATAAGCTGAGAATGGATAGCAACGTTATATTTTCGTCATGAAAATGACGTCATTGCATTTGCTGACGTCATTTGCTAACGGCGTTTTATGTTTCGTTGAATAACTTGAATCAACAAATAACTGAAATTTCTTGGTTTTATTACAAAAAAAACACAATATGTTATAAATAAAATATTAGATATGGGCTCATTAGATGCTGTATCTATTAAACTCGTCATCTAAAACTCGGTAAAGCCTTGTTTTTATCTGTAAATAGATGACTTATTTAATGAATTCGATAAACAATGACCACTCATTCAATATACTCTTATTATTTCGCCTTTGATTAAGTCATCGCAGAGATGAAATATGCCTTTATTGTATGGGCGCTTATGGCATTTTAAAACTGCGAGGACGATGACGTAAACAAGACAATGTCGAAATTAAACGATGTCTGCTGCCCTGCGTTCAGGATAAAAACGTAAGCGACACGTTATCAAGACGATACCCCGGTTTGCACGTATGGGGTGTCATCTCCTGAACGCAAGGCTGGTGTTTTCCGACATCGAGTCTATTTCAAAATCTCTAATTAGGGTTTATTTCCATAACATCAACACAGAAATACTGGGCCAACTTATTTCTGACCCTGGGCGGGTACTGTTGCCCGCATAATCAGAGTATCTCTCAGAAAGCGGGATACCAGCTCTAGACTGGTCCACATATCGACTATCAGAATAGCCTAGAATAGGCTATTCTGATATTTATAGTGAGACCAGTCTTCACCCGACCCGAAAGCGGGCGAGAAATAAGTTGGCCCACTGATTTATAAAATAGACCCTACTAATAATCATATCGCACAAAACTATACATAGTTTTAACGAAGTCGATTGAAGGTTCCAACAGACAGTTTTGTAGAAAAAATGTTCGTTCAAACGATATTCTAATATGACTATGCATTTTATGATGGTCCTACTGTGATGTTCGAACGAAATTATTGTCCACAGAAAACAAGGTACGTCTGAACATTTAGAAGTTCGGATCAATTTAAATTTCTATATTTTTTCTTATTTTTCATCATTTTCGAAAGCAAACACAAAGGTGAAAAAAGGTAAAGTGATAATAATAAAAAGGCATCCATCTTTTAGCACTTACAGTAGTAAAACGTGTCGATAACAAATAAATTAAACGCTTTCAAAATAAATCCGCTCAACTATTTCGATGTGGTTTGCAATACTCTGTGATGCGGATAATTTTTCTGTATTAGATTTGTCGGTGTTTTTGATCCTTTGTAAAATAGGTTTTGTAAAACGTGCATTTGTAAAATAAAACAGGCTAAAGATTACGCTAGCGGCCCCGCACCGCCAAAAAAGGGCAATTTCAATGATGGAGAACCATACCAAGATAATGCTGTGCTATTGAAATCTTATGTCTAAACTCGCATAATTCTTAATCAATGGGCACACTTTAGAGCTCTTTGGATGTACTTCAATGAAGATTTACACACACTTTATATCTTTTTATAGTAGGAAAGAACAAGAAACAAGCAGCCAAATAAGGCCCCAATAACCAGTCCTTTATTAGTTAACATTGTAACACCGTAAAAGAGATGTGAATTAAATTTAGCCTTGCCCTCCACATAAAACAACACACACAACTTCACCGACAACGACATGATGATATCGATACATTGAATTTTTTGGCTACCACACGACCCTTTTTTAAAATAATAAAAAAAAAGACTCGGGATAGGTAGCGAGCAGGCGGAATCACCGACAGGGACTATGCACATGATAAATAAGCCTTATACAATGATTTGGCTGAAAAAAATATAAAATGGTATATAAATATAGTCTTTATATATATACCATTTTTTTCAGCCAAATCATTGTATAAGGCTTATTTATCATGTGCAGCGCCTTATACAATGATTTGGCTGATTTTTTAAAAAAAAAAACGGTATATAAATATAGTCTATATTTATATACCATTTTTTTATTTTTTTCAGCCAAATCATTGTATAAGGCTTATTCATCATGTGCAGAGTCCCTGTGGAATCACCCGAATAAGTAACTGCAACAAGATCGGATTCTTCAGAGTCGACCACATTTATTTATTGATTAACTAAACGTTCAAACACCAATAAACATTTTTAACATCTGGGACATACTTGAGAGCGAAAAGAGCCGAGCCCGACTTAAATTGGATTTTTTTCGCTAGATTAGTTTAACATTTTACCCCGTCCATTGAATCTGTCGGCTTTAATAAGATGACTTAAATAGACAAATCTTATAATGGCATTTTTCAGCTGACAGGGAATTAATTGTACTGTCGCTTTTTAAACACATGTTTGCTTACAGGAAACTTAACATATGTCTTGATTCAAACTACTCGGGGTTGTTTGAGATATTTCCAATATAGTTTTTGAAGAAAGGTAAACAGGGTTGCAGAATCTATCCTTTGGAAGAATCTTTCTGAAATGATTATTTACATAATATCTGCATCATTTAGATTTAGTTGTGCTCATCAGGATTTTTACTTTCTATTGGTTGTGAACAAAAAATGTTTTATTTCTCAAAGGGAAAATCGAGTACGCAATGATTTAGTAAGCTTGCGAACTTAGTAGTCCCCAAATAAATCTGTCTCGCTATGTAGAAACCTTGTCTTTTTGTTCATGTTCTGAAATAATAAGCTATTAAAAATATTTCTTTAAACCCATGGAGGTTTGAACTAAACCCCTAATTAGACCAATGTATGAATTAACGTTTTGCGTATTCATATGATTGGCTTGCTTTCTTACTCCCATGAACTATTTTTGAAAATCAATTCATCTCTTAAATAAATTAATATTTTATTTTCGCCCATCAATTTTATTTTGTGAATTAAAAAAAGTAAATGTGTGAAAGCGTCTAGACTGTAAACCCGAAGTTCAAAAATATTGATTCTGTTGGTCCCCGCCTCTTTCGCGAACTGTACACGGTCGGCTTAGCTGTCCGTGAAATAAAGAGCTTGAACGAACATTTTACCATGAAAAAAACGAAGACGACAACACCAATTATCGCTTTACATGTATATATTTCTGATGGCATTACGACAAATTACAAGAGACTTAGCAACAGTTATTCATTCTTTAAATAAATATTCGTATACAATGATAACTGTTGTCCAAAAGTATCCAAATTCTTGATCCCTTATGGCACAGATATGGTCTTCTGCGCCCAGTTTTACAGTTTATAACACCATGAAATTTACATTTATCTCAATCAAAACCATTTTAAATCGCTCACTCAGCGCCCCAATCATTCATTCAAAGCACTTACTCAAACCATTAAAAAACGCCCATACCCATTGAAAAATATAGAATCAAAAACGTCATTCAAAATAAATTTTGATAGAGAAAAATCGCGATTTCACTCACATACTTTAAATTGTTAGCGTCTCATAGGTTCTTGAAGAAATAGGAAGCTGTGTGAGGAACTTGAATGCATTTTTGATTAAAGGGAGGTAATCGATATCGCTAATTTTGTTCATCCTGAACAAAAATTGCGATATAGGATTACCTTCCATTAAATTCACTCAAAACTAGCTCCTCACACTCAATTAATTTTATTCCTGTGGAATCCGCTCTTTTTTCAATGTGTACATCGTGAAATTGACAACCATCTCTACCAAAACCATTCAAAATCACTCGCTCAGCGTATCAATCTTTCCTTCCAAACCCTCACTTCTGTCACTCAAAAACGCGCCGAAATTGTAAAAAGAAAGTTCAACATTTAAATTTAATTGTTCATATAATTGCATGTTTTTATTGGCTTGTGATGATTATTAATCGTCTGATTTGTCCGTGAAGACAAAAAATAATAAAAATACGTAGATTCTATTAAAGGGAAGTAAAAAATACCCCTATTTTCATCTTATTGGACAAAATTATCTATCATGCTTTCCCTACCTCGAACATAATTCAAATCTCGCTCCTTCCGTCCATCTTATTTCATTCCGAAATCATCCCAAAAGTATCAACAATGTGTCAATTTTACGAAGTTGTTAACTGTATATTGACAACGAATGTCTCTGAGAGATGATAAGTCTACACGCCGACCATAAGCTTGCCACAAACCTAGCCCTTCTCATGCTGCTCATTGAACTTGCCTGCTTCAGAAAACGCTTAGACGTAACGACAAAAGTTGTCGGTCACGTCAAAAAAGGCGATACATTCACATTTGAATTATATTTTGTTCGCTGTTAACATGTATTAACACAAATAAATTTGGTATTGAATAAAAGGTCTTTAAAGATAGGATATTTTTATTTATCTTATATTGGATTTATACAAAAGATATTTATTGTAATAGTCAAAACAACCAAAAACCTACACCAGAAATGACGCCGTCAGATGTAACAAAAACACAAGATTGTTTCACCAAAACTGTAATATCATTAAGAATAATGGCACGAGAGCCGCGAAAATTTGCCATGTTACGTGAATTACGGCTCATTGTATATCATGTAAGTCTTATGCTCGTTGGATGGTTCAAATAAACGCTGGCTTTCATGAAAGACATGTGTCAGTAGCGTCAGATTGCTAAAAACGTCGTTTTTTGTATAGTCATTTTTTTCGAGTTCGTATTTATGCATTTTTTTTCTTCAGAATAAAATTATAAAAAATGATAATTGATATACGTCTGAACCCGAAACTATGCATTCAAATTTTTGTTCACTTTCGACTTTATCTAATGAGTCCATTATTATGTTTTCTCAGTCTTAAAATTGTTCCACGTTACGCAAAAAGCGTTATTAAGATACCAGTGATATTTTTATGCTTATTTCTTTGTACAAAACACAAACATATTCTTAATTTAACTTCATATTCAAAATACATCTAGAACATAATCCGCAAAAATAAAAGCATTCATTAATATCTCATCGACTAAAGGAAATATGAATCGTACTGTTGGTCTTAAAATTGTCCCACTTACGCGTTTTTTCGACGTTTGAACGTCAGGTCATTCCATAAGTATTTTCTAAAGTAGCTCTTGTTCTCAGAACCAGACGAAATCTTGTATAAAAGTTAAATTTTCATTCATTAAGCCTTAATTAGTTTAAACACCGTTGTTTGATTGAAAAACTTTATGGTTTTTATTAGGCTCCGACACAGTTTCATTTCGATTCTGATTTTGCTTTCAACAGTTTCCATCGTACTACTCTCTCAGGTTGAAT
This sequence comes from Fragum whitleyi, assembly GCA_948146395.1. Taxonomy (NCBI): domain Eukaryota; kingdom Metazoa; phylum Mollusca; class Bivalvia; order Cardiida; family Cardiidae; genus Fragum; species Fragum whitleyi. The sequence goes on along the minus strand of OX411552.1, from coordinate 53,183,410 downwards.
GTATATTGAATATGATATAAATCATATTCAGTAACTTGTAAGCATACTTATTTTGATTAGATTGTACATTATTAAATATTTTACAATGTCTGTTTTCTTGTTGTGGCTCATAGCGTACACTCCCTGTTTTCTTATTGTAGCTCATAGCGTACACTGTCTGTTTTCTTATTGTAGCTCATAGCGTACACTGCCTGTTTTCTTATTGTAGCTTATAGCCTACGCTGCCTGTTTTCCTATTGTAGCTCATAGCTTATACTGTCTGTTTTCATATTGGCTCATAGCTTATACTGCATGTTTTCTTATTGTAGCTCATAGCGTACACTGTCTCTTTTCTTATTGTAGCTCATAGCTTACACTGTCTGTTTTCTTATTGAAGCTCATAGTGTACACTGCCTGTTTTTTTAATGTAGCTTATAGCCTACGCTGCCTGTTTTCCTATTGTAGCTCATAGCTTATACTGTCTGTTTTCATATTGGCTCATAGCTTATACTGCATGTTTTCTTATTGTAGCTAATAGCGTACACTGCCTCTTTTCTTATTGTAGCTCATTGCTTACACTGTCTGTTTTCTTATTGAAGCTCAAAGTGTACACTGCCTGTTTTCTTATTGTAGCTTATAGCCTACGCTGTCTGTTTTTTGTTGTGGCTCGTAGCGTACATTGCCTGTTTTCTTAATATAGCTCATAGCGTACACTACCTGTTTTCTTATTGTTGCTCATAGCGCACTCTGCCTGTTTTCTAATTGTAGCTTATAGCCTACGCTGTCTGTTTCTACTTCATTATAGTAGGAAACCCTTGAGCCATAATGTTACAGTGTTCCTTAAATTAGCAATTGGTTTTAAACAAAATTTGAATTTAGTTGGATTAGGGTTGTAAAAACTCGTATAACATTCCTGGCAGTAGGATTTCCCAGTGTAATTAATTTTGATATCGTCACTAGTGACGATAACACTTTTCAGTTTCACTGAGCAAACTCCTTTTTTACTAGCAGTTTGGCCCCTGATCAGACTACCAAGATGACACATCCAGTGTAGCCCAATCACAGACTCAGGATACCTGCATAGGGGATTCAAACCTTATACGAGAAAATATTAGGCTACAGAAGGGTTTTGATCGACCCCTTCCATCTATATGAAGCTTCTGAATTACAGAATATAGAAAAAATGTCAATCAACAAGAACTGTGAAAACAGAAGCTAAACGAAACAATCATAAACCATGATATGAACGGGGGAACATCCAGAAATGGTTCTAAAACAATAGCTATCCTAATCCAACTGTTTCTATCTTCTGTGACATTGAGGCGTTTCCGAAGTCTCGAAATCCGATGCCAATGGCAATTTTAAAGACAAACAACTAGAGCCCGAGTTGATCTTAAATGCTAATATAAGGGGATTGAGTGATCATAGACCGTACAAACCATCTACCATTTAAGCCTTGATTCCCAGTCGATTTCCAAAGCATACCGTTGTTCCAATGTTTACTTGGTTGACGAAGTTGTCGTTCCTAAATCTATGGTGTAATATTTTCCCAAATTATTATCGTTTCTTGCCTTAAACTTGCTTCAAAACATCTTTATATTTCTTCGAATTTTTAAAGCGACTAGAAATTGTTGAAAAGAAAATTTTCTTGGTATCAATACGCGAAATTAGCAAGGGCCGAGGGCGATAGAAAATGACGAAATGCGAAATTTTAGGTGGGAAAAGGTTGTATAGAATGTAATAAATAGAATACTCAACTGGTTATGTCTAAAATGAAAAATATTTCTCTCAAATACGTTATTAGGTTGTTAAAAACTCTTTTAACGCCAATTAACGCTTTCTCGTGAAATATTGTTTATATCAGAAATAAACAGTTGATTATCCTCTATTTATTTAATCCGCAATTGACTGATTTATTAGAATACTTAAAAAAAATCGAGTGATTCATTCATGATTGACCACAAAATTAAAAAAAGGCTCTTCTTATACCTCTGTTCTCAGCAAAAAAGAGTGTGATATTCGTACTCAACCGAAACATATTAAAACTCATAATGATATTGTCTTAAAATTTCTGCAATACAGTCAACCCTGTCTTAGCAGCCACCTGTATTCAGCAATCAACCTGTCTTAAGCAAGCGGCCATCGAGTTCCCAAACGAACCATGACACTGTAATTGACCTGTATTATGCAAGCACCTGTCTTGAGCAAACATTTTTTTTTAATGTCCCTTGGGTGCTTGCTTAAGACAGGTTTGACTGTATATCACCATTAGGACATGATTGTTTAAGTCCCGTTTAAGCTGAGATGACCACTGATACAAGCCCTAAGTTCAGAAAGTCAAAAGAAATTCCATCTTTGATTGGTTGATTTTCTTAATATCATCGATATTTAGTGCAACTTTGAAAAAGTGGAGAGGATTTACTATAAATACACATTTTAAAAGCACATATAAATTTATGTCTTGGCATTTAATTGTACTCGATGGATTTCTGTTTAAGGACTATGATGCTCTCGAATGAGTGCATTTATTAGTAGGAAAGAGTACCTAAATGCCTTTGGCGCTAGAGATATGATTTTAGTTTCTAATATAATCAAAATAAAAGACAGCTCGGATCTATTTCCTGGTCTGATGAGATTTATTGTTATATGAAGATAAAGTGTCAATTTAGAGAATAACGATAGCTCATTATGAGTTCTGTCTGGGCGATAGAAGCCAGCTCTGGGCAAATTACATTGGACGTAGAGATTACACATGTCAGACCGGGCTTTACCCTCCCTATGGTGGGACTCATCTACATAAATATCAGTTTATTTAATGGTTTGATAGCTCTTGATCTTTAACTCATTGATAAAACATATAGCATCGTGAAAATGACATTCATCTAGATCAAATTCATTCCAAAAACCACTAGCTTAGCGCCCCATTCATTCATTCCCAACACATATTCCCACCATTCTAAAACGCTCCGCAATCTTTAAAAATACATTGTCAAATTGGCCGAAATTAGTGACATTGTTTACCTTCCTTAAATTTCACTCAAATCTGACTCATTGGACTAAATCATTTTGACTCGATGTAATTTCAAAACCATCCACCTTGTAAATTTCACGACCACGAGCCTGACTTGTGTCAAGACTTTGTATGGATAGGTCAAAATGTAAAGCCCTGGCATGTAATATGTACGAATTGTTAAGTAAATACTCTTTTTACTTCCAAACCTACATATAAATGAGCTCTTCCTTTCGAATAAGAGATATAAATTATCAAATGAATATCAAATGCATCTAGAATCAACACATTTACAGATTGAACGTCAAATTCATGTCGGAAATGTCTGCAAAACATTGTTAACAAAGTTAAAAATTCAGTGTTCCCTTATTTTACGCTTAACAAGTTCATGAAAGTTATTACACCAATGGTGTTGATAATTTAAATGCATATTTAATACCAATATTTTTCAAAGTAAAAACCTGAAGTATAGTTACTGCAGACCAAAGCTAAGTGAAACGGAAAATAAATCCAAGTTTGGTCACGAAAATAAATCTGGGTGCAGATACCGAAAAGGGTTGATATCATTGATGATCATTAATGCGCGGAAAATGTTTGACATTAGTTTAGCAGGGACCAACAAATGTAAAGAATATTCAATTATATTTCGCTGATGTTCTTCTGATACGGCGTATCACCGAGAAACTCTATTAGATGATTGACTGAAACGTCCTTTCCATGGCCAATAACGGCGCTCTCATAATCCCGCTGATGCCAGCGGACTAAAGGTGCATAACAAATGAACCGGAGGCTACAGAAATGAACTGTCGTACCATTGTTAACGCTTTACTTCGCAGAATTCCATCGAACTAGTAAACGATAACAAAACTGTCACTTGAAAGACGGTTTTAAATGCAAAAGACACTGGATATAAATGGAAATCGAAGAAATTGAGAGAATTATATCATCACAAAATGGCATTTGTGTAAGGTAAACTGCAAAGTGTACGTACATTTAAGGGTTCTATGGTAAAGTGTCAAACGCCCTAGGCAATGTTCATTCCCATTATTTGGCCAAATCTTGCAAGGCATCAGCTAATATCAGAGATTTTGCTGGAATGCATTACTCATACAAAAGACGGGAGATTCGTGAAGCTATATTAATCGCATTGATACATCAAATAACAATTCACATCAGATGAAGCAAATTTCATTAAATCTATCAATAGTGGAAACCAGAGACACTGCTCACTTACAGTTTGCCCTGTAATAGAGAGGCGCCGTCAAGGGACCGTGGATTGTTGTTAGAAATGGGGTTCGGATGTTTCCTTTGGCCAGCCCTGCGTTCAGGATGACAAAATAGTGAAAACTGGTTTCAAATTATACCCCGCTTTGCAGGCCAATATGTATATATATACATACATATATATATATAAATGCTCATAACGCGGCATTATCAATTACATGTACATGTATATATCTGATCTTAACCAAGTCTTAAATAGGACGATATGTTCACATACCTGACCAATGCAGTACGAATCTTCGTCTAAATATATGTTCTATTCTCAACGAGAATCAGCTTGTCTAAAAGAAAAAAGAAGAATAACTTTTTAATCACAGAAATGATAGTCCTGTGCTTTTCATCTCTATTTCATATTTACAGAACGAAAGGAATATCGTGTTATCGTTATTGTGGTGTCATTTAAACAATGTTGTCATAGGGTATTGCTGCTACATGTATCCTCAATCCAGACATATAATCTAAATACTACAGCATTTTTGAAAATCTTAAGAATCTGTCCTTATCTCTATTTAAGAGATATTTGACAGAGAATGAAATTAAAAAATGACAAAGGGAATCATAATTATTTTAAGTACACTAGAAGTAAACTAAGTGAAATATAAATTTGATTGAAAGCTTTTCTTCACTAGTCAATATTTTCAGGAACATTTTCTCTTTTTAAAATCTAAATCGCATCTTTTGTAACTTCTTTTCAGCAGACAACTGTATATGATTTATATTTCTGTTATATCCAAATTATGTTTGTTTGGAAACAATATTTGATTTGTGGATTCAGGTATACAGTTTGCATATCCAATGTCTTTTATAATATGGTCATCCTTAGCCATTATTTTAAAAGATACCAAAAGAGAACGTGAAAATAAATATTCGTAGATTTGTTAGTGTACTGTGGTTTCTTGAATTAATCTTTACTGATAATACGTTGTGCACCGATCGTGTCCCCTTGGTTCACTCTGATATGTTTAAACAACCGCATTGTGCTCCAACAACGAGAAGAAAGCAAAATTAATTGAACGAAACGATACTCGAAGAAAGAGTGACAAACCGCGATCTTAAAGATGGCAATTTTCTACAAACATGTCAATCACAACGTAGATCCTTAACATAACGTATCTGACAATGTATCACGCTACTCCAAACATCCGGCCGTCCAGTCCTACTGCATGCATGCTAGTCTGAATAATGCCTACATAAATGCTTTAAGAATAAGTAAGCCAGTGTGCTCGTCAGAGAAAGGGGATAAATTCATTTTTTTAAAATGTGGAGTCAATTAGATTAGAAGGATAAAGCCAGAGAATATTTTTTTTTCAGTTTTCAAATCAATGAAGTCATATGTTATGGATAATCATTCCAATCGTCTCGCCGAGACATTTCAAATGAATATCCACCACACATGTTGGATTGTGCAAGTATTTTTAAATATTTGACTTTAAAAATCAAAATACCAGTTTAAAGGGCCTGTGCCAAAAGCGTAAAGAGATGAAGTGATACAAAACATATTTCATAACATCGTGGAGCTATTCCGGCAAGTGATAAACACAGGGTAAATGGGAAATCGCTTTCAAGTGGAATTAAGAAACACTCTTGAAATTGAAATGTTTGTACTAATATTGGAAATGATTGAAAGCTACCAGGGATATTTTAGTTTTAATATATCAAAACCACCGGGCCCATTTGACAGCCGTCCTATGGCAAATGTTCAAGCTTAAAAACTTCTTTGTTGGGAAGATTGTGTGCTTGTCTTAAAATGTTCAATACGTATAAAAGAGAGATAGATTGTCAAGTTTCTGTATTATATATTTTTCTATAAATGTATTTGATTTTTGACGATGTACCTAGCGTTCAAGTCTATTAACAACTATCTGTTCTGTTCTGTTCTTCAGAGGTAAATGCAAAATATATCTTTTCATATTCCACAATGGGTCTTTGATTTTATAAACTGATCTAAACAGGGAATCATTTCTTAGGCTTATATTTCTGTCTAAAGAGATAAATACCTTATCATCGCATTTTCTTTTGTTTGGTTGGTTGATTGATTGGTTTTTGGGTTTTTTTTTTAAACACCGACTTATTTGAAAGATTAATCTAAAAAAAAAAAAAAGAAAAAATGACGCGGGTTTAAGCATTAACTCACTAAATGCAAAAGGTATTAATCAAACTCTAGCGTTCGACTTACTTTTCTGTCCTTATATTTGGTGTAAAAGCGTAAGTTTCTTTTTAAAAAAAATCAAAGGGTGTTTTGACAAAAGAGGAGCATGCGTGAGATTTTCTTTGAAAATTACAGAATGTGTAATGTGATTTTATTTGGACAGGTTGGGCTTAACTAAGTTTAGAATTGAATAGTTATTCATCGAGCCTTGGAGATTTCTTGAACATTTCTTTTTTGCTTTTAAAAGTAGATTAATAAACTCCCATCAATAAAGAAATACCATGTAAGTATTCGCTTAGATGACGTCATGGTGATGTCAATTAGAGGGTGAATTAAAATATATGTAAGACGAGGATATCTCTATTGGTTATAAGTTATATAAATAAAAGACTATGGCGACTAGAATCTATGTGAGAAAAACAAATGTGTGTAGAGTTGTAATATTTAAGGTATTAAGATGATATACAAGTTTGCTATTCAAATTGCGAATAGATGACTTACTATCTCTGAATCAATTCTATATTTCAAAAGAATATAACTTGTAATGAGGTACTTATGTGATTTTATATACACTGGAGCCAGCTCTCATCAGTAAATAACTAGAAAAGAAAACCATAAAGTTATGTGTCAATTTGACTAAATAATGCTTTAATTTGCAAAACAACACGAATATGAATATTCATGTAACAATGGGTAATTTATTTACTTAAATCGCCATATTTGTTGTTACAGATGTCTGGTATTGAAGAACAAATTGTAATAATGTATCCATCAAAAACATATGTTACATACACAACATGATTTTATTTAAGTTGATGTCTTATTTCTAAAAATCTTCATATGAAATATCATGCGATTTTTTTTCTTTCGCTTGTGAATTGTAAAAGTAGAGTATTTTTAAAAGAGAAATTGCCTAATGAAAATCATATTATACGATTATTATTCTACATTCATAACTTATGAAATGCTTATGTCCTGCATCGTGAAATTGACACTCATCTCGTTCAAAACCAATCAAAATCACTTGCTCAGCACTCCATTCATTCATTCCAAACACTCATTCTAATCACTCAAAAACTTTTTTTTTTTAAAGCTTCTGAATCGTTCAAAATGATCTACATTTCATCCAAATTGATCAGATAATTGCATGATTTTATAGGCTGGTGTTGATTTTTTTAGAGTCTGATTTTTCAGTGAAGACACAGAATTTAGAAAAGTACGTAGATTTTATTAGAAGGAGGTAAAGTTATCGATTATGTTTTACCTCCCTTGAAAATTATTCAAAACTCCTAGTAATTCAATTTCATTTCGAGATCTTTCCAAAATCATTCACCTTGTCAAGTTCACGATGTCATTAACTATACTAAATTTAACCTGCCTTGTATCACAATCATTATACAAAAGACGAACCAATTATCATTATAATTTTCATAATAGGAAAACATAATAAACATCGAAATGGGCAATAACACTGTGTTGATCTTAAATCTATTCATATTATAGCCATTATAACAAGATGGTGCTACCTGATGCCCTTTTCCGTGTGCAATAATTATACTTAGTTACCTATAAATGTAGGCCTACACTGCTCAATAAGTTGGGCTAGAAGTTGAATCGACAATGTAAATTCTACTAATTTACAACAGATTGATCAATAATTTACATGTACATGTATATAAGAATGATAGTGATTTTGGAGAAAATGAAAAGATAAGATTAAAATTGAGTCTAACACCACCAAAGCCACTTCCCCAAAAACATTTTAATTCTGAAATGATATTTATTGAAACCTTTCGCCAAAATTTTTAAAAGTCTATTATTCTTCTTTACATTTTATTTCTCTCATTATAGCATTTTTCTTTCTTTATATGTTGCTCTTAAATATGTTTGTTTCTAAAATGATATCAATATATGCACAAACATAAATAGGAATTAAGTATTAACATGAATAAGAACACATGTAGATATTGCATATATAGTGATCCGTCAGCTTTTATAGTTAATAGAGAAGGTTAACATCTTCAGGTCGTCAAATTATCATAATTCTTTGGTTACCGAACCTGTCCTGCATTCAGGTTGACAAAACGGTGCAAACTCTTTGCAAATGGACCTCCCGCTTTGCCCGTGCACTAGGGTGTAAAGCGAGGCATAACTTGCAAGCAGCATGCACCGTTGTGTCATTGTGAACGCAGTTCTGCTTTAAGCCTAGGGAAGCAAGGTCTGAGTTTCAAAAGTTTGGCGTTCGAGACGGATTCGTCATATCGGAAGCAGCCAGCCTTGCATTCAGGATGACAAAACTGTACAAACTTTTTTTGCAAATTATACCTAGTTTTCGGGTTCACTTGCCTGCAGAGCGGGTTTAAAAATTCAACAGTTTGTCATCCTGAACACATGGCTCGCTTTCCCGTTCAAATAAGTCCGTGTTCTTCATCGAATCGAGATGGGATAATTGTATACATGTCAAGTTAGAAATGCAGTTAGAAATTGACAAATTAAACACATTTTAAATATTTTTGAATTGACATTGAATGTGTGTATTGAGTGAGTTTTGGGTGAAATTTAAGGGAAGTACTACAATATCGCTAATTTGTGGAAATTGGACGAAATTATCGACGTTTTATTAACTCCCTTTAAAATATTTACGTATTTTTTCTGTTTTAGTGTCTTCAGAGTCCAATTAGACGCTTAAGAATCCACGTCAGCCATTAAAATCATGGAATCATTTATTCGATTAAGATAAGAAAGTTATCGTTCTAAACAACCTCGCAAGGTTTTTAACGATTTCTGGGCGGGTTTTTTTGAACAGTTGGAGAGATGTATTTGGAATGAATTTAGTCGAAATGAGTGTCATTTTAAGCGGGTGATCAAAAGTTAAAGAGACCTATACGTGTACAGAGAAAATTGACATTTGAACACCCCCTTCAACTTGTACATCTATATCATAGTTAATAGTCTTCAGAAAATTATAGTCGAGTTAAGAACATCGTGAAATTGACAAGATGAATAATTTTGGAATGAAATTGAATGAGTGGAGGGGGCGTGTTTTGAGTGAAATTCAAGTGAGGCAATCCAATATCGCTAATTTTGTTCAGGATGAACAAAATTAGCGATATTGATAACCTCCCTTTAATAAAAGATTCATACAGGTTCTATAAATCGTTTGCTATCTCTTCAAAGACAATTCAGACGCTCAAAAGTTAAAAAATGTCAGTGAAATCGCGATTTTACTTTAGCTTTATTTATTTTGGATGTAGCTGTTGATCATATCTTTAACGTGATTTCGGAGCGTTTATGAATGGTTAGAGTGAGTGTTTGGAGTGAATGGATAGAGCGCTGAGTGAGCGATTTAGGATGGTTTTGACTAAGATGAATGTCAATTTCAAGATGTGACTAACTGTATCAATATAAACTGCTTAATCTGCTTACAGCAAAACAATTAAAGTTCATAGACATGTAGATAAGTTTTCATTTAATTTGCCAAGGCCTTTAAAACTTCTAGATTCAAAGAGAACTTCATCGTGCAGATACAAACGAATTTAATTCCGATTTATTGGATTTGATTTGTTATGATGAAAGAAAGGTCACCTTGATCGAACTGTTCCCTGGAAGCAATTTATCGTTTTGAAAGAAGTTCTCTCTTTTGTTTTGCAATAAAACAACTTATTCCACAATGCAATCCCATTGAATGATAAGAATCAAACAAAATAGAACATAGATTAGCTTGTTAATTCATTTACTCGAATGCAATTCCATTTGTTAATAGGAGAATCACTGTGTTCAATCACAGGCACGATGCCGGCGTTTGAAAAGAATTTGAAAGCTTCCCAGATAAGCTTTTTCGATTGACGTCTGGATGTGCGGTCGCGTAAATTAGTTTTGTTTTTCCTCGTGTGAGCAACTGCAGTTAAGGAAATCACTTTTCTGTCTCTTGTTAAACTGATTGTTTTTACCGATCACGGCTTGTGGTAAATTTCGATTAGAAGTTCGGGAAACAAAGACACGCCGCAACATGAGACACAAAAACCAGTGATAGAAAAGGAATAAATATACAGTTAAGAATATCATAAAATTGACACCAATCCCGATCAAATCCATACTTAAACACTCGCTCAGCGCTCCTTTTAAAGCATTTCAATAACTCTTTCAAATCGTTCAAACACTCCAAAATCGTCAAGAAACAAACATACAAACAACCAAAAAAAAAAAAAAAAACCCGCTCCATATCGTTCCATAGCTTCCTTCAAAACGACCAGATCATCCAATTATCCGCGTCAATTTGGTTCGGTCTAATTGTCCCATAAAGATTCACAAATCTATTCAGATAAAGTTTAGAACAATGTAGAACTGACAAGGCAAATGATTTAGGAATATTTTGGGAAAGAAATTGAATACCTGTGTGGAGCAAGTGTTGAGCGGAACTCAAGGGAGGTAATCCAATATCGCTAATTTTGTTCAGAATGAACAAAATTATGGATATTTATTACCTCCCTTTAAATAAAATATGTATACAGGTTCTACGAATAGCTTTCTTTGTCTTCATGAACCAATCATACGCCTCCAAAATTTAACTATGTTAGTGAAATCGTGGATTTAATCTACCGATTTTCATTTTGAATGTAGTTGTTAATCATAGCATTTTTAGTGATAATGGAGCGTTTTTGAATTGTTTGAGTGAGTGTTTGGAATGAATTAATGGAACGTCATTTTCACGGTGTTATTAACTGTACCAGTAGGCAAAGGCTTTCTTAAAGTGAGATTTAAGACTACCCATTATTTCGTTCATTTCGGACGAACTGAGTAATATTACATCACCACCTTTTGATATCACTATATACTCGTCCATTTTGCTTATTCAAATACATTCTCTCAGTTCTCATTTCACCAATGACACTTGTATTCAGGGTGCAAAAACGTTTTAAGTGTTTTAAAGTGGTTTCTGGCTGTGCGCATATGTGTACGTAAAAAACGAGATACTGATTCTGTATCACTGTATAAATGCTTTCACGTTGCACATAATGCTGGCTATCACAAGCAAACATGGCCATAAATACCGTACAAATTGTGTCCATGTCAGTTCAGATTCGAATCACGTTTGTCGCGGCACTTTGCGTCATTTGTATGCAGCTCGATAGAAAAAATTACCCCTTTACAAGTGCTTCCAACAATTTGAACATTTGGCCACGAACGGGCCAGGGAGGTCTCATTTATCATCGTAGTTACTTGACTTATTATGATCATCGGTAGTAAATGCGTTTTGACAATGAAGTTTCTTTTTATAGTTTCATTGGCACACTATTTTTCGGAGATTGGATATTCTGCTTTCACGGATGATATCCTGATGACGTCATTACTCTGACATTTACCTGCAAAACTACGCATTTAAGAGCTTTAGATCCAAGGAATTTAAAAGACTATAACTTTCTGTCAATTAAGGACGTGGATAACTGTTTGTATTGTGACTTGGTCGACACATTTCCATTCGTAAAAAAGCTAAAGCTATATTTTCATTCTTAGCTCCGGTACATCTAATACTCCTAAAAATATAGGCGTTGCTGTTATTTCAATGAACGATGAATCAATATTACATTGAAACAAACTCTAAAACTTTTTGTTCTTCTCTCCTAATATATGGTTGTATGTCCCCGTATCGTGGATCGTAGGCGTAGGGACTGGCCGTAACTAAGTTGTTAGAATTTAAATATTATGCAACTGGTTGTAAAATAGTGGCAATAAAATATGTTTAAACTAAAAGATCGTAGGCTTGTTGGTTTGTTGTTGTTGTTGTTGTTGGTGGTGGTGGTGGTGATAGTGTTTTTTTTTTTTTTGTTTTTTTTTGTTTTGTTTTTTTTTTTGCTGTTGTTTTTTGTCTGCTAAAAATCTTTTAACTAACAATTTCCTTGTAACCTTTTTCAATGTATTATGTTACAATGACTATGTTTGAAATGCCAGCTTATAATAAGACCCAATTATGAAGGATCATTTCATAGAGACTAATGTAAAAAAAAAAGGCGTTTAAGTTATTTCCAAAAAGTTACCTTCCAAAATTAACTTTACTTACACATAAAAAAGTATTTGCGGTAGAATGTTCATATTTGATATGTTATTATATCTGTACTAAACGCTTAGAAAAAGTCTCGTGTTTTGAAGGCATGAGAAAAAAATATAACCCCTATTCATATTTGGAATGAAGGTAGACATGCGCATCATTAGATATCAAGTCAATGTCATAAGTTGAGGTCAAGATTTTTTTTTTCGGGTCTATCTTTATAAAAATAACGTTTCGGAGTTAAAAGAGGATCCCTATAAAATACCTGATTATATAAATGTATATAGATGCAAAACTGGAGTAAATGTGCGACATCTGTAGGTTGTAGTAATGTTTTTCTGTGTGGGTTTCATTTTTTTTTTTTTGAATGATTAGAGTGAGTATTTTGAATGGATGGAACGGAGCGCTGAGCGAGTGGTTTAGAATGGTTTCGGTGGAGGTGAATTTCATTAAGTTACTAGCTGTATTCCCCACCCAAGAAAAGTAACCAAGAACACTGTAAATTGTCAAAATGAAGAGCCAAGGATTACTTTACTGCGGAGAATTTGTCGAAAATTGTATTGTATTTATGATCTTAATCATAGATTAATTTAGGGATAAGTTTTGCGTTTCCGGAAACCAACCCTGCGACAAGATGACAAAACGATGCACAGTGTTTTTAAATTACAGTTAATAACATCGTGAAATTGAAAACGTGAACGGTTTGGAAAGGATTTTAGAATGATGTTGAATGAGTGTGTGGAGCGAATTATGAATTTCCTTTAATGGGGGTAATACATATCTATAGTTTCGTCCGCATTGGACCCATGAATTTGATATAAGTATGCGAGCAATTATTAATTGAGCCTATGCAAATTCAAATGTGCGCAAAGCAAAGACTCTGGCCAGTCTGTGCATCCGCATATTCTGACCAGAGTCTTCTTTATACAATTTGTAGATAGATAAGGTCTCAAAGTATCTGCAGTTAGGCAATCTTCTAATCGCACTATGTAACTGTCCGTGCTACCAATTGTTTGGATCTCACGCAGGTGTCAAATTGTCGGAAATGTCACGCACAGGCTCAATTTTCTTTTTCTTGAACACAGCAATTTAAAAACAAACACCGTAAAATTGTAGAATCGTTCAATTTTTATTTCAGCACTGAATGTCAACATAATATCCGTAAAATATGCAAAAAAAACTACACAACTTTAAATATTATGCAATATTATCAATGCTCGTATAATGCTCGTTTAACATTTCATTTCTAGAAGGAATTGATGAAACTCATACTTTTCTATAAGAACTATTAGGACTGGCATCATTTTATACAATTTTCAAAGATATGTTAATAAGCTAACATATTCCGTATAAAAGGCTAATGGAAGAAATATGAGCCTGCGTGGGATATTTCAAACAATTTTGCGTGTGCGTGAAAAATTTAGCACTCTGGTCAACCACGTCTGGGCCCAAGGTTATAAAACTGTTCTCATTCTCAAATCAGTTTTTACTCTAATCTCAAATTCAGATTAAAGCTTTAATTCTGTGACAATCCTGTAATAAAAATATGAACATAAACGATAATATTAGTAAGTTGTTAGAAATAACAACTTACTAATGTTATCTTTTTTGCTCATATTTTTATTTAAATTCTAATTTTGAGAAAAAAATCAGCTGAGAACGAGAAAAGTTTTTTAACGGCGGGCCCTGGAATTATTGTTTTTAAGACAGTGTTTCAAGAATCGCCAAGCTTTTAGGAATTTTTTTCTTTTCTTTACTCGATAAAGATTAGCTCAATGTTTTAGATTGTGTTAACATAGAGCTTTAAGCTACCTTTTTTGAATGCATACAGGTCATAACATTTTGAACCTGCTTTTTGATAATCATGATATTCTGAATCCTTTTCAGAGCTGCTGTTTCGATATTCCTTCCTAACCACACAATGATCACGCACGTGATATTATGCAGTTTGAAAACAGATTTTAGCACAATGAAAATTTAAAATTAAGATTGGCACTTTAATATAAACTATATAGCAACGGTTTAACAACATACAGTTCCTCAATTGTGACCCGTCAGGCAATAAGGGATCATCTGGGGAGCTCGTAAAGTGTCGATCCTAGTCATGCTGCGCGTACTTTTTGCATTTTACTTATTTTCGTAATCTAGAATGGTCAATCTACCTTCCTGTGTACTTTTTTTTTAAAAAAAAAGAGGCCCGCAATTGACCTGTCATAGAACCAATCACTTTTTCAAATATTTCTTTGACGGATTTCCCAAATGGTCCTTTTTGCTAGACTGATCACATTTCTATTACACATTTTTTTTAGAAAACAAAATTACATCTTCCCTAAATCCTGTTTAAGGTTTAACCCTTTTAATGCTCCTTAATCAAAATTTTATTCCGAACAAATTTCCCTTTTTAGGACAATTCCATCAGTCAATTGCTATTTTTCTCACAATATTTAAGTAAAAAAAAAGACAGTTAAGACTAAGATCAGACTGCAATTCTGTGCAGGCTGATCTTTGTCTTTATACTGTCTGCAAAAGCTAAGATTTGTCCTTAGCAGGTCCTAAACAGCACGAGAAATTTTAAAGGAATCGAACAACTTAATTCTCGTTTTACTTTTTCCAATTGCCCCTATATTACTAATCAACTAATGTCAGTAAAGTATATCAATAATCTCCAATATCCTAGACGTTCGATCAAAATTTTTGTCAATTCGTATATTGATATTATAGTATGAACGATTTGGAGGGCTGTTCCCAAAGTACTCCTCAATTAGGCGCTTCACTTTAAAGATGCACAAGTTTGATTGAGTAATTAAAGGTTTATTTTGTCTGTACACTGTACATACTAAATTGACCTTTGATCACTCACTTTAACTTGTTCATCTATAAAACTAGATTTACACAAGAATCGTTCTTCAATATTTCGTTCAAATGGCAAGAAACGCGAAGAATTGGCAATGCTCCAAGACTAGACTTTGAAAAATAAATTTGAAAATACTATAAATGGAATATTATGAAGTAAGACTTTAGCACTTAAATACGTTAAACCGATCCGTGAAATAGTTCAGCCATAATATAAACGGCTATTCTCCATATAAATTGAAAGCAATTTCTTTTCTTATCTTCAGTGAGATTATTAGAAATCAGTCCGTTGTCCTGCCCTGTGTTTAGGATGTAAAAACGTTTCGCGAGCGCTTTGAGATGATATCCCGCTTTGCACGTGCACATACGTGCAAAACGAGGTATCATTTCGAAAAAGCTTCGCTAACGCTTCCATCCCGAACGCAGGGCTGGTACTTCGTGACGGTTCGGTTTCACGAAAAATTTGCGTTTTAATGTCGTAATAGCGACAATGCACTTACGACATTGAATTCACGCGATGACGGTATAGTGACACAAAATATACGTCATACGTTTGCACTATCAATTCAAAATATTTGGACGTCATATGGGTAATTTTTTAATCGGCTTTCTTTACAAAATTTTTATTTGCGGGATGTACTACTTAAAACTGAGAGAGAAATGTCATTGCCTGATCAAAATTCAATACATTTCAGGTGAACATTCAATAAATTACAATCTTCATAACACTACTTTCCCTCCTACACGTAGACCGTCTAGTTCCCTCGCCGGTGAGAATAGTCCATTTTGTAATTTGGCAGATCTCTCTACGAGTCCTTCTTTAAACGCCTGTTCCGCTCTAAGAGCAGCGACGTGTGCGTGTTTTATACTGATGTCTGTTTTCGCGTCCGTTGACGAGGACAATGTGTACGGATACGATAATGTGGAGTGGGTCAATGATAAAGGGTATCCTCGGAAACCAACCGGAAAATGTCCATTACGAAAAGATTGATTCGTCTGATGAAAGTTCAAAAACTGTCCGTTGTTCGGTTGCCTAGAACACACTATAGCAGGGGAACTAGCACTCGGTGTGCTTGTTGAACTTTCCTTGTCTTTGTTGACGAGAAAGTCTGTGACCGACCATATTTTCGGTCTGTTTGTTTGCGGTTCACTTTCAGAGTTTGTAGATCGTTCTGGGTCACGATTTAACCGATCGTTCTTGTCGTCATCTGAGGTTATTTTTGGATTATTTGAAACACCAGGTACACTCGATTTATCGAAGTCACTGACCGCAGATTGGGTTAAGTCTTTTGCAGAATCACCGTTCAATCCATGACTAGTGTGAGTCTCTGAGTCATCTAGATCGCCTACATCACTATGATCAGAATCGTCATCTTCGTCTACGCTGATGATACGGTCTAAAACATCTTTATTGATACTTCTGTCGTCTGAAAAAAGAGAGTAAAAAATGTTGCAATTCATCTCTTTGATTTAGATACGACACATAATATATAAACAAAACCATCGCACCTTCCTTATCTTTTTTCTATGCTTTTGATTTCCTCATTTGAGTAACTATGGTTATGGATGGTTGGCATTAATTCTGCCCAGTATTTCAGATTTGCAAACTTTTTATCATCCCAAACGTAGGGCTAGCCTCGGGTTCATTTTAACGGCATGTGGTTGTAGTTGTGAATAGAAGCACACTTATTCAATTAAGGGACATAGTCGTATTTAAATCCATTTTGCATCGCGTTGTTTATATTGATTACATTTTCTTTCCGAAAGGGTGGTCACGAAAGAAGAAGAAATGTTCAATTAAAATCAATTTCTGCTTCATTTCAGTTTTAAAACTGAAAACTTGCTGGAGTGTCTGGTCAAACCGTGCAAGGATAGCCAGGTTATAATTATATTGGATACAATAAGGTTGGAACATTTACGGCGATGGTCATCGTTAATTTAGTCGCGGTATCGAACAAAAGTTTGGGTTGATATCAACTGTCTTTAATGTTTAATCAACCAGACAATTTAATTCACATTTGGATGTAAACACACCGCAAGGACAGGAAAAAGACAACAAAGTCGTTTGCGATAAAAGGAAAGACGCACTTGTCGCAAGTTCACAACAAAGTCGACGATGAAATCGGACATTTTAAAACATGATTGAATTCGTCTCCGCCAAAGGGAATTTATAAGAAAGTACATTTGACAGCTTTCTCTCCTCTTCCTTACTGCTTTGATTTGTGTCTTTTTATTTCGTTATTTACTCATTTCTCATTAGAATATCCAAATATTTTACTGATTGACTGAACTTGTCCAATGAATGGGACAAATGATTAACAAATCAACCACATGATTATATACATTGAGATAAAGATTGTTATTCACGAATTTTTTTTTTTAATTTCACATGCCCTTTAAAGAGAGAAATACAGGAATACAGCATATATTTTTCAATCATTATTTTTTGTATTCGTTTGGAATTTTTAAGGTGCAATAAAAAAAAAGATAAGAAAAATGCAAACATTATTTCAAAAACATGTAACTATGTATATAGGAGGAAACACCTCAGAATATGAGACAAGCATTTCTTTTGAGCATCAAACTTTTTAATTCCAATGTTAAAATATGTTTCCCTTCCGTGAATTGATAAAGCTTGTCATGTATCGAATTGCAGAAGATTACGCAAACTACGTTTCAACTGTTATTTTGATATCAACCATATTATCCCAAACCACCAACGTCGGACATCATGCCAGTTTCACTGTCAAATTTTTTCCTTATTCCTATAAAATTTTTGAGAGGTAATATAATTTACATCAAATTGTTTTGATCGAGATGAATAAATGCATTACATCAATAATTTCAATTGGAATAGATGATAAATTAAACTTTATTAAACTCTTAATGATAAAATGTTTGAAGAGTCCTTTCGTTACTTTCCGTGTATGAAATGATAATCAAAAACAGAAAGGAAAGTAGCACAGGGAGATACAATGATTGGGCTGTACCGAATGAAATCTTTATTTCTCAAAGAAAACCTATGTTTTGGTAACTCGTTTGAATCGTCTTAAAGTGACGATTCAAACGAGTACCCGGGACATAAAGAATGTCTCTGTAAACTACTAATATTTTAAGCTAGAATCCAGTAAAAAAAAAAAGCTCAGTCTAAAAGTCTACCGGCAGAAGGGTAACTGGCAGTCAAAAACTGTAACACCTGTGTTATGAACATATCTCCAAAATAAACATGTAAAATGATCGCCCGTCTCTCAAAATATCAAAGAAATTATCTGACATAAAACAACAACTAAATGCTTGAGACACAGTGAGTTAATCCAAACAACATTTGCGCTGTTTATTTAAATAAAATTTGAACACATTCTTGTTCGTCATTAATATTTTGTATTTCTTAATAACGTCTCTTTAATAAATTGAGGTTTATTACAAGCGAGTAGCCAGTAATTATTTCAGATACTTTGCATTTGCTGCGAGTCAAAGTAAAAATATTAGTTTACAGTTTAGAGTTTGTGACCTATTTCCTGTATTTGTGGGTCTAATGATTTATATGAATATCTGCATTTACCGTCTTACGAAAAGTTAACTGCAGTTTTGTGTGGATTCACATCCTACTTTTTATCCTATTTCTTAAAGAAATAATAATGGCACAGATCGATTTTCCTCCCTAAAAAGGATGGTACGTGCATAGATATCACTAATACCTAAATAAATACTTTCCCTTTATGGCTAAATCTCAAGTTGAATTTATTCATAGGTAAACTTAAATCTTTAGTCAAGACTGCACTATCACCATGTACATTTCAGTTGTCAAAATCATTGAAAAAAGAATTATCCATGAAAAATGTTTTCGGAACAGAAGGCAAAAAAACATATTATTGTTAGAATTAATTGGGAAATACCTGCGAAATGAAAACAGAGAAATACACAAATGTTATTAAAAATGCTAATGGCTAACGAAATGATTTGAACCTTATACTACTATAATTTCTATCAAAGTTTGATAGTGAGGGACATTCTTTTCTATAAAAAAAGTAATTCGGTGTGATTCACAAAAATAGTTGTGTGTCTATGTAGGCTGATCAACAATGTGATAAGTTAAGTGGAGAAGTGTTTCTATATGAACAAATCTTGGCAGTTGACTGACAGGTCAGATAACAAGAATTATTCTGTTAATCCATGAGAATCTCTCGAAATTGAGCCTCCCTGTGTGAAAATTAAAACCAAACTATCCTTCTCTAAGACTCCTAATGGGTTTTATTCATTCAAATGATTATGCCAATAAGGCATTGTTTAAAGTGGAGTTATGTATATTCAACTTTCAATGATAGTCTTCGCGTATTGACTTGATTCCCCTCACTGTGTTTTTATTTCTAACACATCGTTACCCATACGTCGATCAAGGTTTACAGAAAAGCTATTGTAAGAAGGAATTGTGGAGCGTGTTTGGAATTATGATGGATTGTTCACTGTTGACTTCCGCGATAAGAATAATATAGAATAAATCAGCTGTAAAACCTGATGGCGGTTGGTCTTTTTCACCCGCCTTCTCAATGGGGAGTAAAAACGTTGATAAAACTGTAAACTTTTCAAACATAGTTCAAGTATTCCTTTGTAAGTTGTTTTCCTTTCTAATTATTCATTATTGAATTTTAAGATTACTTGTACTTTTGTTTAAAATCTAAATTACTTATTTACATAAAGCAATTTAAAAACGTTACTTTTATTTAAATTCATCTTCATTTGCACCATAAATACAGACGCATAGTTTATGTAAATTTTTGAAGAGTTCAATAAGACTTGTCAAAATAAAGGTTATTGAAACGTTAGTTTGATTATCAACTTAAGGTAGTGGACACGTAATAGTTTTGCAACATCTCATAAGTATTGAACTTTCACAGTGTTAACCGAGGTTTCCAAATGATTTTCATTTGGAAACCTCGGTTAACATTGTGAAAGAATATGTGGTCCGAAATGTTGCGGAACTATTACGGGTACACTACCTTAAATGCCCATCAGCGTCCATCGGCAGAATCTGTGTACGTTTTCTAGCAATCAATAACGAAGTTTGAAAAGCTTAGAAATCATTCTTAAAGCTGAATGGGTGCATCAAGTAAAGCACATATCAAGTTATATGAATTATCGATATCGGTTAGTCATTCGATTCCAAATATCTGACGTGACGAGAAATGAGATTGGTGTCATATTTGATAATTGTGCAACTTTTGGTAATCTTACAAACATGTTGATTTATCAAATAGGTTTTATTGCATGTTTAGTCTCTATGAGACATCGCACTATTCAACCTATTATGACCGCTGATACATTTAGTGTTAAAGATCGTGCTATTCGATCCTATGATGATAGGTTTTAAAATGATTTACATATTGTATTGGAATAGGCATTGATCACCTTTCGGTGCATTTATAATATCAATAAAAGATATATAATTTATTGGGTTTTTTTTGTTTTTTTTTTTTTTCTTTTTTTGCATTTACTTATAAAGTCACAAACTGTGCAAATTATTTTAAAAGCAAAATAGTATGGCAATTAAGGTAACTGCGGACACATAGAGGGCAATTTTAGGTCCAAATTTTAAATTGTCTGCAAATCATGCCGAATGCCATAAAACTGAACTTTGAAGTACCCGCTTTCATGTTTCGGTCATAATGAGGGATTTCATGATGTAGAGTTGACGCCATGACGTCATTAAGGGGCCGACCCCTTTTTTAGGGACCAAAATCAGTTATTGTCCATTTTTTCGGAAATAATAAACCGATTTTCATTCCGAAAACGCCATTCGCTTCGTTTAAAGACGCATGGTGTTATGTTTTATTGATATGAAGATGTAAGTGTAAGGAATACAATTAAGTGTAACGTTTCAAATGTTAATGCCTTCTGCGATGCTGTTTTCGAGTACAGTTACTGGAAATAATTCCTTTTTTCTCGAAAATTTGTCCGGAGACCTATGCTGAAATTTATATATGTTACTGCCAAAACATTACGCTGAAGAAATTTGAAATAAAAACCACTTGTTTTCGGGTTAGATTTTGTATAAAATTCGATTCCGCGAAGATATCGCAAATCAAAGGATATTTCAACGTCGCGTCAAATGTTCGAAAAAGATGTATTTTAAAATGGATAAAACTTAAATGAATTTTTGTATTTCTTAAAATCAAATTCAGATTTAATACTTCTGAAGCCTATATTTTACAATAAACCTTAATTTCAAATATGTAAGAATACGTTATTGCACGGAGATTGGCTCCAAATAAGCATAGTACCGATGGTTTTGTTGCGACGTCGAATTCGGCGAAAAATGTTGCAACAACTTCACAAAATCGAATTTAATAAAAAAATCTAACCCGAAAACATATCAATTTTATTTGATTAATGCAAAGCATATTCTTTTCGCTACAAAATAACAAAAAATCAGCATAGGTCACCGGACGAAATTTTGAGAAATTTCTACTTATTTACAATAAATAAAATGAAAAAAGGAACGTCAAATCTTAAATTTCGCGAAATAGTTAGCGCTTTGGGCTTATTTCTCTATTTGAATATGCACAGAAATTAAACGATTAGCTCGGGCGTTCTTGGACTTTCAAAATGAAACTTTTTTCGTGAAAATCAGCCGATTATTTCAGAAACTATTTGCAAATAATGATTTTGGCGGGTCGAAAAGGGGTTGGCCCCTTAATGACGTCACGACGTCAAATGAACGAGCTTCAGACCATTTTCATTGCGCGTTCGCTAATTCCCGCACTTCAAATATAAATCTCAGAAATTATTGTGAGATTTTAAGAAAGTCGAAAATTCGTCTATATTATCTGTCCGCAGTTACCTTAAAAGAATTCTTTATGACATTACGTCCACACAAGTCATTTTTATAAATTAAGAAATTTCTGACGACGAATAAAGAATCATTAGTTTTACATATACTCGCTTTAGAGAAGTATATACGAAATGAATGCAATTATGTTGTAAATAAAGATAGAACATACATAAAACAAAACTTTAAAAGCATGCCTTTTTTTATTGAAATCTAGTACTATCTAACTTTGTGAGCCTAATTATTTTGCACTGATAATTGCTCGTTTTATATAACTCATGTAATCTGGCTGCAAAATGACATGTATTATCATTATGATTAATTACGGCACCTATTGAACATAATCTACTGATAAAACAAATGTACAAAACACGGAATTTGTAAATATCATATTTAATAAAAACTGTGTCTTACTTGATACCCAAGTCGTGACTCTAAATATAGATAATTACATTGTTGTGTGATTAAAGTTACATGCTCATTAGTTTATCTCATGATCTCGTCCAAAATAATTCATTTGTTCATCTCTTTTGCAAAACCAGCAAAAAAATATTGTCTCTTTTTTTTAAATCAAACGGCGTTTAGTTACATTGTCGATGAGTGTTTGCCGAATTTCAAATCGGTATCAAGTAAGGTAGTCCACTTAATTCAAGGGCGTAACTCCCATGACGCAATTTACCATAGTGCGATAAAGAAATAATCGTCTGTTGAAATAATATTGATGATGAATGATCATATCATCGAAACTACAGCTAATTCAAGCTGTAGTTACGATGTTTTGATTATTCACCAACACTCATATCATAGAAAAGGGGAGCGGACGGACGGCATTTATCTTTTGTCCCAGTCCATATATCGCCTTTATCCTATATTCTTTAGTTGTCGCCTCCTGAGTGCGTAGAAATTTCAAAGTTCTAGATATGCCTTTGAATTCGTATATAAAATTCTTTACACAGAGGAAATAAATTGGTACTTGAAATAGGAAGAACATTTTAGATAAATGTTAATAGAAGAAAAACGGGAAATGGAAATTCCTGTTCAATGTTTTGCTCATGATCTGCACTATGTGCATATATGTAATATTGTGTTGTAAGACTTGTTTAATCTTTCTTGTATAATTTCAGATGTTTGTATACAGTGAACAACATCGTGAAATTGACAAGGTGAATGTTTTTGGAATGATTTTGGATTGAAATTGAATGAGTGTGTGGAGGGAGTTTTGCGTGAATTTAAATGGGAGGTAATCCAATATCGCAAATTTTGTTTAGGATGAAAAATTATGTATGCATGTTCTTTAAATAGCTTCTTAGTTTCTTTAAGAACCTATCAGACGAGCATAATTTCAATTATTAAAGAGAAATTTTGTTGTTGTTTTTTTTTCTAGATATATTTATTTTTAACGTTGATGTTAATCTTACCTTTTTATTATTTTTGGAGAGTTTTTGAATGGTTTGAGTGAGTGTCAGGAATGAATTATTGGAGCGTTGAGCGAGTGATATAGAATGGTTTTGATTGAGATGAATGTCAATTTCACGACGTTACTAACTGTACGTCTCTCTGTCGCACAAAACATCCAGAACATTAGAAATGAGGAATTTGAAACTCTAAAAAATACCTTGTATGAACGAGCGAAGCGGATGTGAGGAATATGATAGGTTTTGTATGGTACTACGTTACTGTTTAACTTAAAGATGAATTAATGCAATGTCTTTAACTAACGCGTTTATGAATGGGTTGCAAATAATGGTCTCGAAAGTCCATCACTCGTTGTTAATCAAGTTTTAAAAGATCATTTTATTTCTATGAATTGAAATACTAAAGCAAGATGATGTACAGTGTAGTACATTTCTATTATTATATATTGTTTTATAAATATACATTGATAAAAATTCAAATATATCTAAAACGCCTCAGAACTATATAATCTTAATGAAAACAATCCTGTTCTCTCTTCTTTTTTTCTTCTGAGCATCCTTATTCATCTTCCACATGTCTTTAATTTGTTTTCAATGACTATGATATATACACACTAAAGACAAGTATTTTCAATTGAGTGATGAAAGATCAATTCTGAATTGAAAATGATCAGAGATAACGGTTTCTCGAACCCCAATCTTGCTTGTGGCTCTATATACCCCTGTGTTCAGAATGACACACTGTGCGATTTTTTTTCAAATTATACCCGCTTTGTTCGTGCATTTTGCATGCAAAGCGGGGTATAATTAGCAAACAGTTTGCGCCGTTTGATATCCTGAACGCATGGTAGTTTTTGCAAGACAAGTTCTGACAGTAAAGGTAGAAAACATGACATTTAAATCCGAAAACATGTCTCAGGCAATAACGAGAAAGGAAACAGAAGATTTGATTTCAAGATAATAATTGGAAGTTTACGAAAGAGCAAAATGTTATGACCTCTGCATAATGTAAGGTGAATTATCTCCGCCAATCACATTGTATATCTTAAACAAATCTGCAACAAATACATTAGACCAATTGTTAAAAAGTGGCGAGATTACCATGTGGAGGGCATGTCAGATGGTAAATCAACCACGAACAAATGTGAAATGATGTGTCTTTTGTTCTCTTACATGTCGATGTCAGAAATATTTGAAACGTAAAGTTTTAGATTAAACTACTGAAAAAAAATCATAATTTATTTATATATTTATACCTTGCAAGATATTTTTACACAATATTTTATTTATCTAATAAGTGCGAGACTTATCTTAGTTTATAAAAAAAAGCCATGCGTTTAGATAATGATTACTTGATCTACATCGTGTTAATTGTAAATTGCCTCATACAGTTTATAACATCGTGAAATTGTCATTCATCTCAATCAAAACCATTCTAAATCGCTCACTCAGCGCTCCAATCATTCATTCCAAACACTCACTCAAACCATTCAAACACGATCAAACCCATTGAAAAATATAGAATCAATAACGTCATTCAAATTAAATTTTGATAGAGAAAAATCCCAATTTCACTCACATAATTCAAATTGTTAGCGTCTCATAAGTTCTTAATGGAATAGGACGTGTGTAAAGAATGCATTTTTATTAAAGGGAGGTTATCGATATCGCTAATTTTGTTCATTCTGAACAAAATTTGCGATATAGGTCTACCTCCCATTAAATTCACTCAAAACTCGCTCCTCACACCCAATCAATTTTATTCCTAAATCACTCCAAAATCATTCACCTTGTCAGTTTCACGATGATGTTAACTATATAAATCGTAATCGCCAGGGATTTGCGTTCCGTTTTCAAAAGACAAGAGAAATTTGTTTTAAATTGATTGCATGGTAAATTCAATGATTTAAGCAAATAATTTTTCAAAGGAATATATACTGTTTATCTATTCAGATAATCATGTCGCTTTCAAATATTGTTTTGTTGTTGTTGTCTTCCCTCTTTCCGTAAGTTGTTATTTGTGCTCTTATCAAGTTAATGGAAGTTATATCTTAAGCAAAATAAAACACCAACATTTATGAATCTTCTACATTGATAGAAAGAAGTCCACAGTCGCATGTTTAGGCTAATGTTTTATTCGTTCTTTTTTATATCATAAAATGTACCTATATTTTATACAAGTCCTATTTACGTAACCAATAGCATGACATTCAATGAAAGGGAATGTCGTGTGCAACCTATCAAAGGCAGTATTGTTATCGAAATGCGATATTCATCGATATAAACACTGACATGTACTCGCTGCGTTAAATCAAGTTATATAGAAAAAAATGTGGTTAGAAAATTTGATAAAGTGTGGTTTTTAGGCATGTTCGCAAGACAATCTTAGAAAGCCTATGCAGTTATATGACTATCCCCACCAAAATCAGAGGGCTTACCATGAAAGATTGATGCATGTAATTTCAAGTGATTACAGGACTATAAAATAGCCATTATCAATCAGTAGGCATGGCAATAAAATATGGACTGACCAGTTTTCTACTAATACCTCTGTTTCTAAAAGTTCTACATGTCTAGTAATAGCCATTCACTTGCACAGCAGTTTATGTTTGATACTGGCCATCATTTTGTTTTTAGAATTTTCTCACTTTTGTAATATTTGTTGAATAATATTAGATTTTGATGTTCAACTTTTAATTCACAGTCTTCACGGATGGAATTTATTAATTGGGGAGACTTCCAAATACTGTATTGAACAAAGAAATGGAAAGAATTTTGTCATTTATTACCAATAATTATATTTTTTCTCATTTTAAGTAGTTTAAACAAAAAGACCTCCTACAGCAGCTAACAATGAGGAAATGGTGATAGCAATACCTGGTTCTTGAGTCAGAAAAACTAAAACAAGTTTTTGGTGCTATTATACAATACAATACAATCTTTATTTGCTTAAAGGCCACTGGCCCATGCAAGGTACAACAAGAGGCCCAAGAGGGCCTGTATAGCTCCACTGGCTTTAACATCTATAGAATTTCATTAAATTAAGCTTTCTTTGAATGAAAACATCACTTTGAAATCTCTTAAGACCTATCTTTTAATAATTAACTGGGTATGGCCCACTATGCACCAAATCCTCAAGTTTCATTGAAATCGGCCCATCGGTTCATCAGGAGATGAAGTTCAAAGATTTCAGGCTCAAAATAAGCCACACCCTGCCATGCCAAAATTTGAATAAAACTGAATATTGATGTGTAGTTTTAAAAAAACCCTAGACATACAGTATGTATAACTAGACGATGTCTACGAACTCTCCGGACAACCCTCATAATACCATATTACTGGATTATCATAAAGAAGGCAGTATAAGGTAGAGTCAATCTGAAAATTGATAAAGTGAGTCAGTCTTTATTGTTACTTCTGTTTCACTGCCCATTTTAATTTAAAAGAAATGGTCATATAAGGAACATTCATGACAAATTTGAATAAAACATACCCAATAAGTCGGTTGGTGATTTTTAGTTCACCTGAGCACAACATGCTCAAGTGGAGCTTTTAGGGTGATGCTTGGTCCGTCGTACATCGTGCGTGGTACATCATCCATCATCAGTCGTCAACAATTCAGAAAAAAATCTTCTTCTCCTGAACCACTGGGCCGATTTCAATGAAACTTTGCCAGGATGTTCCTTGGATGACCCTCTTTAAAGAAAATGTTCGCGAAATTCTGATTGGCCCATGAATATTGGCGTGGCAGTATTTCACTTTGAAATCTTTGAACGACATCTCCTCCTGAACCACTGGGCCGATTTCAATGAAACTTTACCAGAATGTTTCTTAGGTGACCCTTTCCAAAGATTATTTATGAAAATTTGATTGGCCCATAAATATGGGCATGGCAGGGCGGGGCTTATTTTGAGCCTGATATCTTCAAAAGACATCTTCTCCTGAACTACTGGGCTGATTTCAATGAAATTTAGGTAGAATGTTCCTTTCATGACCCTCTTCAAAAATTGTTCGCGAAATTTTGATTGGCTTGTAATTATGGGCGTGGCTTATTTTATCCCTCCTGAACCAATGGGCTGATTTCAATGAAACTCTACCAGAATGTTCCATGGGTGACTCTCTTTACAACTTGTTCGCAAAATTTTGATTGGCCTATAAATATGGGCATGGCAGGGCGGGGCTATTTTGAAACTGAAATATTTGAACGACATCTCCTCCTGGTTCACTCAGCTGATTTCAATGAAACTTTACCAGAATGTTCCTTGGGTGATCCTTTTTGAAAATTGTTCGCGAAATTTAGATTGGACCATAAGTATTGGCATGGTAGGGCCGGGCTTGTTTGAGCCCGGAGTCTTTGAACGACATCTCCTCCTGAACCACTGGACCGATTTCAATGAAACTTACTAGAATATTCCTTGGGTGACCCTTTTCAAATTTCAATTTTTTTTGGCCCATAAATATGAGCTTAGCAGGTTGGTGCTTATTTTGAGTTGCCTCAGTGGGCAGAGTCTATTTTCACTTTAAATTTGTGGAATAACATCTCCTCTTCAATAGTTAGGCAAATGTACATGTCAACTTTGTCTGAAAGTTACTTGGATTGGTTCCACTGGACCAATAAAATTCAGGTGAGCGGTTTAGGGCCATTCTGACCCTCTTGTTTTTTGTGAGAATTATATCCGCCCTGCCACGCCATTTTTGGAGGTCAATCAAAATTGTCTTAATAGTTCAAGTAAATGGTCATCTGAGGAACATTCATGTCAAGTTAAGTTGAAATTGACCAAAAAGTGTTTAGAAGTTTGTTTTTTTTTAAGATTGTGATCCTTGGGATAGGGTGAGGGGATTGTTAATATAAATATCTTGAACAAGTTAAGAAGCACCACGTGAACATGCAAAGTGTCATTGAAATTAGCCCAATAGTTGATGATTTCTAAAAATTTCAAGCTAAAAAAGCATGCCATGCCATGCCAATATTTGGAGACGCCTCCCTTAGCAAATCAAAATACTTGTATGCTCATTAAATGACTATGAACTCTTTTAAAGAAAGTTATCATTCTATTCCCATGATCCCTGCACAAGATTCATGAAGGGATTTCTTAATGGACAATTATCCATTTTTCAATAGGGATTATTCTTTTGACTATATATACTTTCTGACCAAATTTTTTGAAGATTGTACCAGAATTGTGGATCCTAGAGTGTAAACAAGAAAATTGTCATTATGACCCCTTCTCCTGTGATATCAAATAGAACCTTCCATATCCCAAAAGTGTTTAGTCTTGTTATCCCACAATTTTCTTTACAAAGTTTTACAAAAAGGGCCACATTCTTGGCCCTTAGAGTGTAAACAATAAAATCTTCATGGCGGCCCCTTTTCCGGTGAAATAGCAGTGATCCATTCAATTTTCTATATGCTTCATCCTTGTGACCTAACAAATTATCTGACCAAGTTTCATATAGATTCGACCAAACTTCGGGCCTCTAGAGAGTAAACAAGCATATTGTCATTAAGGCACCTTTTCCTGTGATTTGTCATGTATCCTTCCTATTTTCAATAAAGTTCATCCTTTTGTCCTGACGAACATTCTGAAAAAAGTTTCATGAAGATGGGGCCATATTCATGGCCTCTAGAGTGTGTACAAAAAATTGTCATTAATGGCCCTTTTTCCTGTGATATGGTATGAACCCTTCCCATTTTCAAAAGGGTTTATCCTTTTGACCTTACCAATATTCTGACCTATTTTCATGAAGATCCATACTAATGGCCTCTAGAGTGCAAAATATCATTGAGGCCCTTTTTTCTATGATATGACATGGATCCTTTGAATTTTCCATATGTTTCATCCTTGTGACCTGGCCAACATTCTGACCAAGTTTCATGAAGTTTGGGCCATATTTGAGGTCTCTAGAGTGTAAACAAGAACATTTTCATCAAGGCCCCTTTTCTCTAGATATGGTATTGATACTTTGAATTTTCAAAAATGGTTCATCCTTGTGACATAACCAACATTCTGACCAAGTTTCATGAAGTTTAGACCATATTTGTGTCCCTTAGAGTGTAAAGAAGAAAGTGTCATTAGGGCCTCTTATCCCATGAAATGGCATGGATCCTTCCCATTTCAGATAGTTTTCATCCTTGTGACCTGACCAACATTCTGATCAAGTTTCATGAAAATTGGATCATATTTGTGGCCCTTTGATTGTAAACATTTAAATTGTTGACAAAGGACGACACATGACGCTGGATAGATCTCAAAAAGCTAACATTGAGCACGATATTAAAGTTTTTATGTTGAAATTGCGTGACCTTAAGAATATGAAATTAACTGATCACCTTCACTCTGGTATATACTGAAAGGCAATAAACATGTGAAATAACGACCATTGCAAGGCATTGCCAATTTTAAAGTTTTATTTTAACACTTATTAAACCTTGAAAATGAACTTGACCCTAACCAATGATATTGAAAGTGGTATCTTCAGGAAGATCCTGTCACAAGTAATGCATATGTGAAATACGAAGACTTCATCACTTACCATTCAAAAGTTATGGTCAATGTTAAATTTTCTAGTGGACAATCGGACAAACTCACAAACATACAGGGCAAAAGCAATATGCCCCGATCCATCTATACAAGTGCATAACATATTTTAAAAATTTGTAACAAGGTATTATTTGAAAGTTGAATCTTTAGAATGGACCTTACCCTGATCTGTCATAAGCAGAAAATTTAGTGAGTAGAAACGTTTTAAAATTATTTAGCACTTTGTAAAAATTAATAATGTTGCGATATCTCAACGTGGGGCAACCAGTACAAATATTTCTTCTTTTTTTTACAGTGTTTTTGGTAATGAATATTTAGGAGATAAATAGTTGAATTTTGATTATAAATAGATAAACATATCATGGAAACTTTACATTATTCCTTTCAGCATTCTAGCAGGTCTTTATTATTACATAACTCACAGATGGTAGTTCAAAGTTCCCAAATAAATTCAGTCAATGAGAACAATGTGACTTTATTAAAACAATCAAAAACAAATTGTGTAGGAAGTTCACTCATCTTGTTTCCGCACTAAAACCCTGATTTTAAGAAAGTCACTGATGTTAGGGGCTTATCAGACTCAACAGAGGATTTATTACTCAAGTCCAGTTACTACCATGATAATAAATTCGGTAAAATGGCTAGTGCTGTCAAGTTGATTTGTCTTGCATGGCTGCAGATCAAATCTGAAAATTTCCTTGGGATAGTCATAGAACTGTATGGACCCACTCTGTTTCTTTCGTGAGGAACAAAGTGGAGTCAAGAGCATTGTGTTGCCAAGATCGAATTTTGGACAGCGTCTTTTACCAACTAATGAACGTTAGGAACAAGGTCGGATTAGAACTTTTTGCTTGTCAAGATTGTATTTAGAATGATTCTTTTTACACATATAATTAAGAGCTTTGGCGCAGGACTGAAACGACCCTCATTATATTCCAACTTAAAATATATGAGCCAGTGCGTGACATTTCCAACAATTTGACATGTGCGTAAAGGGCCAGCGTTACCCAGCCTTGACTGCCATGTAGTATAATTAGAACTTTGCCTGACTTTCTAAAGACACTTTTGGACCTTATCTTTCTACAAAGCGCAAAGTGAAGAACCTGGTCAGACTGTGCAGACGCACAGGCTGGCCAGAGTCTTTCCTTGGCGCACATTTGAAATTGTTGGAAATGTCACGCACAGGCTCATATATTAAAATGTGATTAAATCTAACTCACCATGACTATCATCAACTGACGTGTTTAGATTTGCGGTGTCTGAATCGTTGCCATTAGTTTTACTGTCACCGTCCTCATCTCCGCTTGCGTCATCTTCAGAACGGTTTCTAGGCGACCACGTCATTTTATTCTCTTTCTTTAAGCGTCGACGTGCATTAGCGAACCATGTTGAGACTTGCGTTAATGTCATTTTTGTTATAATTGCGAGCATTATCTTTTCCCCTTTAGTGGGGTAGGGGTTTTTACGATGTTCATATAACCACGCCTTTAGGGTATTGGTTGTTTCCCTTGTGGCATTTTTTCTTCTTGCATTGAGATCAAGACCACCATATCTGCAATAACAAATAAATTGATACTTTTTATGACAAATTTAAGTAGTTAACGACCAAAATATTAACTTATTGTCTATATTGCGGTGACTGTAACTCGATGGATTCCTTGTTATTCCAATTCCAGTTTCTCATAATTATCCACCTTTCCACCTCGACTACTCTACTTCTAAGAGTGATTGATAAACCATTTCTTAGAGACGAAACAAAGATCATTTGAGCCTATTCGTGCATTTCCAACAATTAGAAATGTGCGTTAGGTGCAAATATTTAGCAGCGTAGATAGCCACATACTGTAAATATAGAGTAACCTGATGGTCGACAGATAGTTTGAGACCTTTTATATCTACTAAGCGCATAGGAAAGACTCTGGTCAGACTGTGCAGATGCACAGACTGGTCTGCTTTCGCATATTTGAAATTGTTGGAAATGTCGCGCATAGACTCGTTTATAGCTGTCGAGGCTTCATACCGCTAACATAATAATTTGCACTTTCAAGATCTCACAGTATAGTATAAAGTGTATATGTATCCAGAAAAATAGTATTCAGTGCGACAAAAATTAGGAAGCAGATTTTCCATAGATTTATAGATATAGTGGGTATTTTTTTTTTTTTTTTTTAATTATTGATTTATCTTTAATTGGGTGAATTTAAAAAGGACTATTTGTCCAAGTTGCGGGTCTATCGGGCAAAATCAAAGAAACACGAAAGTATCGTTAAGGTATGATTGATTATGTAAAATAGATTCGATACAGCAATGGTGTCGTGTACCATTTTCACAATCATTCCTCTTTCTGCTACTACAGAAGACATCGTTACAGATAAGCAACGATCTAAAAGTTATGAAATGTTGACACAAAAATCCCGTGATTGTAAAGTGTTATTTACAGTTAAAAACATCGTGAAATTGACAAGCTGAGCCATTTGGAATGATTTTGGAATGAAATGGAATGAGTGTGTGGAGCGAGTTTTGAGTGAAATTCAAAGGAGGTAATCAAATATAGCTAATTTTGTTCAAAATGAACAAAATTATCTATATTTACTACCTCTCATTAATAAAATATACGTTCTGTTTGAGTGTCTTCATGTACCAATCAGACACTTTCGAATTCATACTAGCCAAAACAACGGTAGAATAATTTGATCGATTTGAAATCAGGAAATGATGATCGTCTTGGCCGATTTCGAAATGTTTTCTAAAAATTTCAGAGCGAATTGGATCGATTTGAATGAGTGTTTCGAATGAATGAATGGAGCTCTGAGTTAGCGATTGAGAATGGTTTTTTTTTTTTATTGGAATGGGTGTCAATTTCACGATGTTACTGACTGTAGACCGTGCACATTTCACATGGCATGTATAGTGTCAAACTCTCTGACATTCGTCACATAAAATAGCCCTAACTGAACGTGTGATGAATGGGCAATACACCCTTAAATACGTTCATTGTAACACGAGAGGCACATTTGTGACTCTCCACAGCTGGTTAACCCTTGTTGAAATGAGCTTTCAAATATTCTTTAAATAGCTGATCTTCCTTGAAAACAACAGACGAATACGATCGTTTTCAGGGAATATGTTAATAATTGTATTTTATTTACATAAGCTATATATTCCTATCTAGATTTTTGACATTCTTTTCTTTGTTTTTCATCTGAGGTTAAAGGTTGAGGTCGCCTTTTTACTTAATCGCCTGAAATTCATTTTCTAATGCAAACCTTGCAGTTGCCTTTGCTTACACCATTATCTACTAAGCTGAACTAAAGTGACGTGGAAAAATATGAGGACAAAGAAAAATGAACTTATATAGAACATTTTACGTTGAAGTTTTCAATATTAAATTTTCAAGAAATTTGCATAGATAAATAAACAAGTTACCCTGAAATATTAACCATTGAAAGGTCTAAACTTGTGTTAAATTTAAGCTTATTACGTTAAATGTTTCAGATTCTTGTTAATGAGCACAACGTATGTGTGTTTGATACGCTTATGCCGTTTGAAGAAAAGTAAACCCGTTCCAAACGTTAAGTCTAGAAATTCATAAACTATTTGTTTACGGGTATTATATACTGTAGCGCAAATCATTCTCGCTATTACGGAGACATTTGAAATAGCATTTAAAAGAAAAAACCCTTTTCACAAGTTCTTTCATAATGTATTCAGAAAGACGGGGTCTGATAAAGGATTTGACAGAAACAAAAGGCCGATCATTGTCATAAGATAGGAGATCAAATCATTCTTATCCAGGAACTTGAACGTCGTTTGGCGCTCGTAAATTATCATCTAGTCAATGGCAACTCAAAATTGGGCACGAGACATTAGCTTCTGCGGTAGTCATCGGTGCTTTCTTTACATTGCCTGTAATTGAAGATAAACGGTGCCTAAAGTTGTGCTTGTCGGAAGCTCTTACCCTTTCTTTTTAGATCAATGTGTAACGAGTGGAATTGACCAAATTGGAGTCTTAAACTGAAACTGCTGACGACTAAAGCATAATTTCATCGATTATTTATTGACGAATAATGCACCTGTTTTCATCGACAATAAAAATACATGTGCCTACCATATATGGGAAATGAGCAAATACATTTAAATTTAAAATTGAACTTTCTTTCTCGTTCTGTTAGGAGACACATACCATTGATTTAATGATCCAACTTTTATCGTGCACGTGCGCGCATCACGTGATGCCGGAAATATTGTTTCTGCCTTTATTCGATTATTTTTGTTGCAAACGCATAAACGCCCAACATCGGAAATGAATACAACGGAATGGACATGAAATATCACCATGTAAAGAATTGAACATCTTAATTTGTGATCTTAATGACGCGCTTATAGTCGTTCCATACAAAGGCGTTAAAATGTGGATTTGTATCAGAAAATGTACCGGATAGTTTCTTGAAGACAGACCACCTTACTAACTGCCTTATTGTATAAGTTTAACTTTTTTGGCTTATATTTAAGGAATACAAACAAGATTTTCAGACATTATAAATTATAAATTGATTGAACGGAGAAAGCCATTCATCTTAAAACGTTAAATGCAAGATAGATAATTGAAAATACATGGTCCTTTACAACTATATTGAATTACGGGGTTGTTTGTAAAAAATATTTGAGACTGTGCGTGAGATTTCCAACAATATCAAATATGCGCAAAACAAAGACTCTGACCAGCCTGTGCATCCGCAAAGTCTGACCAGAGTCTTCACTATGCGTTTAGTAGATAGATAACGTCTCAAAGTGTCTGTAGACCATCAGGTAGCTTCATATTTACAGTATGTGACTGTCAATACTACTCAATGTTTGCCTCTCACGCACATTTCAAATTGTTGGAAATGTCACGCACAGGCTCATTGTACACACACATAAAGAGTAACCTACCCGCCGCCGTAGGGATATAATGCCATGCTAGGATCATACGGAAAACATCCTCCCGATTGGGCAGCAAGTGCGCGCCACGCCTCCGTACCTTCCTTCATATCAAATGCCGGATTTCCCTGAAAATGTAAGCTATCCATTTTAATAAAATGCTTAAGCTACAAAGTAAGGGGTAGAAAAAATACAAAAACTCGAAAAAATAGAATAATTAATTTATCGGAGAAGAACAATATAAAACAAAGCATATGAATAGCTTTTTATACGAATTTCATTTTTGGAAAAAAAAACGAATGAAACAGTTTATTTCATTTATATTTCATATTTCAATTCAATTTCATTCATATATTTTTCATTTATCTATTTGTTTTAAAAATCAATTGTCGTCTTCTAATCCTTAGTTGCATTAACAAAACCGTTTTAGTACCCTTGGAACTTAATTTGCCATAAAAGTGTACAATGTATTATTATTCTAATATTCATATCTAGAATCCCCGCAAAATGGTTGATTTATTGTGAAATATGACCAGTGACATTAATAATTTCATGAAACTAGCATCAAATCCAGCAGACGTCATATTCAATTTAACTAGAAAAACAGGAAACAGCGTGCATGTGTCTCGCGTATCACAACTCAAAATCACGTGCGCGAGATCTCACGCTGTTGAGAAATAAAGATTTTACACTTCAATATACAAGAAACCAATCAAAATTTGTCAAAGATGAATTATCTTAAAATAGGGAAAACCTGGCCATTTATGTTGACCACCGCTGTCCTCCTATTTAGGAGGAATCCCTTCCAAATGCCATATAATACTAAAGACAATTATTTTATATTCAAAACTGTATTTCCTTATATGTTTTGATGGTTTTTATAGGAGACAATGTCTCTGTTTGGTATAATTGATACAATTTTAGCGCTCAGGTCTACAGTGAACAACATCGTGAAATTGACAAGGTGAATGTTTTTGGAATGGTTTTGGATTGAAATTGAATGAGTGTGTGGAGCGAGTTTTGTGTGAATTTAAAACGGAGGTAATCCAATATCGCAAATTTTATTCAGGATTGAAAAATTATGTATGCATGTTCTTTAGATAGCTTCTTAGTTTCTTTAAGAACCTATCAGAGGAGCATAATTTCAGTTATTAAAGTGAAATTGTGTTGTTGTTTTTTTCTAGATATATTTATTTTTAACGTTGATGATAATCTTACCTTTTTATTATTTTTGGAGCGTTTTTGAATGGATAGAGTGAGTGTCAGGAATGAATTATTGGAGCGTTGAGCGAGTGTTCTAGAATGGTTTTGATTGAGATGAATGTCAACTTCACGATGTTACTAACTGTATTAGTGCTCTAGTCTAAGGTAGTAATTAGTCAAGTTATTACTTTATCTGTGTCTAATACAATCAATCTTTTTGTGTATGGTATGTGGTTTTGTTTTGTTTGTTTTGTTTTTCATTTATTATTCATTTTTTTATTTACATTAATTCTTAAATAATTTCATACTTTTACATTATATATTAATAAAGTTCCAGTCATTTGTTGTCTGCGTGGCGATATGTTGAGGAAGGATGTAGAACATAGCTAACTGATAAGCCTGTCTTTATTGGTAAGTGGAGCGGACTAAATGAATGATAACAAGTAATGTAGAAGGCAATGAAGTCAACCTACTGCCATGTCGACCATAATTTACCGATCTTTATCGAACACAACACAGTTGGAATAAGTATGATAAGACTTACAGATTTACTCTTCTCTTTTTACTTTAAACAAGTTAAGGAATAAAGAACGTTTCTATGCCAAACTTATGAATTAATGAAAGTAAACATAAATCTCAATATTTCTTTTTATCAAATACTTGTATATCAACATCACTTGTTGTTGTTGATGCTGTTGTTGATGTTTTAATTGTCTTTAGTGTGAGAAGATCAAATAATATTTGATGTTTTGTCCATATTCATTGAGTGAAATAATATAAAATATTTTTCAAGAAAAGGAGTTCAATTCAATACCACTTCATCTGACTCACTCATGATTTTATATTGAGTTGTAGTTTATTTTATTACTTTTGAGAAAGTCCAGTCTAACGTCCATGAACCAAAAATGTAAAATTATATCCAATTTGTTGATGAAGACACGTGCAAAGCCAGGTACCATTTCTCAAACGTTTCGTGAAAATTTTCATTTCGAACAAATTACTCAATTTATTAAATAGTCATCATAGTTTTGGACTTTATGTAACCGCAGAAGTAATGAAGTTTAATCGAGTAGAGGGAGGTTTAATATATGCCATCAACAAAGATATGGAGTTAATGCGTGAATAGCTAGGCAGGTGGCTGCGAGTATGTACCTACAAGCAGACATTGTCAAGAACATTCAAAGTGACGTGACATTAATGGAAAGTGTTACATACACCGACAAGATGCGTTATATGTTAAGAGATAAGCCACCCTTGTAGCATGCCAAATGTGAAGCCAAACAACTCTTATCATTATCCTGTCGAAAATATATGATATGAAAACTAAATGCTGAAATTGAAAAAAATCGCCAAAGATTTATGTCGAAAGAAGCTAGTAAATTTAATTTCTGTTCGATGTCCATTTGTTAAAGTGATTACAAGTTTATAACAAGTCCATAACTGGATCAGAAAACTATCATTTAAATTTTCAGCTTTTCATTCATAGTTCACATCTTTTGCAAATAACTTTAAAGAGCGAATGCCATAAAGTCTAAGTCAGTCATTCTTTGAATGCAATTTTGGCACTTTATTTAAACATATTGTTTTAAATTCCAGATAGTTTTAAACTTTGTTTTCTTACTCGACCCTTCAATGTATGTGTGACACAACAGGTCATAATGCATGTGAGGTCTGATGTCATATAAGGACATTATATCCTGTCAGCAGATTCTACATTACACCAACATCGAGTATCAAATACTCATGATGGACACCCAGATCTGTCAACTCTACTTGGTAAAACAATAACGCATCATGATCACATTACTAAACGGGGAAACCTTTTTAAGCTAAACCTCCTGTTTATTATATTGCCGTTTATTTAACGATGGATACATTATGCTTTGAAAAACTAATTTGAAAAGTCATATGCCACCAGGTTGCATAAGTAGACATGCTGTATAAGCAGATGCTTACAGAATTAGCATTTCAACTGTAATCATACATGCAACAAGGCTCTGAGTTGTTTCAGGTCGATTGCACAATTCACCCTGTCAGATCTAAAGTGTCGTCTCTGTTACATAGTTTGAGGCAGATCATGCCATAAGTAAAATGTATTTTTGTAACATATCAATAAAGTGCGTAGATGTTGGAAAAGATATACGATGTATTACATTAGAGAATCGTAAAACTGATTTCGTGTGTTTGTACATGAGAATGTGTTTGTACGATATGGTATGGACTGTAGCTGGATAAGCCTGCGCCTTACAGAAATGAGCCTGTGCGTGACATTTCCAACAATTTGAAATTTTCGTGACGTGCAAACAATTAGAAGCATAGACAGCCACATATTGTAATTATGAAGTTAGCTGATGGTCTACAGATACTTTGAGACCTTATCTATTTACTGAACGCATAGTTAAGACTCTGGTCAGACTGTGCGGATGCACAGGCTGGTCAGAGTCTTTGCTTTACGCATATTTGAAATTGTTGGAAATCACACACACAGGCTCAATTAATACTAACGTTAGTTAAATCATTGATCACTCTGGTCATATTTTTATTTAGTTCATCCCTGAGAAAACCTTTGACTTACTTAAGGAAATTAAGATCACTTTATACGAGCTAACATATTTCATTTTAACATTTCCCCTTTTTCGCGAGGTTAATCTGGTCAAAAGTGAAAGAATTTGCAGAAAAACAATTAACAGGCGGGTGCCATTTTAAATGGGATAACCTTTGTGATTGAAATTACAGGAAAAGAAGAACATGCTTATTACAAGCCAATTCTTCTTATTTTTACATTATATTTTCTAGTATAAAAACATTGGAACCGAAAATTCTGGGCTCTACCCGGACAAGGTTTTTGCCAGGTCCAATAATTTTCTTCACTATGAGGATGCTTTACAGTTAACGGCAGCGTGTAATTGAACTGTTGGATGATTTAGGATTTTTTTATTGAGTGTATGGAGCGAAGTCTGGTTGAAATCTAAGAAAAATAACACAATTTCGCGTATTTCGTCTAAATTGGACGAGATATTTGGACGAAATACGACATTTTAATACCTCCATTCAAAAAAATATACATATTTTTCTACTTGCGTGTCCCTTAACGCATCAACTAGACGCATTGAAAGCCACGTTAGCCAAAAGAATTGAATAATCAAATGAATAAAATGAAATTATGAACGTTTTAAATGATTTCGAATTAATTTTAACGAATCCGGAACGTTTTTGAAAAGTTTGATTAAATGTTTGAAATGAATGAACGAATAAATGGATCGCTAAGTGAGCAATTAAGAGGGGTTTGATCGAGAAGAAAGTCAATTTCACGATGTTACTAACTGTTTTTGAGTCACATGATTTTCACCTTTTCTATTGTAAGTTCAATTTGATCAATCACTGTATGAAAATTAATGATAAAATGCATCATTATTCAGGCCTTTTCAAGTCCATAATTAAAACACAATTAATTTGTTGAATATCGCAAATCTTAGTATCCGGTCGGATATTTGCTTCTTTATTAGTTCGTACATAGTTTAAAGTCCGTTCATGATCTGATTACTTAATTAATTATTCTGGAATATCAATTAAAAGCAAATCACATTGTCTTGCATTACAAATGAATAATGCTTTTTTGACACAATGTTGGGACATTTTTAATTACTGTTCAGTTACTATTACAATCTTTCTTGTTGTTAAGGTAAATAATTACATTGAGATTCTCTACCTAACGAAATATATCGAACCATAACATAGATGAATTCATGTGTCTCCACCATTTTAGTTTAGTAAGTAAACCAATCGTCAAATTTATATAAAAAATAATTTTTACAGAAATAATTTATGATGATACAGGTGTTAACAATTAAACATAGTCGGGCTATTTTGAGTGTGCTTCCACTAAATACTCAAGCAAAGAGCATCGTTTCAAAACATATTGAGTAAAGTAGTCTCGCATACAAAACTCTAAGTTTTCATATTATCTGATTTAATATAGTGTATGCAGTCCAACGTCAACCCGAAGTTCGACCAGAATTTATGATCACACACGTCCGCACGGCAAGGAGACGTCGATAAGACATCTTTGACATGTTTGATGTTCGCTAAGGTCGACCGGGATCAACTATCAAACATTATGAAGGTCCAGCCCCGCAACCTAACGAGCTGCGAGTTAGTAAGGGTCCATACATCAAACACGTTGTTGACTGACAATGAGAAATTAACTCTTTACTACTGAATGTCATCTCACACTTAATGAAAATGTTTAGTGATTAAAATATACTGATATACAGAGGATAGAAATTTCACTTTTGCGTTCATGGCCGTTTGCTATTTTTCCTCCCGGTCGAAGTTTTCGTATTAAAAAGATACAGCGTTTTGTGTAAGAATAGATATTCATCATATGATTATCACATCACACGTTTGATATTATCCTTTGCACTTCTTTGCTACGTAAAATTATGAAATGATACATGGTCATAATTAAGTGTTATTACACATGTTTAGAGTCAAACATTGTTCCCCTCATCTTGTCATTTGTAAAGATCGTTAGTTGTAAAATAATGGCTTTTACTTAGTAGCCTTGCAGGCAAGTATTGCCTAGGTGAACATTCGCCAAGAACTAGCGCAATTTCGAAATAGAATATAAAAGCTAAAGCGTACTCTTGCTTTAAGATAGTGGACCCATAATATTTCCTCAACATTTGGAAATATGATCTTTCACAATGTTTACCGACGTTTCCAAATTAAAACATTAGGAACCTCGGTCTATAATGTTTAAGTTCATTTCTTCCGAAACATTGCGGAACTTTAACAGTTCCACTACCTGCAGTTATCAAAACAATGGATACATTTCAGTTTATGTCGAAATGTCCCCCCCCCCCCCCAAAAAAAAACCAACTAAAATATGAAAAGAACAGTTATAGGAGCACTGTTTTTGGTGAAATACTACAAGACTAGGATAAGGGTTAATGAGCCACACGAGTTAATTATACAGTTCATGATCTCAGGATCTGACGGCCACTGTGCGAACGGGGAGGCCGAATGTCAAGTCAAATTAGTTTATTAAATAAACAGTTTTATCTTGACTTTTCTACCGTCGGATTATGGCCGAAGACAGCGTGATTGAGGTTTTAAGACCTCGAAATTATCAATTAAATGTGATAATGGATAAAAAGGATCGCGAGCTTCTTCGACTAAAACTTTAATCAAGTCGTTGAAATAACAAAGCCATGCTCCGCGAGAGAGGCGGGTCAGCATTCTTCAGGGTTACGACATGTCTGTGTGTATCTAATTCAGCGTTCTCTGCATGACAAGAACCTTGTAGTTTTGTCCACTATGTGATGATCTCAATGTGTTCGGTTAGATGTCCTCGATTTATCTTTATCCTTATAACACCTTTTTATAATATGACCGACGTCGCGGGAGTGAAATAACCCCGTTGAATATTTTTGATATTACACGAGTATTATTACACTAGTGGAATAATTAAGTAAATGAGCTGAGAACTTTTGGCAACGTCATATTTTCGTTGTGAAAATGACGTCATAATGCTTTGATGACGTCAATTTGCAAACGGCGTAATATGTTTCGCGGAATAACTTGAAGTCATAAATTTCTGTAATTTCATCGATCTTTTGTGAAAATTCAGGTTATATTTTAAATAGAATATCAAATTTGTGCTTTTAAAATACCGAATTTATTTAACTCGTCATCTTAAACAGATCAAAACTCGACAAAGCCTCGTTTTTATCTGTTTATAGATGACTCGTTTAATAAATTCGGTATTCAATGACCACTCATTCAATATCCTCCATATCTAACAGCTCTCCTTGTTTTAATACTAAGCCACACTTTTGTCTGTGTGAAATTGTTGTTCGAAGCAAGAACTTGTTGTATCATTTCTTTGGATACTGGTATTCACTTCATTTAATTAATTTAATTAAACATCATTTATAAACTTAAGTAATCCCAAATGCACCGAATCACATTCGTAGTTCAATACTATAGACTGATAGATATGTATCTTTGACTAATTAACAAAACATTGATATCTATGAGGAATTAAGTCTACGGTATGTAATTGTTTTAGTGAGCTACAACAAAAAGGGGTCTTTTTGAAAATTTGCTGTACTGTTCTACGGTATGTAAGCAAGTAAAATGTTCTCATTCCAAGAGGGCTTTATAACCGAAAGCATGTTATTTATTCTCTGTTATTATTTGAGGAGAGTTACTGTCGGGCAAGTGACATAAGCTTAGTAGGCCTATTTGTAGAAATGCTTATTGAAATTCAAATTTAATGCTATTATTCTGAAGCTTAGAGAATGCGATGACTGGTTGAAACTTTATTTTCAAAAACACCCAATGTTGTGACGAGACAAATCCTATGAGTTACAACAACAAAGAGTTTTTCTGATTATTATTGAATTATTTGAATCTAAAATTAAATGCTCTCCTTCTTTATCATTATGCCTGGTTATGATTGACACGTTTTGATACCGCCCCTCAAGACAATGATCTCCCATGTTGACATGGCCCCCGTGCCCTCCCGTACAAGGCGGATATTGTTTTAATCTGGTGTAATGTGTAATCCCAATCTGATACATGTGAGATATGCACGGATGGCTGAAGCGATCTGTCGGTCTGATACAATCTGTATGAACAGAGACTTGGCCACTCATCCTTTATAAACAGGTGACTTAAATTGTGACAAAGACGATGCTTTCCTCATATATTTTTTTCTGTTTGTCCAACATAACAGGTCGACTTTAACCAATAAGAGATTTGTTACGTATTTTGATAACATGAAATGCTATCTTTAAAGATTTTTCTTTTTCTTTTTTTTTTTTTGCAAAAATTAGTTTTCTCCAACTATTGTAGCCAACAGTTAAATAGGTTTTTTTACCGCAGCATTATTGAAACTTAACCAAAGTCTTTTAATTTAACTCAACATATATATCGGTGGTTTTCCTATTGCGCTCTGTTTTATTCCACCGACTAAGCACACCTTACCAAACCCAGACACATATTTAAAGATTATAACAATCCGATAAAATAGTTCATCATTATATGATTAATTACGGTTTTGTTCACAAGGTGGCCACGATTTAAGATAACCATCAAATACAGACGCACCTCAGCGTGTTTCAATGCACAGCAATTTGATTTGAAGTCTGGTAAAAAGAATACGCAGTGCGTGAAAAATAACTGCTCATGTAGCGTCGTTTTATATCGAACAAGGTTGCATCTATCCGATCTGTCTTTGGAAAATACAACGAATTAGTGTTACTTTATGTATGACCTAAGCTAAGTATATGTTAGCATGTTTCGTGTTATATTTTACTGTCATATAAAAAGTAAAAATTCTATGTGGATCATAAATGACATAATAATGACAATGTCGGGGAAACTTGACCCTGGTAGACGTTAGGGATTTGTCCATGACCTTGACCTGAAAACTTGATATATATTTTTTTTAATAATATCAATTGAGTACTGTCA
This sequence comes from Fragum whitleyi, assembly GCA_948146395.1. Taxonomy (NCBI): domain Eukaryota; kingdom Metazoa; phylum Mollusca; class Bivalvia; order Cardiida; family Cardiidae; genus Fragum; species Fragum whitleyi. Next base: position 53,139,701 of record OX411552.1, on the reverse strand, counting down.
TACTATTTCACATGTATCTTAAATTAGAATATCTAATACGACGATTTTCCTTTCCACATTTTCAGCAACTATAATGGATGGTCTCAAATCAATTTGCACCCACTTCTTATGCTTCTCATGTCATATGACCTGTTGTTGTTGTTGTTGTTGTTGCTGCAGTAGTTGTTAACCAGTCAGTATTTTCCAGATTTTTGATATGTTACTTACCAATGGTGAATAAAATGCTGATCCCTCTGTCCCCAAGGGCACATAACCCTGGGTGGCGCCAACAGCATAAGCTGCGGCTGAAGCCCCGTAGACCCCATCAGGAAGCCCCTGTACTCTGGAATAGTTGAGAAGAGCCGTGCCGTACTGACAGGAACAAATCGTTTGGCCAGTGTGGGGATCAGTCATTATTGGTCGGCCATTTTCGCAGCACGCGCGAGGTGGTGACGTCACGCCTGATACACTGGATGACATCTGTAATGGATGGAAATAATACCAAATAAAAACTTAATTAATTGACAAAACCTGGTAGTCCCGTCTACAAAGCAATAGGAATAGAAAAGCTCAATTTTTGCTTGGTACACTTAACGAAAACAAAAAGACTCTTTAGTATTCAATCGGTGACAAACATTTAGATTTTCCCAACTTCTAAACGAATACTATCGACTCCAAAAAATACGGTCAAAAATGAAAAGAAAAGGCCACAAAAAATGAACGCATACTTGTGTAAAGGATAAAAACTTTTTTTTCGAGCATTTTCTATCTTTAAGACATTTTCTACGGGTATGTTACTTTTCGTCTAGTAAAATTATTGGTTGATGTTGTTGTTGTTGTTGCTGTTGCTTTTGTTTGTTTTTATGTTGTTGTTGATGATGATGATGATGTTTGGGCGATTTGGTGATAGACCAAAATATCAAAAAGACAGTTTATCAAGGTTGTAGTTAGGACATTTTGCTAGTCTACTTGCGATTAGAATAATGATAGTAGATTGACGTATATATAGCAATTCTTGTCATAAATCATTTAGATAGTTATTTCATTTATTTCTGGACCGTTAAACTAGCGAGAGGACTTTGAATGTTAATTCACAAACTCCATGTTAATTAAGCCTATTACTTTTTAATAACATTTCCTTTCATTAATCAAATATGCTGATTTCATATTCAAGACTTAATCCGTGCCTTTGATCTTATTAGCATATTGCTTTTGTTTTAAATTGTTTGCGTTCATTGAAAGTATGTCTTGAAAGTAAGCCAAGATAAAAAAAATGCAAATGGACATTTTATTATCTTTCTGACCCGAATGCTTGATGATAGCTTTGAAAATACAATAAATAAAATAATGTAGTGATTTATGAGAACGTTGGTTTGTATGAACAATACGAAAAAATATGTATGTACGTCTGTGTTTGTGTTCTATTCATTTTCTAATAAATATAAAAACATGTTCCCTCTGTATGAAGCGACATCGCAGCTGCAATCCGAAGTATTTTGTTGTTGCTGCTGCTGCTGTTGTTGTTGTTGCTTTATACCATTATGAAAACATCTTGGTTTCTTACATAAGTTCAAACATACTTTACTATATAGTAAACGACGGTCGCGAAGGAATACAAATGTCCTTTGAATTTCCTTCCATTGGGGTTTGAAACAAAAAGAAACGGGTAAAATTAAGATCGAGGCTGGTGGAAAAAGAATCGATAGTCATTATATGTGCAGATTGACGCTGTCGAGGGAGAGTATACCATATTTTCAAGTTAATCGAGAATACAAGAGGACACGAAGGTCCTAAATCTCTCACCTGAGTTAGTCATCTCATAAATTGTCATCCGGGTTAGAGATGCCAGAGATTGCTTTGATGTACATTTGCGGAGATTTAAAAGAAACCAGCTTTAATTTCGTCCCATTTAATTTTTTTCTCACGCTTTTTTTTTTTTTTTTTTTTTTACAAACTGTCATTTTCGTTAAACTTTTTAAGTGGCACAGCTCTAACTTTTTCTCAAAATGATGCGGAAAACAAGAACTATAGGCTAGAATTAGACTGCTCGTTGCGCAGGCTGATCTTAGTCTATACGGTCTTTTCAAGCTTTGTGTACAACATCTGTGAAATTGATCTAACTAAATCAAACGATAATGAAACTGAAAAAGAAAATAAATCAGAGTCTTTGATGGATTTAAATTCTTATAAAAACTTTGAGTCGAGCTTCATGCAAGGAATATCGCTACAAAGTTCCAGCTTGATTTGCCAGTTTGGGAGAAGATTTTTTTCTAGGATTTTATCTATATTCGGTTTTTCTATTACTTTACCAGCACCAACCAAGTTTTTGATTGAATTAAATTACTTTTACAACTTGAGTAGAGCTTATCTTTTAAGTTTCAAATAGATTGGCCGAGTTGTTAAGGGGGACAAGATGTTTCAAGAAATTGTCGACGGACAGACGAACGGATGGAAAGACGGATGAACGGACTATGGACGGACGACGGACGGTGAGTGATCACAATAGCTCACCATAAGCACTTTTTCAGCCAAAAGATTAGATCCAAATTAAATATCTTAAGAAGGTTAATACGTAGTTGAATTCATTTTTATTCATTTATCTATTTTGTACATTTTAAAGTTATATGTGTATAAATACGTAAATATTCAAAAAGACTATTTAGTTTTTGAAAAGTAGTTATATAGTTACCCCTTTCTATACATAAAGAGCAATTAAATCACTACTTTCATAAACTAACTCCTTTATTTCATTTTGTTTTGTATAATGATGCCGATTTGCTAAATGAGCCTGTGCTTAACATTTCCAACAATGCTAAATGTACTCCAAGCAAAGACTCTTGACAGCTTGTGCATCCGCACTGACTGACCAGAGTCTTCACTGATCGCTATGAAGATTGATAAGGTTCCAAAGTAACTTTTGACAACCAGACAATCTACTTTTTGTACTATGTGGATTTCAAGGCTGCTGATTACATGCACCTCTTCCAAATGTAAAATTGTTGGAAATGTCACGCACAGGTTCAATGATGAAATAGATGGTCTGGTCGTTTGTGTTTTCTATTTGCGAACTATTTTCATCATTATTGTCTAAGCACGTGCATTTCGTTTTCTGAAACATTTCATAATAACTGATAAGATGCGGTATTACAATAAGACAGGCAAGCTATTGTGACACTCGCAGCTTCTAAATGCCCGATGAAAAATACGGCGTCCGCCATTAAATGGAAACGTAGCGTAACATTCGTGATGACAACGTATATTACACGGTGTGAAAATTGGGATCATTGCTTCAGAATTAATGGCCCACCTTGTCAGCTCCTTAACGCCTTTCCCTGCAATAAATTTTCACCTCATTCAATAGATTGGATCGGGGTTTTAATGGCGATGTTTCGGAAGAGGCTCTTAACGAGCAATCATGTTTTATTTCCATATTTGTCGGTAAAGAGATTGGCGTAACTCGAGTTTGTTTAAGGTCGTTGTATTGCCCTTTTGATATCCAAGTATTATTTATATTCTTTCTTTAAATCTGAGTTTTTGAAAGACGATTTTAATTCTTCATTAGTGTTCCTGAATCGAATTATACAAAACTAAACCAAATCTGCATCCTTGCGAATGGCGTTTGATGTTTTCAAAAACAAAATACAGACAATAAGGAAATCAAATGAATGAAATAAAAAGTTTCCATGTATAAGGAAATTATACGAAACACAAGTTGGTCTTATTTACTTAATTAAAGATATCAAGAGATTAAGATTATTTGATTATTTCATGGAGGTATGAATCCAAAAACCTAATCATATTGTATAAACACGCGAAGTCAGAAGTGTGATCCTTACTGAATCGTGTTCAATCTAATGTTATTTTTGATGTGCAGAAAAATCAACATAATTCCAACAAGAAAATCGTGCGCGCAAGCTATCATTCGGCTGCAGGTGTTAGATGATACAAAATATTTAAGTAAAAAATGTCTCTGCAGTTAACCCAGTGATTGTCTGAATAGCTCTTTTCATGATGAATTGACTTGCCAAGTTTCAAAAAGATACCTTCAATAACAACATAGATATTGCCAAGATTAAGGGTTACTAGGCCAAGGTCAACGTCAATAAAAGCGTGTACGTCAACAAACGCGTAAATGGCGCCAAGCAGATAGGGCCTAACAGTTAATCAATTTTTCGTTAAAAAAAGAGCTTACAAATTGAAAGATGGAAAACCATTCTTAAGAATAAAATGAAAATAATTTTTAGCAAACAAATACATTCTTTTGGTTTTAATTCCTAGCAAAAAGTGAGTAGTATATTTTTAAAAGGTACCATGGTACCATAACTGAAGGGCACGCGATCGCTTTGTCACCCTGAACATAAGTCTGCAATTTTAGATATTTCCTGAAAATGCGTGTTTTACGACATTCATCTGGGCGGTCGTGAACGATAGAGACAATCAGAACCAGAATCAGAACCAGACGGACAATAATCGCGAAAATTAATGAGCAATAATCTGCAATAATCAGCACTTCACGATTATCAATTAATGAGCATTAAAACACGCCCCTTTACGTTATGTCATTTTAATTAGTTTTGCGACATCAGTCGCTCGTTGGCACTTCTCGTTCCGGACGTTATCTTAGACGGGTTCTCGGGCCGTTTGCTGTAAAATGTCAACGGTTGATAGGGGAACACGTTCGGACAGTTTCTGTCTTAACCCTTTCCTATTTTACAAAATTTTGACCAGTCCAAATTCAAAAGGTTTTGCAGACGAAAATTTATAGTGCATTTAATATGAAAAATAACCATTCAGTTGGGTAAAAAATAGTGTGGAAAAAGAAGAAATTGCTTGTCAGAAGCAATTTCTTCTTTTTTCACAATGTTTTCTCAACCATAAAATGACAAGCACGTAAAAAGCAGGGAACAAACAGCAAAGGGTTAAATACTTCAACTTACCCTGTACCAACTTAGAAAACTGCATTGTATCTCCAAGCAATAAATTTAAGAGCAGTCAATTTACCGAACAAACACTGTTTTGAAATGTCCAGATTCGAAGTGGATACAAATTGAAATTAATATAGATGAAGGGCTCTGCTATGAAGGAAAGCATAATGCACATTGTTCATGATTGGATTAACTTTTAAAATAAACACAAAACGGCTTTTTTTCAAAGTTATGATGAGAAAAGGCATAACGGATTACAGTTAATTACAACGTGAAGTTGATATTTACCTCAATCAAAACATTCTAAATCGCTCACTCAGCGCTCCATTTATTCATACCAAACACTCACTCAAAAACGTTCTAAAATCACTACAAAATGATAAGATAAAAAACTTCCTTCGAAAAAATATAACCTAAACAATCCAAGATTTTTCTGACATATTTGAAAATGTAAGCGTCTGATTGCTTCTTGCTATTTATAGAACTTGTATGCATATTTTATTGAAAGAAGCTAATTCATATCTCTAATTTTGTTTATCTTGAACAAAATTAGCGATATTTTTACCTCCCTTTACTTTCACTCAAAACTCACTCAACACACTCATTCAATTTCATTCTAGAATGATTCATCTCGTCAATTTCACGATGTTGTTAACTTTATATATGTTGGATCTAGGCATTTCTTTTTATGAAACTTAAACGCATCTTTTTACCTGTATTTTTTATCTACGTAATTGTATTCCTGCTACGTCTCTTTACAGTGGATACATTATCATATATTATCACATTCCATATGATAGCGTGGGTCACACACTTTCGCCCCCCCCAAAAATGTCAACCCCACACGTGTCTAGCAATATTTATGGTAATTGTGAATTGATGTTAGTGTACAGTGGCGGATCCAGATGGGGTTCGGGGGATTAGAACGAACAGGGTTATTTAACCTAAGTGGACAAATTTAATTAAAACTTTGCGACACAAGACAAACAATTTTCATTTTGTATTTATCGAATCACAAGAACTTGAAATTCCACCAATTAGAAATATCTTATGGACAGTGTTTGAGCAATAAGTTCCATGGTATCCCTATCTAGGCCGATATCGAACCCCCATATAGAAACCTGGATCCGCCGATGATGTATCTTAGTAGTGAAATTTACTTTAAACATGTTATATTCTATGTTGGCTAATTATCTGTACTTGATCATTGAAAGGGTCGTTAAAATATAGTGAGCAACAACTTGTATTGCAAAGTCAGCCTTTTTCATCAAATATTTGCTAAACAATCTGCAAACTTTCGCCAGTTCAAGCAGATCAAAGATTCAGAGAAATGTCTCAAATCAATTTAATAATGTCGTACAAGAAGAACAGCCGAGCAGTTTTTATGGCAAACGCGTGTCAGGCGTGTGGAGAGGATCGCATGATAGACAGCGATCAGACGACTCTTGTTCATTTGTTAAAACCACGGATAAATATCATTTTAAATTACTGTCTCTGAAACCACATCAAGTAATCAAACCCTGCATTCAGCTTAAATGGCAAAAAATGTTATATTGATATTAGACTGGCATCAGTCGTTTTTATTTGCATTTTTAGAAAATTTATTTATTTATTTATTCATTTATTTATCTTTTTATTTATTTATCTAATTATTTGTTGTTTGTTAATTTTTTGTTGTTGTCATTTTTGATTTTGTTGTTGTTGTTTTTGTTGGTTTTTTTTTCGTTTCGCTTTGTTTTGTTTTGTTTTGTTTTCATTAAGAGCCTTTTTATCCAAGTTCATGTTAACAAATGCTGAAAAAGACTTTCAAAGACAGGGGGGTTGAATTGAAATTGTAATGCCTTTGTCGCATTTAATTTCCTTTGAAAAATATACCGAAAAACAGACTACATTGAGACATGAATAGAATATTTTTTGTTTTCATTGACACATTAAGTCCAAAATCTAATTATATCTATTAATGAATAAAAGGTATTTAGTTTTACAAACTTTCTCATTCTACGTGTACAAGAAATGACTTAATAGCTAAGCCGTTTCGAATAAACACTTAAGACAATGTTGCAGAATGTGTTATATGTGTTTGTATGTATGCTTTGCTACAGTTAAGAACATCGTGATATTGACAAGTTGGGTGATTTTGGAATGAACTTGAATAATTCCAATCAGTGAATTTTAAATAAAACTCAAAGGAGATAGGAGAAAATTAGCGATATTTTATCCCCCCCCCCCCTTTAATTACATATACGTACTTTTCTGTTGTTGTTGTTTTTTATTTATTTTTTTATTGGAATGAAATGTTTATTGTTTAAACGATTTCGGTGCGCTTTTAAACGATTTCGGAGTGATTTTCAATGGTTGGAATGGATGGTTGGAATGATTGAATGGAGCACTGAGCAAGTGATTGAATTGGGCGCTGGGTGAGTGGTTAAGATGTTTTTTTTTTCTTATAGAAATAATTGTCAATTTCACGTTGTTACTAAATGCATATCAGTTGTGATCATTACGGAATACTAGGATTTGTTGACCTCTCTCAATGTCTCATCTCTTGCGCAAATATTTGTATCTCAAAGTTGTCAGTTGGCCCCTTTTTGCGTGCCGGGTCATATATATCAAAAGCCAGTACGGAGTCTAGTCAATGGGGCCGCCACACGTGCGGGTCACGCAATGACGTCGACTAAAGTAAGTCAGCTAATTCCAGTAGATTTTAATTCTATTTTCCGTCTAATTAAATGATTTTGCCTCGGTAACACGGAACATAAAATTGTATATATAGAACATCGTTGCTTTTAAGGAAATAAGTCATCTTTACCCACATTTCTATTGATTGCTTTGATTCACAAAACATTTCTTTTCTGTATTTTTAGTTCACAAAACATTTGTGACCCGTCACGAGAAAAAGGACCATCTGGGAACTCCGTAAATAAAATATTTGAAAAAGAAATTGGTTCCAGTACATGTCAATTAGAAGTCGCATTTCAAAAATTCTTCCACGGGGAGGGTAGATTTATCATTCTAGGTTAAGAAAATAAGCATATTTTGAAAAGTTCCGATCCTAGTCAGTCTGCGCAATCCGCGCAGGCTGACTAGGGTCGAAACTCTACGCACTACCCAGATGGTCCCTTTTCGCGTGATGGGTCACATTTATGTTCTGTTACCTTAGATTCACAAGACATTTCTGTCCGATTTTATTTTATTCTCAAAACATTTATATTCTGTTTCCTAGATTCATAATACATTTCTGTCTTATTTTTTATACACAAAATATTTCTTTTTCGATATTTTGATTCACAAAATCTTTATATTCTTTTTCTGTGATTCACGAAAGAAAAAGTACAGCTGAAGAGTATAATACATGATAAACATGTACAATGTACTTGTTATAGCAAATCGGTGAAGGCATTCCTTGAAAAAATAAAAATACTGCATTTTTTTTCGAAATGTTTATGAATATCAGTCCTGCGAAAAAAAAAAAAACGTTCACATTTTTAATCTTCTCAGACGCTTTTGCACCCTGAACGCAAGGCATTCTTTTGGTTTGGAATAATGTATCGTATTGTGTTACCAACACTCTTTAAAAACCCCTTTCTTAAAACGACTGTTTGCAAAAATATCCCCACTCCCAAAAACAAAATAGCCTTAAAATGACGCTTTTTCGTTAAAATTCACAGTAGTGTTTCGAAAATGGATCATAATTTATTTTAAAGCGATGGAATTATTGATGCACGAAATAAAAGTAAAACTTGCTATGGTTCTGGCTAAAAATTTGAAATTTTGAACCAAAATTCTGAATTCAGAGGCCGACCTCCAAGAACACTCATAGTTTAAAAAATAATATAGGCACTTACATTGGTTTTAGGCTGACCGATTGATTTGAAAATGCAATTGCTGGAATAATTGAGTATGAAAAAAACAACAAAATCCAGTTGTTATAAGATAGAGTCATTTCCTATACAACATAGAAAAAAACCTATACCCGTCTTTTTACAGGTTGAGTTTCAAATTGTAGTAATCTGTTCAGATAATTTGAAATCGATTAACTAACATTAAACTGAACGGTCCTGTCTGTTACTAGAGTGTTTGTAATCGATAATCAATACAAATCGGAGTTTAATAAGAACAGGATTAGAGCCTAAGCACACATTTTATGGAAACAAACATGAAATTAACAGGCAACCAACATGCATACATGAATATTTCATGAATGACAGATGTCAGAAATCAACTTCCGTATTTAATCTTTAAATCCCATATTGGTTATTACATGTCGAAAGCTTAACGCGCAACACTGTTGTATGTTTGTATTTTAAGGTCCAAATGCAACACTTTGGAAAGTGTATATTAGCATTGGGTTAGTGCAACATTGTCTTAAGTGTTTATTCCAAACGGCTTAGCATAATTCTGTCGTAAGTGTGTATCTTATGGTCTTACTTATTGCAGCGTTTTTGAAGCTATGAACTTTCACAGTGTTAACCGAGATTTCCTAATGACTTCCATTAGGAAACCTCGGTTAACACTGCTAAAGATCATGTGTTCCGAAGTTTTTCGGAACTATTACGGGTTAGTTAATACCTGAAGTGCACACTAGCAAACATAGATTTTGTATGTGCACGTCATTTAAACACAAGCAGCCTGGATGGTCGAGGTGACTGAGGAAAATCCACTGGACATTAGAAAAATATGGTAAAGCGCTTTATGGTTCCGTTTTCCCTAATACTAACTACCTTTATTATTTTTCATTCTGAATTATCATTTATTATAATGATTCCGTTATTATCTCTATCGATATGTAGCATTCATGTCATCATCAGCATCATCATCATCATTATCAATATCATCATCATCATTTTTATTAATTTATTATTATATTCGTTATCATCATCATCATCATCATCATTATCATCATCATCATCATCATTATTATTATTATTATTATTATTATTATTATTATTATTATTATTATTATTATTATTATTATATTATTTGTCATTATTTTGTTAATATTATCGTCATTATTTTTATTTTCATTATCATCACTACAATCATAACCACATTTGTTTGTTGTAGATGCTGTTATTTTCAGTTTTGTCGTTAACTGATAATATGAACGTATCGCTAACCTAACCCTTATTTTCAACTCCTTCGACATTTGCGAAAAAAAAAACGCCTGTCATATCAAGGGGCTTTGTTCGACCGGAACAGTCAATATTTTTAATAATCACATTCGTATTTTTTAAGCGTTAAATTCCTAGAATTTCCCATAAACTTATATACTTGTCATGTGTAGTATGTTTGACTGCGCATCCTTTCATTCATCAATTATGTTAATAGCATCCTGCGGATTTTAAATGTGCAGCGTTTGATCTTGACCGCATTTTTAATGATCTATTTTTGGATAAATGATAATAATGAGGTCCGCTCGTTCTTTAACCCTTTCCCAAAAAAGACCTGGATTTGACGTCCCTGATAAAAAGGGCTTAGGAAAACATTGAAACAAAAGAAGAAACTGCTGATAACCAGCAGTTTCTCCTTTTGTCTCAGTATTTTCTGTGTCATATTTTACACAAATCCTATCTTTAATAACATCCATTTTGTGAAATGTGGCAGTTTTTGACGAGGATCGCCTTAAAGTTTTGTCGTTTGGGAAAGGGTAAATGAAAATAAAGAGTGAAAATCGAAGGAGGGGTAAGCGCAAACTTATTGTAAGTGCATACACACTCGCCCGATCAAAACCATTCCTAATCACTTGCTGAACGTTCAGTCCAAAACATTCAAAACAATCACCCTAGTAGTTCAAAAACTCTTGTTCGTGTTATTATTTCATACAATTCTGTATAAAAATGATTTTTATCAATTTCGTCATACAAAAAATGATTAATACACATGTTGAATAAAAATATCTTAAGTTTAGCGTAATAAGTTTTTGTTTTGTGTAGTTGTTGTGTTATTAAAATAGTTGTTGTGTTATTAAAAAATATCAATGTGCACTAACGTAAAAATGAAATTGTCGAATTTTTGGTACATCGAAGACAGAATCATTGAATAAAATGTAACCATACTTAGAATTAGTCATCTTATATGTGTATAAATGATTAATTAACTGAAACGCTAATTGATATAACCTTAAAACTTAATGACGGGGAAATTATAAAACACATGTAATTTTATCACACCAATGAATGAATAGATTAATGATTCTAATGAAATTTCAAATTTTAGCATTATATCTTTATGAATCAATATGATCTGTTCTCTTCTGTTCGGTTTCGGTAATGTTAGAAATAATCATTTTATATTTTTGGTGACTCTTGTTTTCTAAAAGCTACTTTCAGTATGTTATCAGCAAAAAACGCAGATGTTTTCTTGGACAAAAGGGAAATAATTTTACCTCCATTTATTTTTATAAGCTTTGTGATAGAAAACGTTGAATGGAGTATCATCTCAAAACGTTCGCATTTACGTTTTTTACATCCTGAACGCAGTGCTGTTTATCATGAGCAATTCGTCCGATCCAAGAATAGTCTTTACCCATTTTCAAGGGAAAACTTTCAAGAAAACTTTCAAAGAATTTTGAATACTGACTTTGCACTGTCTGATAAGTATCTAAACTATACGCTCAATAGATGGCTACGACCCTTAAACCGCTGTTTACCACCCAAAATCGATTTTCATAGACCGTTTTATTGTCCAGGCTCCTCAACGTTTTTTCATCACGCATACGTGAAATTGTGGGAAATGTCACGCACAGTCATATAATGGTACAGTTAAGAACATCGTGAGCTTGGCAAGATGAATTATTTTGGAATGTTTTCGGAATGAAATTGAATGAGCGTGAGGAGCGAGTTTTGAATGAAATTAAAGGGAGGTAGTCCAGTATCGCTAATTTTGTTCATCTTAGATGAACAAAATTAGCGATACGTATTACCTCCCTTTAATAAAGTATACGTTCATTTCTATTTGTTTGTCTTCGTGGAATAACTCTATAGATTAGATTCAATCTTCATGTTGTGGGTACTTAATGGTCGGTCCTTTATATCACCCATACACGATTATTATTAATGCCTATCCCGTAAATCGACAAAATAATGGAATTTGTATGGGCATTCTAAAAGTGGTGAATTTATTTTATTTTTTTTAAGTCTTATTGATCGTGTTTGATCCGCCAAAGATCCAGTTCAATTTCAGAAATTTTCACTTAATCCCCCAAATTAGCAGAGACCTTGTCCATTTGAAATGGCAGAACAACTTTTTTAGCTTTGCATTGCAACCCCAATTTAAGCAAACCATGTAAACAAGTCAATATGATTTTTTTTTGACGTTCTTAAAGATGTCCTTCGTCGTTTGAACGTGTGTGAGTTTTGTCGGCAACATAGGGTCTAATGATTTCGATGTTAAACTTTAATGAACGTTAATTACGAACGGAATGTTGCATCTATTTGAATGTTATTATCTTATTGAATAGCTGCTTCGGTTATGATTTATTATATTGTTGGGATACCTTTTTCTTCTTAAGAGATTGAATGTTGTTTTTGTTTTGATAGGGGAATGAAACTTAACTTTGAAGGAAAGTACAGTGATTCTTTTTCTAAACACCGTTGTATAGGCGATATAAGCAGTAAAAATGTTCTAAAAATAAAAATCTCCTTGAAAAAAGAGGGTAAAGATTTTATGAATTTGAGGCAGTTTTCTGACAGAATTTACCGAATTTTTTGCTTAAATATAACAAAGTAACATAGGCATACAAACTTTCTACGTATTTTTTTTTTATTTAGGAGATGAAGATAGTCTTTTTTTCATGCATTTTGGTATGAAACTTAAAACCTTATCACATCGTATGAATACGCTTAGCGAATTCATACAAATTTGAGACAAGATTTGAAAAAAATAATTCATTTACACCTTACATTTCAATATCAAAATGTAAAAAAAAAGGAAAGATCAGTACATCAGTACTGATTTCTAGTTGGCCCCCTTTGTGAATAAGTTTACAAAATACCTGCGTAGTCTACTCAATATTTCATTAATTTGGGGTACGAAACCAATTCTAAGAAAATCAAAGTACAATAATTTTGGTGAACACAACCGAGATGAAATTACCAAGAAAAGAACATCGACAACTATGTGAAACGTAATTACAATTAAAGAGTAATCAATATAAATAAACATGTATGCACATAAGCCTTAAATAGCATATATTGTTTTTGATAAATATTTCCTAGAATTTCATTATTTCATCCAATTTTGATTTTTCTTTTGAGAATATTTTTACTACTTATATCGCCTTTACAGCGGTAATATATAAATTCGGATAAACCGATATATCGTTGTAACCGCAGAATTCATTCTATTTTTCTAATAATGAAAATAACGTTAGCTGAAATTTAATTTCAACGATAATCTCAGGATCAGAGGATAATTTAATTTTAGATGTTTTCATCAATGATCGTGCATACTGAATTGCTGAAAAATTAGTTTTATTTCTAAATGAAAACAATTTGGAGTACGCATCTTGACAATCTTTTTACATTTTAGCTTCATTGAATTAAATTATAAGATATGAAGAGAGAATTTGTTAATTTCTAAAAACATAATCACACTCGTGCATGAATCTGCTTCGCGTATTCATACAGTGTGATTAGGTTTTTAGTTTTATACCACAATGAAATCAACTCTCTTCATATCTTAAATGAACCATCAACCCCTTTCTTTTTACGAGTAAATGTAATAAAGAAGGCAAATTCGTTTTACTGTGTATATTTATTCATTAATTCATTTATCTTTTTATTCATTCTTTTTTAACAAAAACGTGTTTATTTTTGTCCGGCGATATTTCTTCGCACGGGTTCGATCCCCGGCCGCGTCACTTATCCTTTCCGACATTTGTCTTCCACCAATTGGTAGATAATCGTAAACCTATGTGGAATAGCAACTGGAAGCTAGGAAAGGGATGTGGTGGTAGTACTTGTGTGAGAATTACCAGGAATCCATCGTTAGGTGCTCCAGTCGTCGCGATATAACTGAGAGATTGTTGAAAGCGACGTAAAACCTCAATTCAAATTAAATCAAATCCGGCGATATTTCAGGGGGGCGATTAACCAAATTCAGTTAATGTTTTCCGATCAGTGGCAAGCCAATGTCGGTATCATTTCTACAGCTAATTAAATTGATAAGTTATCGATCTACAGGATTCGAACTAATGATTTCCTATGCACCATTAATCAGCAATTAAATACACTATGTCTTATCACTTTATGTCTTTGGGTTGAGGTAGGATTAGACAAAAAACTTAACCATGGTCCTTCTTGCGAAAGCAAAGAAATGACCATCTGATCCGTGAACTTGTTTTCGCTATATGAATAGTTCACTTACAATTAGTAATATAACATCGCGAAATTAACATTCACTTCAATCAAAACCAGTCTAAACCTCTCACTACGCGCTCCATTTATTCATTCCAAGCACGCGCAAAAAAACGCTCCGAAATCGTCGAAAACGCTTAAATCTCGTCCATGACGATCAACATTTTATTCAAATCGCCCAAATCATTGCACAATTTAATAATCGGATATAGATTTCGAAGCGTTCGATTAACCCGAAAAGATAAACCAACAGATACGTTTATTTTTTTAAAGAGAGGTGATAGCGCTAACTTCGTCCAATTGGACAAAATCATCGATAAAGTATTACTTCTCCCTTTCAATTCATTCAAAACTCGGTCCTCTCACTTATACAAATTCATTCCGAAATCATTCAGCTTGTCAAACTCATGATATAATAAACTATACTATATAACTAGAAGGTATTTAATTAGAGTGGTTAATGGAATATCTAGCATTATTTGTTCGAGTTCCCAAAACAAAGAAATACGCTCATTTCCGCATCAAAACTGTCCAATTTTGAGAGAGTTTTTTTAGTGACTTTTGACAATGTTCCGTTCAGTTGAAGTTGCCGCTTTAAACAATGTTTAAACGCCCAAGTGAGATCGACTTAAAAGAGGCAAGGAATTATAAACGCAATCATACTTTTTGAATACGCGAAGTGAATTCAAATACAAGAGTCGTTAGTTTTTTTATGGGTTTTTTTTGTTTTTTTTTTTTTTTTGTTTGTTTTTTTTTTTTGGGGGGGGGGGGGGGGGGGGTATTTGTTTCATTTCCATGTGAATTAAAAAAAATACCATTATCATTTCTCATGTATAAATGAAATAAAATGGCTGTACTAATTTCCTTCCCAATCAAAAGTCCTCATTAAGAAAGACGAATCTAAAATTTAGATTAATCCAACTCAAAACGTTTGCATTCTCAATGTTCGCGTTTTCTTTAATAAAGAGGAAATATAACGATCTTAAAGTAAGTCAATGTAGAAAAACGATTGTTTTACGTAATTCTAGATGGATTGTATTCATATTCATTTTTCCCAAAATAAATCATTTTCAATCATTCTCGCTGTATAAGTTACACGTCTTCGTGTGAACTTTTTTCTTATGAATTGGGAAACGAGCAGCGAAAAACAATTATGTCTAAATGACAATTATTTTTTTTTTTTATATCTTAAATGTCGCATTTCTCGTTTGATTATTATTTCGAAAAAAACTTGGTGTTGAAGTATCTATTTATCTTATCTGTAAATGATTTTTTTCAATTATTGGAGCCCAAATTATCTTAAGATAGTGGACAATAGTTTTGCAATGTTTCACAAGTCATGAACTTCAACAGTGTTAATCGAGGTTTCCTAATGATTTTCATTAGGTAACCTCCGTCAACATTGTGAAAGATCATGAGTTCCGAAATGTTGCGGAACTATTACGGGCCCACTACCTTAATAATATCTTTTATTCAAGCTTTAGTTACGAGGTTTTTGTCTCCACAGCGACGATTTTCACTAAATCATTCACATTAAAACATTGATAATGAATATTTCTATCACAAACCAGTCAGTCTGTCTGCCCGAGCGCGAGCGACCGACTTATTCCATCTTACGTCGACTATGTTTCGGTGATAAATTAAAACAATTGTCATTCATTATTCCATTGACGTGAAATTCGCTGCCATTCGAAGGCTCTTTTACATTTATCGCTATTTTGAAGTAAATTTATGAAATGGTGCGTAAGAAAATTGGACTCTAGTTTAAATTCTTGCATAAAGTAGCATCAAGAAGAAGAAGAAGAAAAAGAAGGAGAAGAAGAAGAAGAAGATTTGTAAAATAAACCACAAATTATTTGACATGTACATGAGGAAATGTGTTGTTAAACTTTTTAAACCTAGATCTATATTATGGGTAACTCCTTTGTGGATGTGCTTATATGGTGCCCTAAGACATCCATGCTACGTAGCCTTAATTAATTGTGAAAGCTCGTAGCTATAGCTTTAATCAAGCTGTAGCAACGAGGTGTAAGATTAAAGCAATGATTACTTTAGCTGCAAAATAATGACACGTAAATAAGGACGTAAACGTCGCATATCCTTACGCAATCTTTGTCTTCTTTGCTTTAAGAACAAAAATGTTGTCATGAAAGAAAATTATCACCTTTTTCGACTTCAGGTTATTGGTTAATCATTGTAAAGGCATCCTAATGTTTTTAGTGATGTGGTCCTTTGTCGAGCGATCAAAATGGCATAACTACACAACAAATAAAGTTTAAGATATAGTAAACCAAAGACAATGAATCCGAGATAAGCATTAATCCTTTTTTGTTGGCACTGATTAGGTAAGTTGCTTTTAATGTAAGTCGCTTCTTATGACCAAGCATTACAGTTTCGATTAATTATGGTCTTTATTTCGTTTTGATTATTATTATCGATATTTTTAAAAGATTTGTTTGATAAAATCCGCATTTGGTGTCAGATCATGGATTCATTAGCATTTATGTATTTCACACGCATCTTCCACATTCTGTCATTTAATTTTGGTGTGTGTATCGACTTTCGTGCATTCTGATTGGTTATAAATTTGGTTTCATTCCCCAATCAAAACAATTGGGAGTACACAGCAGTTTTGTGATCTTCCGCACAAAGAAGTCCTAAAAGAAACCAACCCTGCATTCAGGATGCCAAAATGGTGCTAACTGTTTGCGAATTATATCCCGCTTTGCACGCAAGTGCATGTGCAAATCGGGGTACAATTTGCAAACAGTTTGCACCGTTTTGACATCCTGAATGCAGGGCGGTTTAATAATGGATAAATCTAATAACACATTTGCTTCATTATATAAGGTTATAAGATACCAAAAAATAATGTTCTATTTCATAGGCGTATTCATACATTATTTTGAGTTTCATGCCTCAATGAAATAGAAAAATACTCTCCCCCTTTCGCAAACGCAATATGGGCGTATCATTAGGTTCATTAGGTTCTCACGAGCATGGTCTTTCAAAGTCATTTTTAATTGGTCAATTGTTATATTGGTATACAAAAAACACATTGATTTTATTTTCTGTGTTATTTATTTGATGGTTGGTGTAATGTTGTACCTAGTGGTTTATTTAAACCGCATATAGCTGTAGAATGTCGAAACCACGTTTTGGTTTTGGTCGCTCAACGTAAATTTAATGCATGAAAACTCTATTTCTTTTTTTTTCATTTTGTTTGTATGCGTCAAATTGTTTCCTCAAAGGTTATTCATGACTAATACTTTATTTTTCTATTTTAATCCTTTTAATTACAAAAATATTACTAACTTAATTTTTGCAGTGTCCGTCAAGATAGTTTCTTTTTGAATGGCCAAAAATGGTTTATTTCTTAATGAAAACATTTTCGATATTTTGAATTTCCTTGCGCAAAGTAGTTCTATAACAAATCTGATTTAATACTGAAAAATCTTTACAATTTTGCTTCATGATATTAAATGTAAGACGTTTTGTTATTTTATGTTGTAAAGAGATTCTTGTTTATTTCATGGATGTATGAAACTTAAAACCTATAGCCTTTTTAAATTCGTCAATGCTCAACGTATCAAATTGTTGAGAATACTCTTTTGAATCGATTCGACTTCATGTATGAGTACAGACAACACAGTGCATGAACATGTACCAGTACTTATAATGTGACCTACGTCGTGGGAGTGAAATAACCCCGTTGAATATTTTTGATATTACACGGGTGTTATAACACTACTGGAGTAACTATGCAAATGAGCCCAGAGCGAATAGCAACGCTATTTTGTAACCGCGAAAATGACGACATAATGTACATATTGTGACGTCATTTTAAACGGCGTGATATTTTTCGCGGAAAATTGAAATGTTGAATTTTAGTAATTTTGACGATTTTTCGCAAAAATTAGGGTCATATTATAAATAGAATATAAAATTTGTGCTCATCTAATACCGAATTTATTAAACTCGTCATCTGTAAACAGATAAAAACTCGGCGTAGCCTCGTTTTTATCTGTTTATAGATGGCTCGTATAATAAATTCAGTATTCAATGACCACTCATTCAATATCCTCTATATATCTAAAATACATATGAAATATTGAAATCTAACAATCAATTTATCACCCGTGGGCGACCAATAAGCTGGAGTTACGATGCCTTGTCGCCCATCTACGATACCCCTCTTTCAGTAGTTCTGAAAACTCCCGACAAGTAAGTGTTCGAACCTTTGACCTACCTGAGTTGTCGGCGGGGTTGACAAGGAGGACACGCGCTGACCAGTCAGCTTGTTGAGAGACATGGGTGGCTCACAACGCTGCATCGATTGTAGATGAGATATAAACACACTACTTGAGAATGCTGGCGTAATAATTCCTTTGATGTAATAAAACTTACATTTCGTTAATTAATGAATCACTCAAATTATTTTCTTCTTCTTTTTCGGAACGAAAGTTCCACAAAGTTTGATGCTTTCAGTGAAAATAACAGTAATGTTTCTTTTGTTTCCTGAAAATGTAGCGTTTGTAAAGTTTCTGGTATATAAACTTCCAACTTTTTCCAAAAAATTCTAACACTCTTTTAAAGTTATTTTTTATGATAAAACAATGCACTCTCTAGATGGTTGACACAGAAGAAGTCGAATACAAGTCGGTTTACAAAATCTCTTTGTAAACTTAATGTAACTATCTGTTTATTTCTCCAGTCAGAGCATCTGTAGTACAGTTCACGCGAGATTACATTGGCGCGTGAATTAAACCGATAAATTGGAGGCGGGGCTTGATTTGTAACAGCAACCAGTGCCGAGATGTAAACAGAACAGCACGTGGCTAAACAAATAGTTCCCGCCCCCTCCCCCGTATCTAATGACAATCTTTTAACGGCTGTTGGTTACAATCGGACTTGGGGGTAAGAAATAATTGTACGCTGTTTGGAGTGTGTTAACCGTTTGTTCAACAAGAAAACTTAATCAAATGCGCGCAATGTTACAATGTCGGCCTACGTTGAACAGCGGAAGCGCCATTCTTTCTGCCGGATTCCACCTTGATCATTTTAGACGGAAGGACGGGGTTGTCTGATAACAGTGAAAGCAATGTGTTTTTGTTTATATAAAGAAATAGATAACGACAATTTACTTTTGAAATTTGAAATAATTGTCCGATAACGCCGTTCAATTATTAGACGTTTAGAATTTTGAAAGCGCGCACCTGTACAAGCCAAATTGCTTATCCGATAAACAACATTCGTTTCAACTTGATCATGCAATGGAGCTCCTTTTTGTCTGTCTGTTTGTTTGTTTAAATGGTACCCAGAAACATTCTTTCAATGTATTTCAAAAGCGAATTGTACATAATCGTTTTTCTTTTGATATATTTCGGATTTTCCTTTTTTCCTTTCTTTCTATTATAACTCGCAATGATCGTGATCTAATCTGATAGAATATTTTATTGTAAACTAGTAAATGGGATTTTGATTAATTCAGTTTATTATTACTATTGTTATTATTAAATTGTATGTTTATTTTATTCCTTAAACAACAATTTCTTCTTTTTTTAGAATAATAGAATAAGTCGTCGTTTTCAGTTCTCTTTGTTTGTTTGTTTGTTTGTTTGTTTGTTTGTTTGTTTGTTTGTTTGTTTGTTTCTTTCTTTCTTTCTTTCTTTCTTTCTTTCTTTCTTTCTTTCTTTCTTTCTTTCCTTCTTTCTCTCTTTCTTTCTTTCTTTCTTTCTCTCATGTAAATTTTATTGATTTTTTACCCATGTTTATTATTATACTTATATCTTTAAGCTAACGAATTTAATCAAACATAATTTGAATATATGAAAAGCTTACCATATTCCGTTCAAAATAGGTCACAATGATAAACTCGAATAAGATTAACGGTTCGAATGCAGACAACAGAAGAGTCTTGCCATTATAAGACAAACATTTTTGTACTTGACCAGGATCGATATTATTCAGGCCATACAGTCATATGAAACGCATGCGTATTATTTTAGACGTGAAATCCGAACTTCTGGATAGTGCTACAGTTAATAACATCTAGAAATTGATGAATGATTTCGGAATGAAATTGAATGGGCTTGTAGAGCGATTTTCGAGTGAAATTCACTCAAGTAATCCTTTGCGTTCAATGTGAACAAAATTAGCGATATTTATTACGTCCCTTTAACAAAATATACGTAATTTTGTGTTTGTGTGTCTTCATGGCCTAATCTGACACTTTAAAATCCACACTGGCTAATAAAATCATAGAAAAATTTAATCGATTTGAATTAAAATTTGATCGATTTGAACGATTTCAAAATATTTTCCAGTAATTTCGGAGCGTTTTTGATCGATATGAGGGAGTCTTTTGAAATGAACGAATGGAGCGCCGAGTTAGTATTTTATTGTATGCTTTTGATCGCAGCAAGTGTCAATTTCCCGATGCTTTAACCTATATAAATGAAGCGAAAATAAAGGTAATGATTGAATGCGCAGTATAACTTAACCGCGTCTTTGCTTTCCAAAATCAAGAAAAAGTAATAGATTTCCTCACATCGTGGTTTAATTGATGCTGAAAATATTTTGCAGTGATATCGGCGACAATATTTGAACTACCCAAAACGGTGTTCAAATGATCAAAAGAAGAAAATAAACACTATAATACAGTTACAAAATTGTTGCAATCGTGTCCTTCCCTAATCATGTCATTCAAATTGAAGCTTTAAATAAGAAAAAAAATAACGCTTTAATTAACCTGAAAATCAGAAATACGAGATTATCAGATCAGAATTTGTCATTTTTGTACTTATCTTTATTTTATATGTAAGCAATTAACATACAAGATACTTTTTTATTCTGAATGAAATGTTTTGTTATAAATTCGAAACAATTCTATGAATGTTTAGATATCTTTACTTTAGAAGCTTAGAAAAAATGCTGATAATCTTGCATACTGACGTCATCAAAACTGAACTGAAAAGTGTTGGTGAGCGACCAAAATGTCGTAACTACAACGTATTCACGCCATATTTACGGTAATTTGGTTTCTCAATGAAATGTTTTATGTATACCGGCTTAAAGGTTTCGATTTAAATCATATGATCAAGTGAATTTATTGATAAATGGTTGAGAGAACAGAACATAGTCGTTTATTTGGATAATATATTGGTCAATATAAGGGACATTATTTCCTTTAATTTTTTCCGGTGGATTATCTAAATTTCTCGGTAGATTGTGACTTGGTACATGTGTATTTTCACCCCACAACTAATGAAATTACCAAACGATAAATGCCGGGATGCGTTAATTGGCATGATAATGATTTTTTAAGAATCTTAAGTTTTTTATTCGGGATTAACCTCGCAACATCGTAGAATTTCAACTGGGATACATCTTAAACTTACCAAAGGCACCCTTGGTATCGCCTGTCTTACCCTATTTGACGTCATGTAAGTGGAATCCATTGTAACCACGACGTTATTGTGGGATCGGACAACCACGTGTGAGGTGACGCGCTTTAAAACCCCCGTCTGTGTTTGTGAACATTTCTGAAACGCAAGAAAATGATCTTAGACGATTTTGTTCCCAAAAACTAGACATATGATTATCAAAGATAAGCTTAAATTTGTCATTCCAATATTCGGTGATTTCGCTCTACTCGCTAGACCGAAAATTACCAAAATGGTTAAAAAAGAATAAAATTGGTTCGACATATTCAGGTCATCTTTACTTTATTTCATGCTACGAGTATTAGACGTTATCTTTTTAACCGGAGACGTCATGACGTTGCCATGAAATGAGGAAATCACACGCTTTATTTTTTCTAAAACGTTTACATTCCGTCTCAGTTTTACATTAAAGAAATATAATCTTTATAATCGTTCGTTTTGTTTGTTTGTTTTTAATCGAGATAAATATTTACCATTGACTATGATCCGCCGCTTTTGAAGACACAACTTTCTTCTTCAGATATATTTGTCTTTCTTCTGGGAATTTAATTTTATATCCTAATGAACAAGTAAATACATATATCTTCAATTTCTTTTCCCAACCGAGGGTTTTCCTTGGGAGTCTTAGTTGCACTAAGGCTAGAACTTTCGTATTGCAAAATTTTAGGAACGTCCGATTCCGGCTTTCCCCGGACGACGTCGTGACATGTCGAGATTACCTATTACCTATTACCATGGCGTCGTTTTCTCGTTTTTATTATATCTTTTATTTCCGCTGGTCGATTCAAACCATTTGGAAAGGTAACGAAGTTACCCGAGAATTCCTGGTGACGAGCCGATTGCAAAATACTGCATTACAACGCCACTACCTTCACGAAAAAAAAAGCCCTTGTAAAGTTCGTAGTTGCTTATTTCAATGAAAAAATCTTCTCCATCCTTGAAAGAAATTGTTGACACGTCATGCGAAAAATGATTAGAAATGACTTGGGGAAAAGACACTCTCTAATTTTGTTTGTATTTTTTCAATGAGAAATGTTGTCTATTTTCAAATACAATTTTTCTCATTGAGATCAGTTTTTGTAAATCATTATTTCTAAATTAAGACACACATGGTAATTAAGAATGCATTGTAAATTTACAAAATCATGGCTGAATCATGATATAGCGTGACTTAATGCAGAAATAAATAATTCTTTAATAATAATTTATCTTTCATTGCATAGTTCAAAATAATCCATTTCACAATGCATGTGCTTTGATTGGGAAAATGAACGATTTATAATAGATCACCTAATTAATTGAAGATAAAATAAACGACCTAATCTGGTGCCACTTTGGATCAAAGGCTTATGAGGAATGGCTTCATAATGTTGTCAGCCCGATAAGCTCAGACGGTAGAGCACCGGACTTCAAAACAACAGTAGGTCGATCTTGTGGGTTCGATTCCCGAGCTGGCACACTAGCAAACTTATTGTCTTTCGGATGAGACGTTTAACCGAGGCCGACGTGCTTTACACCGAGCATGTTGAAGAACAATGGCGGATCACAGCAGTAGTTTCGTCATGTATCCTTGCACTATCCCCCCTGGGGGCGTCGCTCACATGAGCATGTGCTACAGTAGCGATGATTAATAAACGGAAATAATATAATTCTATTTGTGTTCACAAAGATTTGTGCATTCTGATTGGCTAAAAAGTGGTTTCATTACTCAATTTTGATTACGCAGCTTTTTCGTAAGCTCCCATGGAAAGTAGTCCCATAAACAATCCATGTACTTGAGGGCAAATCTTAACATTTTTGCTTCAAGAAATAAAATTGAAAAAAGATACTTTTTTGTTGTTTTGTTGATTTCAAGGAAGTGTGAAGCTAAAAATCCTCAATGAAATCAACAAAAATGCTCTCCCCATCTCTTAAATAAACAAAGCTTCATGAAGCTCAGTCATTATATCGGATAAACAAAGCGCTCGGGTGCACAATTCTTTTAAACTTATCATCAGAAAGATTTCGGAGCCGCCGTCACAGCGCAATTGGTAGCGCATTTTATGGAGGTATGAAACAAAAGACAAAATCACATCCATATATTTGAATCCGTTCGTGTACTAAACACTGTAATTGGGTTTTTATTTTTATGCTTCCATGAAATCAATGAATACTCTTTTTATTGTCTATTTCATACAATCTATCCTGCTCGTATAGCTATTTAGGGCGACCTGATGAAGTTGGTGTTTGTATGCTTCATGGCATTTTGCGTATTTATACTGTGTGATTAGGTTTAAAGTTTAATATTCCATGAAATTGACAAATATTCTCTAGATTATATTTTATAAAGATGAGCACTAAATATTGTTTTCTTAGAAAAATAAAACCAGCTTTTTTAGCAAAGCAGAAAACAAGAACCTTGATGGACAAACCTAAATCTAAATTATTCTTAAATTAGCGCTTTTTCTCTATAAAATGATTGCAACTCGGTCCTATGTTAATTGTGGTCCCCTCTTACCTGACGTACATTGGTTTTGAAATAACGAATGCTTAATTAACCTTTCTAATATATTCACCCGTAAAGTTGTAAAATTACCAAATGATAAACCACAGACACCCGATAATCTTCTGTAAAGCATTAAAGAAGATTGAATAATTCATATAATCCATGAAGATATGACCACTCTTTTTCATTTAAAAAAGCGGATTGCACAGACTGACTTGAGTCGATACTTTTTTCACTTTCCTAATTTTCTGAATCTAGAATAATCAATCTCACTTCAATTGAAAGAATTTTTGAAATGCGACCTCTGGTTTGCATGTTCTAGGTTCAAACTGTTTTTCTAATATTTATTTCACGAAGTTCCAATATGGTCCCTTTTCGTGTGACGGTTCACATATATAACTACCGCCCAAAATCAGTGCACTCTGGACTTTTAGTATTTTGATTAGGCAATTACAAAAAGATTTTTATCCAGCAAAAGTGCTAAGTGACCATTTTTGGCGGTCCATGTTAGAGCTCCAAAAAGAGTCCAATTAGCATAGTCGTAAACGCTTTGGTCTCTTAATTCTTGGTTCGTGAGTTCGATCTCCGGCTCGAATAACCTTCATTCAACATTAGACAAAAGTCATTTTGGCACGCCCGATTCGCCTCCAACCAAAAGCAGCATTATAGGATTATGTTGGACCGGAAGCCCGGTGGCTCGGAAGATTTGTTGTAGGCCTACTTGAGTTAGAAACGAAAAAGAAAAAAAAAACCTATGGATAGGTGCACCAGCCCGTAGGTTTAGCTTTAATAAAATAGTAAGCGGTATTTAACACGATACGTACAAACAAACATAACTGTACCAAATTAGAGAATAAATTCCAACATAAAGATAAACATTGTAAAATATGCCGTTGCGCGTTCAGAAGTAGCAGACGACAAGATAGATATGTCGTCTGGTTCAAATTTGAATTGCAAATCAGACGACTGTGATTCGCGTTACGTCTGTGTATGATTGATTCGCTGCACAATATAGAAGGGGAGTTTTTTCATATCATTACGATGTAAAGCTTCCATGAAATGTTTTCTAATGCCGTGTTTACCCTTAAAGTTTTTTCGTGGAGTCCCTACGAATAACACACATGCAGCAATTCGAAAGCATGAGTAAATTCAGTTAACCACGTCGTAAAAATGAAAAGATGAATTATATTAAAAATACATTCGGGATGAAAGTAAGTGAGTTGGAAAAACGAGTTTTGAATGAAATTTAAGGGAGGTAATGTGAAATCGCTAACTTCGGGATTACACCTACGGATATTTCGCACACGAGTTCTTACGGATGCAAAACTTGTAGCAGTTAACAAACATCCGTATGTATTTTTTTGTACTTGCTTATTGCACTTATTTACTGACAGATGGTTTTGATGATCCACTATGCGTTTAGGATAACACAGTGTTATATCCATATAAAGAAAAAAGCAGTGAAATTTAGATCACATTCGTTAACTATAACCCATCAGACAAAATATGGATAAAAGGACCAATCGGGTAGTGCACCGGTAATTTTTGAAACAAACAGGAAAGCACCGGAAAGAAGACACGAAGTCTTTTTAGCATCTCCTGGGTTATAGTGGCTTATTGTATCTTATAAGTCCATTCCACAAATGCAAATAACAAAGATTGACCTGAATGCCAGGGTCATCCCGATCCCAAAGGCCCCGTTTACATGTGTTTTACCACATTTTCCCGGTTAAGGACCGCTGGTCCCATATCTGTCAAATCAAGTTATTACGATACATTAAACTTAATCGTTAACAAACACTGTAAATAGCCTTCTCCAGGCAAAATAGGCTTTTTACATATAATTATGTTGTATCAACAGAATCTGGCAGCAGAATTAAGAGAATGAATATCATGTCATGATAAAATGTCCATTTAATTTCAATGTTTGAAAGAATAACATTTGTGAGGTATGAACTAAACCCAAAACTAACAAGATAAGGGGAAATTGCTCTTTCTCACAGATAACCATATTCACGTCGAAGGTCACGGCTGGGCTACTAAAACTCTGTAACTTCAGCTATTTGGGGCTATTAATGTAGAATTAGATACATATAGGTTTAGCACTAAAAGATATTAAGTATGTTGTCTTCAGATATGTCGTCTTTGACGTACTGATTTTAAGGCACCTCAATGTTCTTTAACTATGACTTGCTATTAAGTAGAACAACCAGGGGCAGCTTTTAGAAAAAAAATCATAGATAAAATGAAGAACGATAATTCTACATTCAGAAACTCTGCCAAAAGAAACAACCATCAACCATTGAATTTTGGAACCAAAACATACTGACGACCCACAGGGCCATTTCCTTTCCTAGATAGTTTGTATTTTCTCATGGGCAGGCAACTGATATTTTGTTGGTGAGATTATCTGTACATCACCATTGTTGAGCAGATTTTTTTCAACATGTGGAGGGCCTAAAGTGGTTTTATATCACTCAAAAAATTATGCCCAACCGATCTTACCGATCTGACTTACAATAATACGTCAAATAAACATTAGCAATTGAATAGAGAATATCATGTTAGGGTCTTTAGAAATATCAGTGTTATCAGGTCGACGCTGGGAGAATTTATCATGACGTGGCTTTGTCGAGTCATGATAATTTCTCACAGCCGAGTTCAGATAACAATGATACCTGAGACAAGAGTGTGAAGTTAACTGCATGTAACCAAATTCGGATTGAAGTGGTTCTGGTTAATATCATGTATATGCAAATCACTTCTAAAAGTAAACTGCCTGATATAATTTCATGGTATCAGAGAGCTGATATCAGCCAAGTACAGTCTTTGTTGCACGACAAATAGATGCTAAAAGAAAAGACTTGAATGTTTAGACTTTGATAATGAAATTTACATATCAACCCATGGGTATCGATAAATTCTGGAAAAACAAGGGGAACATTTGTCAGCTTTGATACGACAAGTAGACATCCTCCTACAGAAAAGAACATCGTGAAATTAACAAGGTGATTGATTTTTTAATTATATTGAAATGAAATTGGATGAATGCCGCTGAATGGGTGAAATTCTGAGTGAAATTCAAGGTAGGTAATACAGAATTGCTAATTTCGTCCAAAATTAACCCCCCTCCCTTGAGTAAAATTCTACGTACTTTTCTGTTTTTGTATTTTCACTGACTAATCGGACGCGAAAAACCCGCAATAGCTATTAAAATCGTACAATATTTTGATAGATTTGAATGAAATGTAGATCGTTTCAAATTATTTCGTAGCGTTTTTGAACAATTTCGGAGCGTTTTTGAATGGTGTGATTGAGTTTTTGGCATGGATGAATGGAGCGCTGAGCGAGTGAATTAGAATGGTGTTAATCTGAATGAGTGTCAATATCAGGATGCTACTAGCTGCAAATTCATGTTTTGTTCTTACGATATGATGATAATCTCCTGACTTTTTCTTAAAATGTCTTGGTTTATTCCTACATTACGAAACATGTGTTGGCAAAAGGACCATTTATTAAAACGTGAAGGCAAATGCGCCATTGTCTTTTCGACGGCGGAGTTAATCAGCGCACAAATATTTTACTTAACAAGCAAGAATTCACTAAATTATGAGCGGAAGTTTGTAAAATTTAGAATATCCTATAGGCATATTTTGTGAGATACGCAATTGATAGCGGAATGTTTTGCCGAAAAAGAGAGAAAAATGCATACGAGATAATTGATTGTTTAATGCAAGATCGATGTTATTTTCATTTCGTGAACAACTAAACTAATTTCAAACACACATAAACAAAGACAATTTTCGATTTCTTTGACCAAAAAAAAAAAAAAAAAATGTAAAAAAATCTCTGATGAACACCATTTTGCACGTGATTCCCGCTACATGGTGATGGCGTCACCGGTTTGATAGGTTCTGCTTATATTTATCCATAGTGGATGAAATGAACTTAAACATACTTTAATGTGTCAGAATTGTGAGTAAACCACTTAGCGCTGAAATTTTCAAATGATAATCCACAAAAAAATATAGTTTGGTCACTGGAAAGCATTTAACTATTCATTTCTCAAATGCAAGACGACATAAATACCTTGTCTGAAAAGAAAAGATCACAATTGGTAAATGAAATCTAAAAAATGAAAGTTGTTCGCTGTATAAAATATAATGGGAAGTGAAGAGAATTCGCTTGTTTAGAGTATTTCTTCATTCTCCACTACATAAATATCTGTGATAGCATTTTTTTTTTATATGTTTACCATATGATTTTTAAAATAACTTATAAAGGGAACAAAAATAAATTCCATTTATTTGGTTTTCATCGTGTGCGTTTAAACTTAAGTATTCAAATCAAAGAGAACTGAAAATAAAACCATTATCCCAGTGTAAGGCGACACATAGGAGGTTCATAGGAACATCCATAATTTCAGATATCGATGAAAGATATTTGTTGTATATGTTTTTCAATTATTATTTATATAATACATAACCTATAAAAGAGAAATAAACTGTACCAGATTGATATTGTTTTAATTGAGTGTTCAATCATACTAACTCTAAGTATTCTGAATTTTCAAACTTACATGATACCAATCTTTAAGCCGATCAGAATGCACGAATCTTGAATTCTTATTATTCCCTTATACTAGATCTACATGTAGAGTAAAAATTAAAAAAAAAAAAGATTAAGAAGAAACAAATACGAACTCTCTTGGCATGTTGGGGCTTCACACATTTTTTTTTTCAAATGTCGCTGTATATAAATCATTTCTATGTATCTAAATGATGCTATATACAACATGTAATGATATTTTCCCGAGTGCTTTTAGCTTTAATAACAATCAATAATTTCCATCATGCAGATTTAATATAATGCTGACCGAAGGACCAAACCATTTTAATCCTTCATAATTAAACACAATTTTATGACGTTATTATAACAAAGGCGCTCACTCATCTAACACGGGATTTACGAGGGCTGAATCATAAGTAGTTAATATTTGTGAAACGTCAGGAGAAAAGGGACCATCTGGGTAGTGCGTAAAGTGTCGACCCTAGTCAGACTGCGCTGATTGCGCAGACTGACTGGGGTCGAGATTTTTCACACTTTTCTTATTTTCTGAATCTAGAATGCATAATCTACCTTCCAGCGAAAAAATGAAACTGAAACTGTTTCTAAAACAATAAGAAGGGTTGTTTTTCTTTTTTTGTTTTATTGTTCAAAATAAGATATAGATTTTTGAAAAAAAAAACAAAAAAAACACAGATTTATTCAGCAACGGTCGAATTTAAATTCACTTCTAAAAACGACTATGAATAAAGGATATGGAATGCGTGGTCATGGAAACATTGGCTATAACTTTGAAATTAAATGAAAGTTTGTACAAGTCTCAAACCATTTGCTGTTGAATAAATACTAGATTTACAAGAGTCTGCTATGACTATGAAGTAAAACATCCAACATTTGATATTCCTGGGTAGGTGCCACCGGTGCAACTCATTTTGTAATGTTGCTTCCAAGTGTTACTACCCGTAATTGCACCCTCAATTTGGACCAAACTTCGCCTAATAACGTGTTGATGAAATCTGTTAGGATGTTTAAATTTTAAGCATAATTCATTTGGTATTTTCGAATTCAAAGTCAGTAAGCTAAGGGCACGCGTCAATTTGTGAACTTCGAAATGACGACACCGGCGCAGCCATAGACAATCGGGCAATAATAAAGTTATACTGGACCTATGTAAAACCTAATTGAGAGGTTAAAATGATAAAATATGCTAAAACGTCTTCAAATGTAAGCAGATACTCTCTTTTTAAAAGTTTTAAGCTTTCTGTTTTAGAATGGAGAGCGTTTCTGAAGGATGACACTCGGAAAATGGAAAACGTCTCCTCGACGTTTGATCTATAATTGTCACAGATCAACATCAGTTCATTCATTCTTTGGATCAGATGGATATGAAAACAGTACTTATCCAGTGGATAGGCGATACAGAAATTGAGTTCATTTGTTGAGTATTTTGAAAAGTTCTGACTTTCAACGGAAGTTATCTATCCCGTAGCGTCATATTGACGTTGTAATCGTGCGCCGAAAACAAATGACTACGTGATTTAAAATGGTTGCTATAGGTGACCAACTAGTTGGATTTCATCCAAATTTTCAGGACAAAATTTGATAACAGTGTCGTTTTCTTTTTCGAGGTCTGTGAAATAATTTCTGTAATGCAAGTCTTCTTACTTTTTTATCCACCCCCGTAGTCACTAGTGACGATAACACTTTTCAGTTTCGCTTGAGGAATGGCTCCTGCTCAGACTACTGGGATAATGTATAGAGGATAATCGTTTGTTTAAGTGTAAGGTCGATTTATATTTCATTGAGTGAACAACAAAAGCTATATTTTCACGAGTGGCAGAGCCACGAGTGAAAATATAGCTTTTGTTGTTCACGAAATGAAATATAAATCGATCTTACTCGAAAAACAAACGATTATTCTATTTCTTTAATGCAAAAATGAGACAAAATGTGAATTTTCTAGGACATATTTTCGTTAAGCGCGTCATTATTCGCGTGATTGCTATGCAACGTTTATTGTGACGTCACTGATTTCGCCCCGCATAGATGACGTCAGAAAGGATGAAATGCACAAAGGCAAGGTATAAGTTTTTGATAATTTCACTGCTTTTGCGGTGAGTTTATCAAGTGATAATCTACCGTTATTTCTCGATAAACCACCGAAAAGCATTAAAGATATTGTCCCAATTACAGGTTCAAGTTATCTGCATAGGGGTTCAAACTTACTCACAAAGTGGGAGGGTCCTTTTTTTAAAATTATGCAATTTTGATTAAATGTCCAAAGGAAAAATGAAAATATAAGGCTACAGAAGGGCTGTTGATTGACACCCCCTCCCTCCGGATCCCCCACTTAAATTTCTTAATCACAGATTAAAAAAAAGTAAAGTTAAACAACATGAACTAGGAAAGCAGAGTCGTCAATTTTCGCTCTTCTCCGATGGTTCATTTTAGCTTAACCGGACATATAAAAACGGAGAGCAACTATAATCTAATAATCGTGATCATTAATTGACGCTTTAAAAAAGAAAGAGGTAAAATAAAACAAAGTAACTCTATTATCTACGGTGGCATAGAGGTGACATTTGCATGTTTTTTATTAACCTTAGAAAAATAATAATTTGCAAAAATATGGAATTTTCGTTTTTCAAGTTTTTTTTCAAAGAATAAAAGAAAATGCTAAAAACAAAATCCTCGTTTTACAAGTTTTCATTGATTAAATAAAAATGCGAAAATCAATTTTCGTTTTTCAAGTTTTATCCTATTGAATAAAAACAAGAGGACCAAGATGGTCCTAGATCGCTCACCTGAGTCTCTTTGACCCCTGGGACATCACATTAATTAGATAGGCAGGTGTCAAAAAGAAGATAATTGCCTAAGATCAATACCACGGAACGTTTTCAGCGAAGAGTAAGACAGATATGCCTTTTTGCTCGTTGATTCTATGTAAAAAGGGATGCACCCGGTTGGACCCCAAATGTGACCCCAGGTCTTGATATGAACAAACTTGGAAGAGGTCCATAAGATGATGCTACATTCTAAATAGGAAAGCTGTCTACCTACTGGTTTCAGAGAAGAAGATTTTTGAAGGTTACCTATTTTCACCCTTCGTGCTCAGATGAGCTGAAAGGGATGCGCCCGGGTGGAGCCCAAATATGACCCAAGGGTCATGATATGAACAAACTTGGAAGGGGCCCACTAGATGATGCTACATACCAAAAATGAAAGCAGTGTGCCCTCTTGTTTCGATTAGAGAAGATTTTAAAATATTTTATGTAAAAATGGTTGCGCCCGGGTGGAGCCCAGATATCATCCTAGGGTCTTGATACGAACAAATTTGGTAGAGGTCTACTAGATGATGCTACATACCAAATATTAAAGCTGTCTGCCTTCTGGTTTCATAGAAGAAGATTTTTGAAGATTTTCATTTTTTTACCCTTCGTGCTCATAAGAGATAAAGGGATGCATCCGTGCAAAGCCCAAATATGACCCAAGGGTCTTGATATGAACAAACTTGGTAGAGGCCCACTAGGTGATGCTACATACCAAATATGAAAGCTGTCTGCCATCTGATTTCAGAGAAGAAGATTTTTAAAGATTTTCGCTCTTTGACTCTATGTAAAAAGGGTTGCGCCCGTGCAAAGCCCAAAAATAAACCCAGGGTCTTGATATGAACAAACTTGGTAGAGGTCTACTAGATGATGCTACATACCAAATATGAAAGCTGTCTGCCTTCAGGTTTCAGAGAAGAAGATTTTTAAAGATTTTCATATTTTCACCCTTTTTGTTAAGGGTAAAGGGAAAGTTAAGGGAGGATTTCATTTATTTGAACAACTTTGGTAGAGCTTAACCCAAGGAACTTCCCTGCCAAGTTTCATCAAAATTGGCCCTCTGGTTTAGGAGGAGAAGATGGTGTCACGTGATTGGTCAGGGACAACACATGGAAATTTTCGTCTCGCTTTTTTATCGAATTTTCGAGGATTGAAGTAGTTTTGAGTCATATTTTTGACAAATAATCACTGCTGGACTAATTTTCTGTGTTTCGCTGTGTTTGAATCCAATGGGAAGGCGAAAAAAGAGTGGAAATAGTGGTAAACGAAAACTGAGTAGTGAGGAGCAAAATGGACAATTAAAGTGTGCACGTAATGGCGGATCTCTACCAAAGGTCACCGAGGTCACCGAGAGCGTAAGTGATTTAATTCGAGACGCTAATACGTGAATACAGTTCTTTACGACGAATCTACTATTAACATTTCCAGTGATTTAAACAATTCTACATTTGAAACCCCTAATAGTAGTCCTCCACCAGGACAAATCCAAAACACTATGAAAAAGGGAGAATCCGGGAAGTCTATCGGGAAGTCTGTCGGGAAGTCTGTAGAGAAGTCTGTCGATGATGAAAAGTCATCGTCACCAAAATCGCAAGGAAGACCGTCACCAGGTCCGTCTTTAGGACAGTCACATGGTCCGTCACTTGGCCCGTCACATAGTCCGTCAACAAGTCCGTCACCAGGTCCGTCGGTTGGGATGGGGCTAAATGAACCGTCTTTGTTGGACGTTATGAAACTGCTAAGTGCTATGAACATCAAACTTTCCAGTGTAGATGATAAACTTAAAAAACTAGAAACATTGGAGAAAAAGGTCGACAATCTCGAGATTGAGGTCAATAAAATGAGGTCGGATCTAAATACGAATATCAGCAGCATTTCGGAGATCAACGATAAAGTGAGGTCCCTTGAGTTCTCAATTGAAAGTACGAAAGACGATGTGGTAAATTTAAAGTCAGGAGAATCTGATTCGAAGGAAACGCTTCTTTATTTGCAATCTCAGAGTATGCGCAATAATCTGGTATTTACAAACATTCCAGAGGTTATGCACGAGCGACCCGAGGATACCGAGATTCAATTACGTCAGTTTCTTGTTGACAAGCTAAAATTAGACCAGGATTACGTCACGAGCCTCAGTTTGGAAAGTGTCCATCGAATTGGCAATCTTGACCCTAGAAATATTGTGGCCAAGTTCTCGTATTATAAGGATCGGGAGATCGTCAAAAGGGAAAGGCTTGGTCTAAAAGGCTCCAACTGCTATATCAACGAGCAGTTTCCTAAAGAAATTGCTGATCGAAGACGACCACTTTATCCGCTCATGAAAAAGGCTTTACGCGAGGGAAAGAAGGCGTGGCTTAGCTACGATACGTTGTTTATCGATGGAAAACCGGTTAAAATCTAGGACGGGCAGGAGGCGGGACTCAGGTAGCAGATTGTAGTTTCTAGGGCCGATTCACTGTCCGAAACACACTAATAGACTGGAAAATTAAATAACTCCTCAGACACCAACCTGAAATCAAAAACACTCTTTGTTAGCAAGAATAGGATGTAAAGCTACCTAGAAATCATAATCATTTACATACTTGAACTGAGTAACTGAAAAATTTGAAAATAAAATCATTCGACAAAACTTCGAAAAATAGCGAAAATTTGGCCGTTTTCCGACAAACTCTAACTTGTCCAGTATCCACACGGGAAATGATATCCTATTAAATGCTTGCTGCCTCTAAAGCCCAGACAGTGCCACATCTCCTGGTGCATTCAAAAATATGTGGTTACCCTTTACTTTTCTTACAATTTTTTAAAGCATTCCTACCCTACAATTTCAGCCTTCACAAATGCCGGAATTCTGCAACCCCACCCACTTTACTCAATCATGTCACAGGGAACCAGCAAAACAAGAAAAGCTACTATTCTATCAGTTGCGCATTCAAAACAGGTTCCTAAATTGATATTTGCCATGATTTGAGGCAACATTTTTCATTTTCACTTTCAAATAATCAATCAAAACTTACCATTTCCTAATATTTGAAAATTTGACCCTGGCCAATTCGAATATTTCGACATAAACTGCAATCTGTCCCCTTAAGGGGAGAAGAAATTTTAGTCAAACACTTAAAAACTCTTAAATCAAATACCTTTGGCTATTTCGCAATTGATTCGCAGCTTTAACAACTAAACTTTTCCCCAAAAGCGACTAATTTTTCCGATCGAACCCGTCAGACCAAGGGCTGATTTTACCCCTCTTTTTGAAACTAATTTAGTCTACCACATGCTTGTTCATGAAGGTTCTTTATCCTCAATTGCTACTTTCTCAAGCTTCTGGACCCACATACTCAGTTTATTTCAGATGCAAGTTATCTTTTTAAATGCATTCTGAATTGATGTCAATTGATTTTGCACTTATTTAATTAAAAAATATGAGATTGTCAGTCCCCGCCATGCCAACATTTGGCTTATTTTTCATAAAAGTTGGATGTTTTTACCAAGAAATGGGTAGTAATCAGGTAATGGACAGCCTCTCATAGTTAATGCAAAGTAATTTAAGAAAGCAACAATGTAAACATGAGTTTATTTATTTGATTTTTTGACCTTGAGACATGAATGCTATAAGGAAAAGGGGGGGGGGGGGGGTATTCAATCACTTTCGTGACTAAACCCAGCCTCCCACATAAAAAACACTTGTCCTGTAGACTTGTAACCTGATATAAAAACATTCAAAATGTTATTTTCTCACTTGCAGATGCTCTCCTCACTATTTAAAAGGCAATTCACTGGACTACATAGTGGATTGAAAAAAGTCATACTCACCATAAGGTAGCAGATTGTAGTTTCTAGGGCCGATTCACTGTCCGAAACACACTAATAGACTGGAAAATTAAATAACTCCTCAGACACCAACCTGAAATCAAAAACACTCTTTGTTAGCAAGAATAGGATGTAAAGCTACCTAGAAATCATAATCATTTACATACTTGAACTGAGTAACTGAAAAATTTGAAAATAAAATCATTCGACAAAACTTCGAAAAATAGCGAAAATTTGGCCGTTTTCCGACAAACTCTAACTTGTCCAGTATCCACACGGGAAATGATATCCTATTAAATGCTTGCTGCCTCTAAAGCCCAGACAGTGCCACATCTCCTGGTGCATTCAAAAATATGTGGTTACCCTTTACTTTTCTTACAATTTTTTAAAGCATTCCTACCCTACAATTTCAGCCTTCACAAATGCCGGAATTCTGCAACCCCACCCACTTTACTCAATCATGTCACAGGGAACCAGCAAAACAAGAAAAGCTACTATTCTATCAGTTGCGCATTCAAAACAGGTTCCTAAATTGATATTTGCCATGATTTGAGGCAACATTTTTCATTTTCACTTTCAAATAATCAATCAAAACTTACCATTTCCTAATATTTGAAAATTTGACCCTGGCCAATTCGAATATTTCGACATAAACTGCAATCTGTCCCCTTAAGGGGAGAAGAAATTTTAGTCAAACACTTAAAAACTCTTAAATCAAATACCTTTGGCTATTTCGCAATTGATTCGCAGCTTTAAACAACTAAACTTTTCCCCAAAAAGGCGACTAATTTTTCCGATCGAACCCGTCAGACCAAGGGCTGATTTTACCCCTCTTTTTGAAACTAATTTAGTCTACCACATGCTTGTTCATGAAGGTTCTTTATCCTCAATTGCTACTTTCTCAAGCTTCTGGACCCACATACTCAGTTTATTTCAGATGCAAGTTATCTTTTTAAATGCATTCTGAATTTGATGTCAATTGATTTTGCACTTATTTAATTAAAAAATATGAGATTGTCAGTCCCCGCCATGCCAACATTTGGCTTATTTTTCATAAAAGTTGGATGTTTTTACCAAGAAATGGTAGTAATCAGGTAATGGACAGCCTCTCATAGTTAATGCAAAGTAATTTAAGAAAGCAACAATGTAAACATGAGTTTATTTATTTGATTTTTTGACCTTGAGACATGAATGCTATAAGGAAAAGGGGGGGGGGGGTATTCAATCACTTTCGTGACTAAACCCAGCCTCCCACATAAAAAACACTTGTCCTGTAGACTT